>VXAA01006626.1:1250515-1306149 GCA_013399115.1 Anseranas semipalmata
AAAAAAACATAATACATAATAATTATGGCTGGGAAAGTTTCCAAATATTAAGTCTCGTTTACCTGCCATCTCTTTCTGCTGCCCCACCTTCTGTTACTGTTTTGACAAATATTCCCAGTTTTTCAAGGCCTGCATCTGCTCCAACTCCCATTCCAATAATGCTTATGCCAAGTCCATCTTCATCTGTGAAAAAGGCAAGCAACAGCAGAAACTTCTTGCATTTGATTTATATAGTTACTTGGTAGATAAACATTTATGCTTTCGTTCCTCTTGGTTTTCCATGTAAACAATGTTAATTCCTTTTGATTCCCTTTAAAAGTCTTGTTATTCTACTGTATTAATTACACACAAAAACATTGCCTTTGCCCTTATGAGGAGCTTAGAACAATAATCAAGATTTTTATTCTTCCAGTGGAGAATGAAAACATCACATAAACCACTGTGTAAAATCACGTGTTAGTGGAGTGACATGAAAGAATTCTCTTAGGAAAATAAAGAATCGCATGTTTCTTAACTGCTTCTTTAATTCCTTATTGAACAATTCTTGAAATCTAAAAAGCTGAGGGGATTACAACGGATTCATGGAAACTCAGGATAGGCTGTGTAAGCATGTGTGGACTTCCTCAGACTTACAGACTGGTTTTGCATGAACTGGAAGGGGCACTCAGACTACATACCTTTTTCTAGTTCAACTGGGAAGAGCTCCAGTTTTTCCACACGCTTCTCGAGTTCATATTCAGCTGATGCAGCCACCGGGTCAACTTCATCATTTCTCCTGTCATAGTCTTCATTGGAATATGTATTGAAAACCTGTGGAAACAGACCAAAAATCACTCAACTATCTGCTCCAGAGAGACTGCCAATTTATGAAAATAGTTATTGCTTTTGTCCTGTGATGTTGCAGAGTTTGAAAAGGCTTTTTAAAGGCTTTAAAAAAAAAGGCTTTTAAAGCTTATTTTCATATTTTAGATGTCAGAGTTTGCCAACCTAATTCACTTAACTGCCCACATTTGGCAGTAATGAAAGAATACTCATTATTAGCGGTAATAATTTTACTGAACTTCAGTCCCACACTGTTTGTTACGTGTTTGTTACGTCAAAAAAAGAAAAACAATTTTCCATATCTCCTCTTCCTCCTTTACAGGCACCCTACAGAAGATCCTATTACGTAGCCATGTTTTGCTCTATCACTGTTTCTCTTACAATGTAAAACGCTGCATGATGGCCTGCAGCCACACGTCTATTAGAAGGTCACAAGAAGCCTGCTCCCTTATAGCTGTGCTCACACATTGAGCTGTGCTCAACGCCTGTCTGCGGAGCCAGGACACAAGTGGCTGCCCACAGCCATGCCGGGAGCTGAGCTCCTCTTCTCCTGAGGCTCACCGGCCAGTTCCGCTTGTCAAAGACAGCAGTGGACTTTCAATACAAACTAGGTACCTATTTCAAGAACAAAGAGTGGTGTTTAATCTGGTACTATACAAGCAAGAGGTCTGGTATCTCAGATGGCAATCTAGAAAAATGGAGGTAAACATCATGGTTATCCACGTGAAACAACTTTGAAGACTTCTTTGAAGATTTCTTTTGAGTGTCTTTCACTGATAATGACAGCAAAAGTGAATTTAGAAAAAAAAAAAATTGACAGTAGATCATTGTTACTGACCCTGGAGTCTGTGTCACTCCTTTCCAGCTGCTTGTCAGCAGAGGCTGTGACCAACTGACTCCATTCCTGAAACCAGATGCACGTCATGCTTAGGGAAAACAAATTAAAAAAAAATAATCCTGCTGTCCATCTAAGTCTGATTTTCTGTGACAAGCCAAATGAAAAGAGGAAACAGGGATGATTCACATTCATTGGGGAGTCTGAAAAATGCCTCTTCCAGTAAAAAGTCTCCACCTCATAGCTAACGCTATAAGCCTGTGGGTACTTTGAGTTTTAAATGATGTCTTGCAAAGCAATGCTTGCAATTTATGCCTGGGGGACACTGACTGTCCCAGAAAAGGTAAATCTGTCCCAGGTTTGCTTGGCAGACCCTCCCTCACCTACAAACTAATAGCAGCACCAAGAAAACCTTACAAATACTCTTGGGAAATGGAGGAAGCAACCACGAGTAAGTACTGATACAACTGTCTCGTGCAATAAAAACCTCATTGAAAAGCTGTTGTAACAACTCACTGCACATTAAGTTCTTTTAAATAGTGAATATATGAATGTTGCAATACCAAATACTATTCTATACTACCGTAAGTACAGTATCTGTGTTATGGCTACCACAAAGCAGCTGCAAAAGACCTCCCAGATTTACATAAGGTTGTTGTTGAATCAGAAAATATATTTGTACTATATGGAAATTTTAATTCCTGTATTTTACATCAATAGGAAACATTTAATAAATTGCCACTTCCATTAAGACTGAGATGATAAACATTTTACAAGAAACCACAACTTATCTCGCATTGATTTTTAGCAATATTGCTGCACGAAAAATTCTGTTTTAACTAAATAATGATCCTAAGAAGCCTTCGTAAATATATCCAAAAGATAAGGAAAACAAGTCACATACTAACTGCTGTGTAATGCTGCTTTAGCATGCATGCTTAAGATTGGAGAAAAGACACTGCTGTAGAAATAAGCATAAGGAAATGTAGTAATTTGCCTGGTCTAAAGTAACATGCCAAATCTATCTGCAAGTTCTGGCCATGTAACACGCAACCAACCAGCCACGTAAAAATGTAAGCCATCACCTTCAACTCCTCCCCTAGACTTGTGTTTGTGGACGCAACAACTGCACCCGCACCCAGCACTGCTTGCTGCTTCTCAGTGGGTCTGAACACTTGAAGAGAGGAAGCATCATGAACATGCTTTTCCATGTAGGCAACGGCAAGCTAGAAGACAACCCACAGATCTAATGTACGTAGCCCCTATGTAGGGAAAAAGAAGTAGGTACAGGCCAAAAGGCCATCCCATTTACCGCTGTGTTGTGAGCTGCACGATGCCCGGCACACGCCTGTACCCCGACACAAGCCTAGACCATGGAGGGCCCGCTCCACGGCCACGAAAAGCCCTGCCGCGGGCAGGCGGGCGAGCACCCCGGGCAGCTCAGCTTCTCGGCCGTGCACTTCCAGAGGTGACCTCCAGAGGTGATACACTATGGGATCCAGACCCAAATCCTATCCTACTTACACTGATACCAATCAAAATAAGGATCAATCAGTGAAGCTATACCCAATTAAAACATCAGTGAGCTATGGTACGAACCCAGAGCCGCTAGGTCTGAAATGCAGCAGAGTCACAAAAGCAAGCACAAGTTAAAAACGACTGCTGTGGATTGTCTAATTCATCAACGCGATGAGAGAAACCTATGTTTCAGCTGTGGGGCAGAGATGGGTGCTATCAAGGGAAATGGAGATACAGTCACCAGCTGATGAAGGACAGCAAGAGAGGCAGGTAAGTATTGCTTGCAGAACACAAAGATTAGATGAGGGTGAGGTACGGGGAAAAATTATATCACAAAATGACTATGTTTATTTCTGGATTCATTTTCATCATGTTAACTGGCCCCATTTGTTTCCTTTTGTTCAATGACTGGCACTAGTATATTTTGGCAGCAGCTTCAGATCTGTTGCAAAGTGACTGGGTCTGCTTCAGGATAATTTTCTTTTAAAGCCTCAAATCATATATTGAATTCTTGTTTGGGATGATCTTTCTTGAATCAGATTAGACAAAAAACATGGCTTCTTGGATCTTGCTTACCTTTGTGGAATTATTTATATTTGTACATGAGAAGGGAATTAAAGATAGTGTTGGTGGTGAATACTGTTACCATTGTCTTCAAATACATCACGCCTCTCTTATCTGTTTTCTTATCCAAGCATTCAAACTGAGATTGTAGGATTACTGACAGCATCAAGGTAAAACAGTCTGTGTTTCCTACTTGGCATTAATTGACCACATTTTGTGTATTGGTCATATGATCTTGCCCACTGCCCTCAACATGTGTTTTTAGAGGAAGAAGGAGAAAACTCTTTTATGTCGCTTACTCATTTTGCACGATCACATTTAATGGTTGACTGATTCTATTAAACGAATCTCCAGGCATTAAAATTAAGAAAAGGAAATTTGTGGTTGGAAATTTTCTTCCTTTGTGAAACAGTCTATCCACCATCGTAACGAACTGCTTGTTCGGTACAGACATGAGAACTGTCACTCAAGACTTCAGTTTGCTAAAAATAAAAAAGTTATGTTTTTCCCCCTCCATGTATGCTTAGCTTAAGTAGGCCTACTTCACCAAGTCTGCCACCACTGTGTTTCCCAGAGCATGCAAGGGGTTGCAGATTTACAGGAACTCTCCCATTCCCCTGAGTTAACAGAGCTGGTTTTGCCCTGACACTGCTTAAGCACCCACTTCAAGAAAGTCTACTGAGCTGTTACTTAAAGAAAGCTCTTTTTCAGGAATATTCAATACATCATCTTAATCTGTGTTTGTACCTCTCAGAGTATTTAGAAAAAGCAAGTTTCCATGGAATTCACCTTTGACATTTACAAGAATTTACAAAGACACTCCTAAGCAAAGGAAATCAACCCCCCAGCAGTGGTGACAACCCAACCAACAGCCAAGCTAAAGGTGTATGTCAAGACAAACAAGCCCTGAAGAATTGGCTGGCTCACCCGGACACTGCTGTTAACAGAACATACTTCTGTCTTCTCTAATGTGGAAGAGAAAGGGTCATCAGCAATTCTTCTGGGACCAAAGTAACAACAAACTATGATCAAAGAAGCAAATAATATTGTTAGGCACCCTGGGTGGCACTCCCAGGGAAACCAGACATACACGTACACGACTACTTGCTTTTCTCTCAGAGAGCAGCGATAGAGCACAGTCTAGAAGACACATCACGAACTATAACAATACATGTTGCAGATTCTAACTCAGAAAAAGAAAAACATTCTGGATCTAATACTCCATTTTATGAATAAGACAAAAAAAAACACTACAGCATTTGGAAACTGATTCTTCTGGGAAAAAGGAAAAGTTCTATAGGAAACCAAGTTGGGGGCATTTTCTTATAGTTCTCAAATAGCAAGAATCTTTACAGAAATTTGCTGGCAGTAATCAGTAGGTAGTGACAACTTTTTTAAGGAAGGCAGAAAGGAGATGAGCTATGAAGAATCGCACGGGCTATCCTCCCAACTAGCCAGCTCAGTGCTACATATAATAATAATTATAACATAATAACCATGTTATTAGTGTCATATACTATACTCTGCGACATAAAAACTGTTTCATCTGATGTGTTAAGAAAGTCCCCAACAGACTGAGTATACCCTGGGTATGTTCATAGTGTCTTGGCAAGTTGTGCCATGGAACAAGACCTGATCCCTGGTCCAGGCTCTGCTGACTGCCTTGCCGTCCGTGCTTTTTACCCTCCCAGTGACCAGTGCCTGCTAAAGGGAACGAGCCGTGCGTGAACCGCACGTTGCTTCTGCACCTTGTTGCAGCAGCTGTTCGGCCACATCTTCAGTTACACAAGTCTCTCGAACTCACTCACAAATAGCCCCTCTGATGTGCAACTTGTGATTACACCCGGTCATTCCACCTCAGGGGCCACTGCCAACATGTGCTGCTGACCACTGTGTAATACCTCTTCTGAAACCATGCTTTCCACCCACTATTGCTGTTGCTGTGATAACGCCTACTCCTCACGCCTCTGTCCAGAAATTAGAAACAGCACCTAGGATCCAACCCCGTCATCTGGATCACCATGCACAGGAAAGCAGCGCAGCAGAAAATGGCACAAACACTTCCAGTGAACACTTGCCAGTAAGGCACGCCTCTGGCAGCCACTACCTCGCTGTAACAATGCCATGTAAGAACAATAAACTGCTACTTTTCCCTACCATTTTCTTATTTCTGAACATTCAGGGTAAAGGTTCTGTTCGCCTAAGTTGTAAGAGGCCATTCTGTAAGTGATGCTAGGCCATGGACTGGTCATTACGACCTGTGCTCCTGACCCCATCACTGCTGTTACCATACGTGCTGCTGCTGGCCACCTCAAGCTGAGCTCGCCATCGTTAGTTAATCTCAAAAGTATTCTCTGGTTGATGCAGAGCTGTCAATGAGCAGAGGATGGCACCTGCCAGCTCAAGAGACTTGTATAGCCTGTGTGAACAGTAAATAATGCTGAAGCCTCTCCTCAAACCTGCACAACAACATATCTATCTCCTCTTTTCTTTTCATCGCCATCCTTGGGCAAGAACAACCAAAGACACCTATCAGAGGCACCTCGTGTCTCATTGTGGAGAACTGAGATTATGAGGCACACCTGCAGGTATAAAAAGCAAGGGAGGATCCAAAATCCTCTCCTTTTCCACTAAAAAGGCAAAGACCAAGGCCAAATTTTGGTTTCCTGGGTCTTGCATGGAGCCATGGTTCCAGCAACAGCAGTCACATAGCATCAAGAGACTGAATGTGTCTTCCCAGAGAAACACCTGATGCTCATTGCCTTAGTGTAAGACGCTTGCTTTAGTAAACACAATAAGCTCCATCAGAGTGAATTATTATTATTAACCTTCTTGTGTGCTATTTTTAAAACTTTAAAAATTTGGAACACCTTTGTTCCACACCCTCCTTGCATACAGCAGCAGCAAACAAGTAAGTCATCTCCCTCCATACCCTGCAAGAAGCCCTGAGAACAATCAGGTCTTCTTTTGAACATTATTGTGCAAACATGAGACACAGGAAGGTGAATAATTACAAAAATGCTTTATAGTTTATCTTTTCATAACATATCCCCAGGTGTGCTATGTATTTGGTGGGGGGGTATATAAGGGCGTAAGTGCTGTGGAGATAATGACAGAGGACCCTCACGTGGAGGGAACAAAACTTGGCACAGACAGTGTCCCTATCTGGGGAGCGCAGATCTTCAGAGCCCAAACTCTAACTCTTCCTATCACCCATTTTCTCCTCCAGGGGAATAAATCTGCTTGCCCTGCACTGAAATTGGGAGAAAACTGAAAGGTACAAACACTAAAGGGAACTAATCAGCCGGACACTATGGATGCACCCTCTGTCAGACAAGTTCTGTTTTGATTGTTAGCAAAAATACAAATGAGGAGACATTAATTACATCACTTTGACACAGGACATTCACAAAAACATTACAAGCTGTGGATGACACCTTCAGTACTTTCTCAGGTCTTTAAGTCTCCAAAAGCATGCAATAGCACCTCCCTACCACCTGTGAGGAGGAATGTTTCCAGGCTTGCTGCAAGCTATCTCAGAGTCATTTTACTATCAGATCCTATTTTGTTAAGAATATACTAAACTGGACTGCTGGGCTTCCTCCACTAAGGATGAAAAATTCTCTTGTGGGAAGAGAAGTGAGGAAGACCAAGTGCCGCAAGAAGAACCAGACATATTCATGTACATGGCACTGATCTGCTATGGTGCATTCCAAGCACAAGCAGTTCAGAGGAGTCTTCCTATGTTGCACGCTGCAAAGGCAGGAGGCAGATGAAGCACTGAGGACAACCTCTGTTGCTTCTTAAGCTAAATAAGAGACAAAAAATCACAGTTTGACCATTCATTATCTACTGCTTGAAAGTCTCCCTACAGAGAGTGGAGAGGAAGCTCTGACAATGTCCAAAATAGGTGATTTCTTTTCAAGAGCCTTTTCTCCTGTGATGTGGTCCCTTTTTTACAGTAAAAAGGAGTGAGTCAGTGAGGAGGAGCCGCCACAGGCTTCCTCCAACTTTCCTGGCTTCGCGCTCCCCTAAAGCCTGCGTGGGCATCAGCTGTCACACACGCTTCGGAAGGGAAGCACCGGGGAGACGAATCTTCCCAAGCAGCAATTGCAGGGATGAGACACAGATGGGAATTAGACAGTTGCAATATTGAAAGAAACTGATAGCCTAACAGCAAAATCAAGTCTGGGCTTTCCCTCAGAAAGCTCTGTAGGAGAAAGAACTGTTCTAAGCTGCCTGAAACTCTGGCAAAAAGAAATGTACAGAATATTTTAGGTTCTGAAATCCTAAAAGTATCTGGGCCCCAGACTTCTCAAGCCCACAAATACCTCTTCTTACACTGGCTGTCTATGGGCAGAAGCACCTGGCTGACGCTAACCCCAAACTGTGCTTTGGCACTGTCCAGTGGGACACATGCATTTAAATGCATGGACTAATCACTCGGCGTTCGTCAGGCCTGTGATATGACCATGGTTTTGCTTCCTAGTACGAACAGTTAGACACCCAGGCAGACTTCACCTTTAAGCTCATTTCACTAGAGCTAGTATCTCAAATTTTAAGATCAAAGCAGTTTCAGGTCCAAACATGGAACTGAAATTGTTTTGGTGGTACTGATGGATCATCTCCTGGTATCAACGAGGAGAGGACATATGTGCTCATTCTCTTTGACCTCTTTACTGCATTCACTATGGTTAAATCCAGGTCCAACTGCTTAAGCTCGGATGGGCTGCAGGGACTGAAAATAACCCAGCTAAAGCACTCAGGTCCTTCCAAGAAGGAAGCATCAATGTTGAGCAGTGCAGTGAATAGCTCTTCCACTCCAAATCCCTTACCTAAGTATTTTTAAGCTCTCATGCAGTGATATTTAAAACATTTGTACCATTTATCATTGGATGGAAGTCTGTCAAATAGGTGCACACAGTATGAACTCATCTGTTCCTGACTGGGTGTCCTCTTAGCTAGATTTTAAGACTGCAGCACCTCCTAACATTTTGCACCTTTCTGACCACTCCTGAGTCCTGTACGTACATTTTCACTGAACTCCAGCATAACTTCAAATCCCTTTTGTAAGAGCTAGCAGTTAGGCAAGAGCATATAAATAGAGCTCTTCTTGCTACACCAACTGCATTACATTGTATTTATTGACATGGCATTTAATGCTCCAGTATAGACAGATTTGATTTCACTGACATATTCTTCCGCAACTCCTCAGTGAGGTTTGACTTCTACATTGATAATCATCATCAATTTTGTGACCAAGTTTTGTTCACCCTTTGCCCAGACAGGTTGAAACAACTCGATCACTGTTGACACTCCACTGGTAACCCCACTTCATTATGACAACCTGTCCTGGTCTTTCTTCTTCTTCTCTTTTAACCTGTTATTATGCCAGGCAATGACCTTTCATTTTATCCAGTGACGGTTTAATTTTCGTCAGACTAATGAAGATGTAGTGAAAGTCTTTTTGAAAAATATCAGAGGATCAGCCAGATCTCACTTATCTACTGTCCTGCTAAAGGCTTTGCAGTGCTGTAATGAATTTGCGAGGCATGTCTTCCCCCTATGAAATGATTACACAGTCTGTACATGTTTCAAATAAACTTTACTATAGAACTCTTTCTACCACTTTGCCCAGTATATAAACTAGCAATCTGTGGTTTTCTGTCTTCCACTGGGGTGTTGTTTTTTTTTTAAACTGGTATTATCTTGTTGCCTTCTTGTCCTCTGGTACTGAGGTAAAGCAGTGTATTTCACTCTGTAGTTAATAGTCTGGTAATTTCTTATTGGAATTCCTTTGCAATTCTTGGGTAAATATAATTCATTTCTAGTGGTTTATTACTATTCATTTTGTCAATAGTATACAATTTCTTCTACCAAACTTTGAGGTAATTTCTCTACTTAGAAACATTTTAATGAGGGAACTTTCCTTTATTGAGAACAGCAACATAAAACATTCATTAGCTTTTCTGTTAGGGCAAGTAGCTTCTCTGAGCAGTCCTGTAGCGTCTTGGCAATCTTTTGCCTTTACCAATTTTCTAGCAGGCTTCCTATTCTAGACTTTTGAGGTTTTATGTTTTCAGCAAAACACTCTTCAAAAACTTTTTTCCTCCTTCTTCTGTTCCCTGCAGCCTTGCATACTTATAAAGTTCAGGCTGCCAGGTCTTGTCTTCAAGTTATTAAATGACCTGAGTCAGGGTACTTAAAACTGGCTTCAACATAATTTTCATCCTGTATCTTTAATACATAAAATTTCCTGGTTTTTAATAAAAGCATGACTTGTTTGAGGTAATGCTCTTATAGTTGCTAATCCAAGAGGTGGGAATCCTGCTCCCCAATGGCTTCTCTTCTTCTGTAATATCCATCAATATTTGTGTACCAGAGAAAAACAGGATGTGTTCACGATACATGCTTGTGCATCCAAATCTCAGAAAAGAAACTCCACCTGGGGAGAGGACCAGAAACATATACAAGACGCATCTCTGGCCCTGCTGAAGGCACAGCTGCCAAGGCGTTCATCGCAACACGCAGAGGAGGGGAGAGCGGTGGTACCACCGGCGCCTGTCCTGCCAGCGGGGGAACAGCTCTCCTGGATCTGGACCCCTGCACAAACAACTCTTGTCCCCAGCAAATCTGTTTCCCATCTCCTCTTAATGTAATTTACAACATTTTAATCACAATATTCTTTAAAAAAATTATGTTTGGCTATAATTTCAGGTGAAATCCATAGCATGTCAAGCTTTACTAAATATAGGCAGTAACCTAAAAAACAGCAGTAACTACTAAATTATATACTCAAAAATGTCAAAATGACTTCATAGAATTACAGCATTGAATAAAAATATATTAACACCTGCTATGCCACAAAGTCAATATTTTCCATTTCTACTGTAATTCATAAAATTACATTATAAAATAGAAGGCAAATCGCATTAAGCCTATTTATTCTCTTCTTCATATTCTGTTAATTTATCTTCTAATTAAGAAAATAATCTAAACATATTTCTAACTTATTCTTTCTTTTTCAAGTATAAATACCAAAACCTCTTACTTTTTCTAGTAATAGTCCTCATCTCCAAGATCATTTTGTGTGAAAGGTATCAACTGTTTTCTCAGCCCCACCTTTTTCTCTGGAAGAACACAATAAAAACTCTATGTAGCTCAACTTTGACTTATTGATATAAAAATGTGGCCTTCCTGGCACCTTTAGATCAAATAGAAGGCCAAATTTTCAGATTTCTGTTTCTCTGTAATCTCAAATTTTCTATGTTCAAACAGCATTTTCATCCCATCTTATTGCTACTTGTGGCTCGGTTTAAAGTGTGATTTCTTTTAAAATATCTGGTTTTATTAAGTCATTTCCTAGAATCAGAAAGGTTATTTACCCCACTATTTTTTATTCATTTTATACTAGTTTTATTGCTGATGTATTGGTTTTATTACAACTTACATAACTATTTGTCCACACAGCAGAAAAATACAAAATCACTGCTGTTGGAAATTAAATGTGTGCCCCATGTGAAAACTTCATGCTGTTACTCTTAATTAAGATAGGTCAGAATAATTAGGAGGTAAAAATAAGCATTGGTGCTGAAGAGTAACACCAAAGTTAATATAGATAATCTTACAGAATAAACCTAATAAATGTTCCTGATCATCATTAGGCTTATATTGTGTCATTAGAGATGCATATTGTACGACAAAGGAGATTAAGATCACTTGAAAATACTAAGTTTTCACATTAGTGCTATACAATTCTGCTCCTTGAAGGTAAGTAAAATTTTTAAAGTAATAAATAATAGGCTCTCAGCTGAAAACATCCCATATTGAGTGTGCTACTACAAGGAGGATCAATGAGGAGATAAAAAATGCTCTTCTTTTAGGATGAGTTTTCCTCATGCTTTATGAAGGGACTCATTCCTTTCTGAAAACACCGAATCAGGGAAAAAATCCAGCAGTTCAACTCTTACAAAACACACGTTCTGTGGAAGCATCGTTCTCCAGATACCAATTCTCGTTTGACTCCATTAACGAGCCAGCAGAGCTTGGCTTAACAGCACTGCTGCCTCCTGCACAGGGGGGCACAGATATCCCTCTGACTTCACCTGTGGTTTTTTATTGAGGTGTATTTTTCAAAGTCTCTGCCTCTTTCTTCCACAACAGTGTGTATTGCTGAGCCTGACAAAGACATTCTCCAGTCCTCTGCTAATTACACTCCTGGTCATTGCCAAGCAACGTTCCTCTTTTTCAGAGACTTTGGAACATGAGATCCGTGCAAAGCAAAGAGAGCCAGAATGATACTTCAACAAATAATTTTACAGAACAAAAGCAGCTGAGATGCAGCCTGCCCCACAACTACTGGCAAGGGGTGTCCTGCAGCTCAAGAGTGAGCTACTCCAAGTGCGTCCGCTGAATGCAAACTCCTGCTGAAAGGGAACTTCTTGCAGGTTGAACTTTAACTAAAATAAACTTTGCAGTGGCAGAATGTGAACTTTCCCATGCTGCATCCATTTAGGGTTGTTGAAAGCCCACTGAAAACAACTGGGACTGCAGCCCTGCACCAACAGTCTTCTCATGGTTTTTCTGGGGACTTGAGAACAAGATCAGGTCCTTTGAAACCAAATTAACACTTATATACTTAACAAGCTATAAAAAATGCAATGCTGATTAGAGGAGACCAGCCTTCCTTATACATCACCATAGCTTGTTTGCCACCTTGATGTAGCACGTCGTGAGGAACCGCGAGGTGGAGAGTGACCTGCCTCGGGTCGGGCTGAGGCCTTGTGGGGAGGGCTTGGCCTGCTCCCTCAGGGAGAGCTTCCTGGGGAAGTGGCAATCCTACCCACACGAAACTTCAGGGACAGCGTGTGGCACATGTCATGAGAAACGCAGATGACATAAATCACTTTTTTCTTTTCTACACAGGCATCAAATTATGGCCTTTAGAGTGTTGCAGGCAAACATGCCTCTAAAGCAGTGTTGGAAAACCTTCAGATATTTTCCCATGGCAACCCCCCCCAAAAAAAACAAACAGTTCCCTCGATGGCAAATACCAAATTACTCAAAGACACAAAGTTTTATAACATCTCTCTGCTTATTTATTTTAAATTCATTTTCCATGCTTTCAGCATGCAACTCTAGGTAGTACCTGAACATTAGACATCTTACTGAAAGGCAGACTAAGGAACTGAGCTTGCTTATTCTGAAAGGCTCATCCTGCTCAAATTTAGAAAGATTCTCTGGTACTAAAACTCTGCTCTCAGGGAATTCACAGCTTTCAGAGTTATTCAGGTTGCTGTGTCTCAGTTTTGTCTTAATAACTGAGTGAAACAGCATGGTGCACTGAAACTGTCAGCTGACAAAGATATCTCAATATTCATATCTGAATATTCATTTTTTTTTGCATATAGTGACTGACTATAAATCAATGAGTTTTTTTTTTCTGTTCTGTCCTTCTCGCTATTTTCTGTCATTACCATTACTACAAATGGGAAATTCCAATACCATCCTGTTTTTCTCCTATATTAATGGTACATGCTAAATGATTTTCACAGAATTCTATTTGATGAGCTTTGCAGATTTTAGATCTAAATCTTCTTGGGCAGTGTGTTATTTTTAATAATGCAATGGATTGGAAGCAACAGTATAATGGGATGAAGAAATGATGAATGAGGTGACTCCCCAGCATCTTAATCATTATATATGAGTCCCAAGGAGACTTTTTAAGTTTTGTGTACTTCACAGGTATGTTTCATATGTAATTCCTTCCCTTGTCCTGACCAGGCCTTTTTTTAAGTCTACTTTGTATTACTCAAAGTTACTGACAAACATTTACGTTGCAATTGTTTAAATCTTCCACTGTCTATTTTTGTTAGTAATCCACACTTTAGAAATAGAGAAATGAAGAAAAATGAGAAATAGAAAATGATGTAAAGTAAACATTAATTTTTCTCTCGTGTAGCTTGATAATCGCATGCAAAAGAGCCCAGAGATGAGCTCCGCTGCACTATCCTCCCATAAAGCTCAGGGTTCCTCAGAAAGCCTCTCCTGCCAGACCTTCTTCACAGATCCTGGATAGATGAGACATCTAGGTACAGCAATTTGGCAAGTTACTGCCTATAGCAGCCTGGTACTGACCTGTAAACCTCAGCTACTTTGGCTGACTGCAACTCCACTCCTGTATCGGGGCAAAGTAAAAACATTTGTCTAGGCCCTGAGAGTCTCTCTATCCAGTGAAGTGAAGAAGCAATTGCAAGCGTACATCTATAGCTATGCTATATAAAAAAATATTAAAATATCAGGAAGAATATTTAAGAACAAAATTCACTTCAAATGCAACAGAGGATATATTTTATCACTCCTTTGGCAAGCCCTTCTATTGCCAAGGTAACAAACTAGCATGTTCAAGAACTCCTTGTATTTCTGAATGTGAAAATAAGCATGCAAAAGAAAACGTTCATAGTGAACTGAGTTTGACAAATTAATTACAATACAGTACAGCCCTTACCACACAGCCTCCAAGCCAGACCTTTAGCATCTGAACAAGTCCAAAGGACAGGAGAGCATGAAGCAAAGTTCCAATTTCTTTCACAAAATGTTTATTCCTGAATCTGCCGCAGTATTTCTTCCAGATCCTTGCATCACTGCCAATTTACATCGTAACTGAGGGTTACTAGTTTTCTTCTGCCTTCATGAGTGTGACACACAAGCTGGCCAAGAGTAAATACTGCTTCTGGTACCAATTAGTACAGACTGCCATACAGTAGCAATGTCACCATGAATCAACACTTTAGTTTTTCTTCTGCCAGCAACCACTCGCTCCCTCAGTCTAGAAGTTAAGGTGTCCAAATGCGGAGTACAAATGCCACTAATGTTCCCAGAGGCAAACAACTGAAACAAAATACTGCATATTCATAAAACATTCTTATTTCTGGTTAAAATGAACCTCATCAGAAGAGATAAATTATGTAATCTGCATATTTGCCAAAAATAAATCTACAGAAATAAAATCTGACAAGCAATCCATTTTACCCATTTACACATTTCAGAACTGTTAAGAAAATAATTTGAAGAATAAAAACTATGCAAAAAAGTGATCGTGCACATTAAATTTGAAGATTTTCTGAATAAATTATAGAGAGAATTCATCCGACCCTAGTTTTACTGTGAAATTATGACATATATTATAAACTGAACAAGAATGAACACAATGGTGTTAGTACACAGTGCTACCTATCCCTTCAAAGGGAAGAAGAGAGAGGTGGAAGAACAGTTAGGTGGAAACTGTCTGACTTGGTGTCCAACTTTACTCAATATTACATTATCAGCACCTGTACTGCTTTTTAGAGGTGCAAAGGTGCAACTACACGGAAGGTTTTTCTGACTCTCCCATATACATTGTCTCATTCCTAGCAGATAGGGCATTTGGTACTAACTGGCAGTCTTGCTGATACTGCTGGAGATGCAGCAAAGACTGAATGAGCCAAGGAGAAGGCTCTCCAGTGCTGCCAACCACAAGAGCTTACAACTCTGCCTCAGACCAAGGCACAGTAGACAAATGCATTTGCATGACGCACCATGGTGGAAGCCTTTCTGAATCTCTGACATCGTCTCACCATCAGCTTTCACAATAACTACGTTCATATAAAAATCTGAAATAAAGAAATGCTTGGATATTTTTAATTAGAAATTCTTACTTAATGAATTCTTCATTTGAGATTGGCCTAGCAACATAAAGATATTCCCACAGTGTAAGAAGGATGTGGGAAATTCTATTATAATGTAGTAGATGTGATAACTCTTCCTTTGCACAGTGCCAGCACATAGACTACTCATTACTTAAGCACAGGGCTTAAGAGTTGAAGCATAGCTTAAGTATGACACTAGGTATTAGGCAGCCCTTCCACTGCCCTTCTGTACAGGGTAAACACAATCCCCCAGCTGAAGACGACATGCTCCAGAGGGTATTTAGTTTCTAGTACAAGCATATATTTTTGTACATTGACTAAAATGCTTGTGATTCTAAGGAATATAAAGCCTTTTCCACTCTATTGCTATATTCATATTAGCATTACCATGCAACAACATAAAAGAGATCAATTAATGCAGTGTTGAATTGATTTGGTAGGAGTGTTGCATCCACTCCCACCAAAAACCAGCCGCTCAGCCTGCTAATGCCATTGCTTGTGTATAAAAATGGACAAACAGGCAGAAGCTAAGAGGATTAAAGGAAAAGCTTCTGTAATATAGCGAAAGGTTTGCTGTATTTTGTAAACATCTTTCCAATGTAAAGTGCAAGGAAGCAGTCTCGGTGCCAGATCGCTACTCAATTACTTCACATCGCGGACTTACCAATCCCTTAATTGCACCTGCAGGCAGAATTCATTTTGGCTGACTGCATTTCTTCTAATGATAGTTTCACATTCGCACTGTTTAGCACAATGAATTGCATCCTAGTAAGATGTAAAACTGCCTGGAGTAAGCAAAAGAATGTTTATCCATTAAGCATTCAGACCAAGTGTATTACATTACAGTTAATCACTCCAATGCTTCAAAAATCAGACAGTTTATATTTCCAGAGGAGTTTATTCTCCCTAATGCCTCCTAATGCTGTATGCAGGGTAAAAGAGACTTTGACAGAAGCCAAGAACAGGGGTTCCCTGGTCTGACTGCATAACTGGTTCAAACATGCCAGCTGTAAGTGCAATTTTAAAAATGGCATTAACTGAGCAAGAAACAGAAGGTTGCAAATGTGTGCATACAGCATAGCCGAACGAATAGACAAAGAGAAAGAAGGATCACAGGGATAAGCTGGTATTAATGAATAATGCTAGCTCTGGATAAGACTACAGCAATAATGCCACAAAGTGGGGATTCAAAATAAATACATTTGAAGTGACTCAATTCAACACTGTATTTGGACATTTTTCAACTTCATTGTTTGCTACAACATCAGCACAAAATCTGATATTAGTTCCTTGAAATCAATACCAAAATTGACTTCATCACCCCCAAGAGGAAGAGGTGGGAGTCTAATCTACAATTGCTTTTCACTCTACCCCTATGCTGTGAAAGAAACTAAATGAGCATAGAAACTACAATGAATCCGCAATGAGTTTTGCTTGTATGAAGTATTTACACAATTTTACTCTTTGTGTTCAAAATTTCTGCATGAATTCTGATTTTATAGATGTTTCCTACATATCAATCCGTGGTGGATTTGAAACTCTGGAGAGCCAAATGCAAAGCACAGCACCTAGTGCTGTCCATCCGTACAAAGCGTTTGTAGAGCTACACGGAGCCCAGGCTGCTGGCACTGAAGCTTTCGGTATGGCTCCCCAGTTTTTCCACCAAAGACACGGAGGTAAGGCTCAGTGGTGCTGCTTTACAAGCAGCTGTTACTGCTGTGCCTCTATAAAACAAAGCAGAAGACTTTGCTGGCCCTGTTGACACCACCTCCTTGTGCTGAAGGGTGAACATGAACCTTCTCCACCAATACCTGATGGGAGAGGAAAAGAGTCCTGACTCCTGTCATGCTCCTGTCATTCAACATGCAGGAACACAGTTTAGCGAAGCTACAGCGGTGAAATGAATAAAGAGTGGGAAAGCATATCCCTTTTGCTCTCCCTTTTCCAGGATGACAATTGTTTCAGCCTGGCTGCTGTGGGAAATGGGGAGGATGCACTCTTGCATATGCATTTGGCTTTGTTTTGTTTTGTTTTGTAAAGTGCTTTGGTGTTTGTCTTTTTTCCCTCCTACAAGAACACGTTGTTTTACTGTTCAGGGCTCGGCCAAGCATCTCCTGTGCATGCCTGGAATAGTCCCAGCACGCACAGTGACAGGCGGGCAGAGCAGCAGGTGGGGCACCATGTCCGTACCACCATGTCCATACCACCGTACCGCCATGTCCATCTCCATCCATTACTGGACATGAAGACAGACATGGGCTTACGTGTGAGCCCACAGCTGCCCCTGCCACCCGCAAGCCACGAAGGTGGCTGTGGAAGTAGATGTACAGCCAAAAAACTCCTGGGTCTTTGTGGCTGACTTGGCTGCTCCGAGCTTTCTGTCTTCCAGACTCAACTTCTTGACCTGCTTCAGACAGAAATAACTAAAGCTCAAGACAAGTATTCCACATTAGCGAGGGAAAGAAAAATATAGGGTGTAGCTTTCTGTCCAGATTTGCCCAAGCGGACGAGGAGAATGCTCTGCTTATCATTTGCAGAAATGAAGAATTGCAAAAGCTCTGGCAGAGCCTCTCCCCGTTACATCAGTGCAGGGAATGAAGCAGGGACGTTTACAGGAGGGCAGGCCAGTTATTTCACATACAGCTGGTACCGCTGTTACTCACAGTAACCGTATTCTGGTTGCAAACAGCTGCACATTTCTCTTTAAAGTAAAGCAGACACCGTTTAGTGGAAGCTGGACAGATGCCAGACAACAAATTAAAAGGATATAATCTGTGTATGACAGGCTATAAACCCAGTACAGTAAGCCTTTCAGTAATCTTAGCAGGATTGTAATAGTTACCCCAACCTAAGACAACGAATAAAGAGAAAATACACAAACATCTCTAAAAAATTATGACATTGAAATATTTTTACATAAACTAGTTTTTATTGTCTAAAAAAATAGGCAAAGATGCGATTGTTGCCTAAACTATCATTTGTGAATAAACAACCAGAGGAATTCAGCAAACTAATCTTACAAAACTTTGCTAAAATACATTTAAACATATAACCTTAGCAATTTTTAAGAATCTCTAAGTAAAAAAATGTGCATGTCTACGTTTTTAGGAGCACATTTTCTACAATGCTATCTTATGGTTTCAAGAATACCTATCGAAGCTGGAAGGCTTTTTTTGATCCAAAAATACTTGATCAAACCTTTGCAGATCAAATATAAGGAAAAATAGAAAACAATATAAAACAATCTTTGCAAGTCCTTTGGTATTAAGAACAAAAGTCCGTACTAGCTCAAGCAAACCAAAGGTGCTGAAGTTATCCTTCAGACTGGGCATGACAGAGACAATCGGTACAAAGCGTATGCAACTCCTGGCTGCTTTTTACCCCTAAAAATACAATCGTGAATAAACCCACTGTTTTGGATGAGATAGTTAGCTACAAGGTAGCGTGGGAAAATAAAGATGTGGTTGGACATCAAAACAGTCTGCCAAGCTGGTAAAACTTTAACCTTGGAATCTTAAATTTTAACCGTACTGTTACTGATTAAACACTCTGAAATTCTAAGACAACTTAACAAAAGAGCACCATTTGCTTGCAAATAAAGTATTTGAAAATGTAGCATAAAATGATTATTTTAAAAAAGCCTTTTCTGTTGTACTAATAAACTGAATAACTGCAACCACAGTTCTGTGTGTAGGTCAGTTCGAGTTTTAGCTTTCAATCCCTTGCAGTTAAATAAGAATAGAAGCCACAGTGTGTAAAGGGATGCTGTCACCCATTTTAGTCTTGAAAGGAAGAAACAATTTCACAGATTATTCAACAGGCAAAACAATAGAAGGGTTTGCAAAAGTAAAAATTCATCCTGCCTGAGTCTGGACCAACTAATGTACAGTTTTGACAGAAGGACTCTGCAAATTTAAGATAGGTTCCTTCCACTTTTTTTAAAATAAAAGGCAAAATCTTGCCTCTTTGGAATTCAAAAATCTCTAGAAGCATGAGCACCTCCATTGCAAAAGGCATAAACTCAAGAAGCTACAATAAAAAAGAAGAGCGCAGCAAATATTGGAGAAGAGAAAAGCAGTCAAGTTTTAAATTGCGACTGCACCACTGGAGAGTGTAGGGCATTTATCATTTTACCTAACTTTCCAAATAACATTTTAATCTAAATGGCTGAATGGTTTTGGTACCACAGAGAACATCAACAATACGTGGTTGTGGCAGAAAATGCTGTAGAGAACTGGAGATTTTATAACCAGAACAGTGAATTGAAACCTGTATGCCAGTAGTTTGAATTAAAAGCAACTTGAAGATATCATGGATGTTTTTGCCCATTTATTATGAAAGGTACAAGGCATTGCTTCAACTCAAGTTTTAAAAATTATTTGATTAGATTGGGCAGGCCTTGTAAAAGCAGTATTAAAGTAATCTTACTTTACCTACATTTAGGTTGAAAGCCTGTCTGTCTTACCAGAAGGGCAGCTGTCACAATCTGCATCAAATTCAAGCTTTCAAATGGTGAAGATACACTATCTTCCACGCCCTAAGCTTAATTCTATTTCTGATAAATGTCATAATGTAACTCAATAAAGAAGGCACAGTAAAAATACAAACTGTAATTCTTATGTCTTTATGCTATTAGGGCAAGCTAACAAGCAGGAGATTTACGGAAAGCCACCACGCCTCTGTTTAGGAAAGAACCTTTATTTTAACCCAGGAGACTTTTCTGAGCTTTTTCCAGGATAGGTGCTTAAAAAATACATGCACGAAATGGGTTTTATCATGTGCACACAACCTGAATTTTAGATACAAGAGTGGTTCTTCAAACTCAAGCTTTGTACTTGTTCTACCAAAGTCTTATGGCTTTTATCAACTTCTGCCAAAACAGATCAGGACAAAAACCCTTCCACTGAGTAGCATTAATAATTTAAAAGCTGTCACTTTGCCTTTCAAAAATCAAATGCTTGATTAACGAGGGACTTATGAGGGAACAAGGAGATAGCTAGCAAGAGGCTACTGCTACATGACAACCACCTCTACGAAACCAGCACCGCTCTTGCCTACCAGACCACCTGCAATCGACGGGTGGAAATATCGCCCCGTCCACTGCAATCCCTCATGAGGTTCATTAAGCCTTCACGTTTGTGAAACACAAAACCATAAGCTCACTCCTGGGACAAACCAGGCTAAATCTTGCCCTCTGGAGATAAACCAGCACGGGGAGGGCAACACACCCAGGACCGTCACAGTGTACCATCCTAAGTGCTGGAAACAGTGTGAGAGACTGGAGAAAGCTCTTCTAAAGAGATGGTTATGAAAAACAAACAGTGTGACAGTAGTAAAACAAGTAGTAAAAGCAAGCAATGATTTTACTACTTTCTAACCTGTTACCCATAAGGTAAAATAAAATACACACCAAATTGTGTGTTACCCTCAGCTGAACCAACAGAGCAGAAAGAGGAAGAAACCTCACATCTGGCAATAAAGCAAGAGGAGGCACCACCCTCCATGGCTCATTCACTTTTGTCTGTCTTCAATAAGGTTTTAAATTATGTTTTTAGAAGAAGAAAATTTAATCCGCTCTAGAACAAAATGTTTTCTCATAATGGCCCCATAAGCACTGAAAACCCTATAGCACGACTTCGTGGTTTGAACATCTTTTTTGACTGCAGTTTGGGTCTCCAGGTGGGATGAGGTGCCCCAGCAGTTTTGTGATGTGCTTTTGTGAAATGCTCCGTACGGCGTCCAAACTCCTCCTGATGATGCCACAAATTACAGAGAGGAAAGATCCAGTTCATCTATCCAATAAGCACCTGGGTACAAGCTAAGAGCAAGATTGAAGGTATGCATTTAGCACAGGGTACAGCTTGTGCGACTGCACAATATCAGAGAAAAGGAAAAATGATTTCTGCAGCCGGGATTTTTTACCAGAGGGGCTGTAGCAGCACAATTTTCTGCATGAAGCATATGATCTAAGAACCAAAATCACAACTTCAAAAGAGGAGCAGTGGTGTTTTTTTCTTACTGAGATTTAGAAGTACTTCAAAGAGAAATGGAATAGGAAAAAAATAATATATGTCTGGCTAACTTCACTCTGGCGGACGGAAAACCTGAGTATTACCTAAGAACAAAATGACTGGAAGCTACTAAAATGTCTTGATGCAAAGGTACAGAGTTATCAATGGTACTCTGTATTCTAGATCCAAACTGCATTGTTCAGATAAAAACAAGCAGTTTTAGAAAAGTAATATATAAATGTTATTTCCGAAGTAAGTATTTCATTAATCACATTAGCCTTTATTTCAAAGATGATCAAGGCGCTACAGTCTATCTGACCCATGAAAAGGCATTCACTGGCTGTGGAAGGTGCAAGGAAGAGCCCTGGTTTCCTAAGGCGCAGCTCGAGCAGGGGCACAGCCCAGGGACTCCTCTTCTGCTCGGCTGGGGACCCGCAGCATCCCACATCCCAGGGTGCCGGCAGGCTGCAAGCGGGGCGAGGAAAGCGATGCTCCCTGGCCGCTCATCTGAGGCGCCTGCAGAACGGGAGGAAGGCTTCACGTCCTTAACGCCCGAGGAACAACAGCAATGCTTCCGGGCAACTTTACCATCCATTATATTGAACCAAATCATCGTCAGAAAGGTTAATGCTGTTATCTAAGGAGCTCCGTTAACCTAAAATATTCTCACATTTTATGTCTGTCGAAGTTTTATGCTGTGAAATAAAAATATCTGAAAAGCAATGTTAGGCATGTAATGGAATACAAGTAATCCACTGCATTTACCGTATCTGAAATAAATTTTTTGAACAGCCAAGTGAATGACGCTATCTGGAGAGCTAGATCCCAAAAGGAAGATGGGCATAAGGGTTCATCCTGCTTAGCTATCATCTGGCTGTCTGATCTATGAAGAAAAGTTTCAACGCTAAAGCAGCTACACATTGTAACTCAATCACATTCCTCTGCAACGAAATGATCAGCTTCAAGTTCTAACTCGAAAGTTACATAAATCTGTTTATTTTCCTAGAGGATGAAATGAATACAGATGAAAAATTGATCATATCCTTACCGGTCCTCTATCTCCAACTGAACTGGTCAGAAGTTTACTGTATTTCATTATATGTTCATATCATGGACAAGATCAGAACTGATTTTGATTTTTTTCTCTAGAATAAAGTCAGAAGAACCCAATTTAAAATGGGATATAAATAATAATAAATAAAAAAAAATCTGGCCAATAACCTGCCAGTAGAGTAGTATTTCAAAAGAAATATTTACAATTGTCCAAATATCAAATTAGATATTATTATAAAAATGCTACATGAACGTATTGTTTCCTTTAGCCATCCATTAAACAGACCTTATTAAAAACATGTTTTCCCAAAACACACTTTTTTCTCTAACTTAAGATAGTACTTTGTACATCCAAAAAGCCACTGTCTCTCTCATGAGTCATTCAGCAATTTATAAAAAAACTGTATTGTCTCCTCATTTTCATCATATACACATCTTTGAAATATTCAAAAAACAGCAAATTCATCATATAATATCAAATTGTTCCTTCAAACTATTTGCAGGATTTAACAGTTAAGTGTGTATGTAGAAGCATCTTCATATAGGGGGGAAAATGTCTGTCAGAAAGGATGCAGCCTGATATAAAAGTTTTAAATATTACTGTTAACACTACAATATTCAAAATTATTTTAAATGCCCGGAATTTACATTTCAAACAGACATATTTTAAGTCAAATCTGGGAAATGGATGAAAACAGGAAGTTGAGAACAGACCAAACCTTGTATTTTCACCCTTGTGTCTTGATATTGGCAGTAAACTCAAAAAGTGGATGCTCACCAGTTCTACAAAACTTCTGCGATAAAATGATACAGCTATAAAAACAACCCATGACAGAGCATGTCTTTGAGTTTTGTGTATTTGACAATGTGTACCACCATTAAATTCTTATTAATAAAGAGGCTGATTTTCATACAGACTATATTATTGTATATTATTGCAACATAATAATAGCTATCATAATAGCAATTATTATACATAATATATATTATTAATGTATATGTTCTCATTATATTGTTAGTAAGCAGCTATTGTGAAAGACATCCTAGTTATATCATTACTTCCTATTTAGCCAAGGGCTAAACTTTAGGAAAATACATATACAATGTACATGCATTCATTAATTTTCTTTTATTTAAAGAAATGTGGCCCCATCATATTTCTCTTTATTACTACTTCCTCACCTTCCATCCAGAAAGAGACGAGCCAAGGTATATCACCAGTCAGCCTAACAAATAGTAAGCACCACTGGCATATATTCTTGATCATATAAGGTCTTGTGAGTCTGAAAGTTGTGCAGTGGATGGAAGCAGAATTCAAGGAAGAAAATACACACGTTCCTGTCATTTAGGGCAGATTTAAGTATTTATCTATTTGTGATTTCAGCCTCTCTCCCTCCGATCCTTGTGGTAAAGATACAGATCTGGAGTCTAACCCTGCCACTACATTTCAGATGCTTTTCAGATATGAAGAGGAGAAATACACCAGTACTTCTTGATAAGAACATGACTTCTTAAAGCCTACAATGTGGCTGCTGGTCAAACACAGTCTAGTAGAACAAGGAATGACATCCTTGGCTTTGTAAACCGAAGACTTATCTTTAGCATTTTAAACATCAATGTTCTAAGAGATTCCTTTCTTTTGACAAATTATTTTCAGAAAAAAAAGAAAAAATATTTCAAATTTGATAGCAGTTGGGATATCAATAGCATGGCAATCTCCTCTCCCCTGCAAGCCCCTAACTGTAAGTACTGAAACAGGCAAAAGGATATCAGAAAGCCCTAGAAAGATTTTTACATAGGAATATAGTTGATACAAGTTCAGCTTTGATAAAAAGGAAGTATTATGAAAAGTGCCGTGCACCCCTGCTACTGAAGTTCTCACGTAAACTATGACTGTCTAAGAAGTTCCTCCAACAGAAAGACAAATGAAGAAAAATAGGCTGTAGAGACAAGGAACTTCGGAAGCCACCAAGGCACACTGAGACAGAAGGTTTGAAGATACTCATTTACTATGTTTGGGGTAAACTGAACTACTGCTTAAACTACATACAAACATGCACAACAATCACCTAAACCACCTAAGCCCCCATTTTGTTCTACAGACCCTCCTGAACACCAAAAAGACTGTTGCAACATCAACACTTATTTGCCTGTTTCTCCAAATCCCTCTAAAGAAATGTAGAAAGCTTGAAAATGCAGGGTGTAGGTAAGGTGTCCAGAGCAGAGAACATTAAAGTACACAGTAAAATAATTAATTAGCAGAAAGGGCCAAAATCAAAATTTAAATTAAAAGCAAATTGCTGGTTGTGCATATTTAAGTCAGAAAATACTTGTGCTGAGAGAAACTGGTCAAACTGGTCAAAATCACAAATCCAAGAGCTCCAGGCTTAGCTGGAGTGGTCAAGAGTGATTTCCAGAGGGTCTCATCAGAGCTCTGATTTGTATGGAGGTGGACAGATTAGCAGAAATGGATGAAATAAGACAAGAATTAATAGTTCTGAAATTACAATTTCTTGCCTTTTTTATACAAAAAGTTTAAGAAACAATAAAGCAAAATGAACGTGACTTTTCATTAGCTAACCAAGATGGATGTTGTTAAAGCAACAAAACAAATAAAGAAACAAAAGGTCATGGAGATGCATTACTACAAAGCAACTGGTTTAAAAAAGTTCTGTTCAGCCCATACGGGCAATCCACCCAATCCACCAGGGCAATCCCAGATCCACCTCTTCTCTGTACGTACCAAATTTAAATGGGAATCAGATACGTGACATGCTATTTCAGGGCTACTAGCAACAGCTTTGGGGCTCTCCACAGCTGAATATAATACAGAAATGAGTCCCAGAAATGACTTACAGAAAATAAGGAGAGTGTAAAGAGAGATTCAAACCATCACCTTCCCCATCCAATCTACTCTCACACCACTGGACTAATGCAAGCACACTGAAACAAGCTCAACCCACTGAAAAATCCATAAACGTCACAGCAAGTTTAAAGGCACTCAGAGCTGCATTCCAAACAAGTCATAGAGACATCTCCAATTCATTTCAACACAGCCAATATCAGGCCAATATCCAGTGGTTTGAAAATGCCCACCACTCTAGCATTAAAGATTGTTCCTGTTCAGGAATCACAGGCATACATTGAATTGGAAAGTTTTGAGGCTCTTCCAGTGGTTCTTCACCTGTTAAGACATCAGAGTTATCCCAGAAGGTCCCAGGCAATGCATAGCTGTTTATTTCTTTTTAGGGAACATCGCCATTGAAGTACAATCAGGCTTCTCAGTGAGACAATAAGCCTAGTCCTGCATGCAAACTTCATGTTTCTCAATTACTAGTACATGAAATGCAAAGACAAGGTTATAGGCACCTGATGCCATGTGAGGCAAAACTGTTAATATACAAACAGGAATAGCACAAAGATTTTGACTAATTCCTTTTTGCCCTGTCTTGCTTCCTGACCCAAACGCACAAAGGGACCTTGATGAATAACATACTCCTCAACATATCAGCAATTTCTAATTCAAATTTACTTTCTGTATTTTTATACCATAGAGCAACTAAATAAGGCTATGCCGCTGCTCTTTTTCTTTGCAAGTAAATAAGGGGAAAAAGTTACTCTTTTGTACAGAACCATGTGGTTTCCTCCTTTAGCATCTGACACAAGAATGTTTCCTTGCCTTTCCTATTTTTCTTTCCTATTTTTTAACATTAAACATTTAGGAAGCACAAGTTACACATTTTCTGCACTTTAGAACAGATATTTTCTGTTTTCTTTGGTTAGCCAGATAATCCCTTAATAAAATATCTGCATAGAGCACCCTGAGAACTGAATTTATATGTTAAATCACATATTCCTCCACTGTGTTATTTTGCATTTACTCACCCTGCTGTGTGGGAATGCTGCAGATAAAAATCTGTATGGCAAATATGAATAGTATTGATTCTCAAAAACAATTAAATGCAAAGTTGTTTTACAAGATCATAATTTAAGTCACTTGTGTGCTTGTATACTTTATATGTATTATATCAGCATTTATAAATTACAGGTGAAACAAACTTAATTTGTCAGCTAATTGGACAATAATACTCTTTCAGTGACAAGTAGAAACTAATTCCCAAACGTTGCTCAGATAGCAAAAGCATAAATGCTGACCAGCAAACAACCCTCATACTGAGCCTTTTACTCCCACTGTTTATTGAAGAAATTTTAGAAAACATACCAAAAAAAAACCACCAGTGAGGTAATCCCTTAGTTAAAATGCATCATATATCTGTACAGCAAACTGAACACTGAGATGAACTCTGTTAACACAAGCATTCCTCAAGATACATTTCCAACACCAAAGCACTGCATGTTTTCTCTATTAACTTTTAAGAGAGACATTTTTCAGAAACTAATTACACATTTACACATTACAGAAAAATGACCTTAACATTTCCTGTTAAGGATAGGAGATTTATTTAGCCTTCATATGGGAAAACTATTTAGAAGTCTAGTTATCCATCCCTCAACATACTTCTCAAGAGTAAAACATTGGATAAAGCCCACAGACACATTTTTATTGAAGTAGACAGGGCTGTAAGATTAGGTTAAAGCTGCAGTATCTGTATCCCTTTCCAGGGCATCAAACACGGGCTAATCCTATTACTTCCTAATACACTGACTAATTTATTTGGTGTGTTAAAAATACCAGCAGATCACCTTTGCTCACCAGTGAGGACCCTACAATAAACTGTCAGTGTTTCATGGCATCTACCAATTCTTGACTGTGATGCTATGTTCAGCAGTTATCTCTCATATTAAAGTCTATGAGGTAACATAGTTATTAAGTGAAAGAAGGAAAACAATATTAAACATGCTAAATTTAAAAAAACAACCTTCCCCCTCACAAAACAAAGTTTTGTAATAAAATGCGTAACAAACATGTAAATATAACATAGATTTATTATATTAACCTATATTAAAATATTTCAGTATTGATATGTTGATTTATATTTTTGTTTTGATTTGATATATTTATATATTATATAAAAATATTTAACATTTGTACATTGATATTTTATTACTACTAAAATACTAAATGTGTATATTAATATTTTTTTAAAAAAAACATGACATACAAAATAAAGATATCTGTCATAGTGAAGGAAAATTTGGATAAAACACTGGTAAGTCAGTAATGTATCTAAAATAAAAGGTATATTCCTTCTCAGTGGATTTTCTGGGGTTTGGGTGCTTTTACTCAAAAAGAGATCGTTTGAAGAGTTTCCCAGAATCTCCACGGAGAACCCAGGACAAACCACCCCAACCAGTATGCCAAAGGAACACATGGCGGTCCCAGCCCAGTGGGCCCTCAGATCTGCTACAGGTCATTCCTGGAAAGAGAACAACATGGAAATTTTAAATTAATGCTGAAATTGGCGTTGGCTGGCTCAAGCCAGTCCGTAGGCAGCGTGAATTTTGCAGCATGGCGAACGCGCGGCAGCTGGCAGGCCGAGAGCAGCGCTGGAGGCCCCTCAGCTGAGGCCGCAAGCCTGGACGGGGTAAATTCCTCGCAGAAGCGAGGGAAGATCTGTTTCCGTGAGGATGCTCGGACGTGGGAGCAGGTTGCCCAGGAAGGCTGTGGAGTTCCTCAGCCTTTGGGGAGACTCAGCGCTTGCCTGGGCACAGCCCTGAGCCGACCTCAACCTGCTCTGCGCCAGGGGCCGGGCAAGGAGAGGTCCCCAGGTCCCTTCCTTAGAAGTTCAACCAGTCCGTGCTTCTGCAGATGAACGCAGCAAAATTCAGTGTTCTCTTCTGAAGTGTTTCCTAAGAGTGAAGTACCACATGTTGCAGCTTTTCGTTACCTGTCACAAGGCCTCTCCGCGGCCCTGCCCTTCCAACCTCCTTCCTGCTTCTGAAACCGGGCTTTGGAGGCAGCCCCAGGAGGTCAGCCGTCTGCCCCGCTTCCTCGAGCCACACGTGCGCGCTTTGGCCCTGCTCCGCGATGGTGACTTCTCCCCAGCTTTGCTATTTTTAACTGCCCAGCGCCGGCCTTCCCTCTTCCAGACGTGCCAGCCGTCGGACAGATTTAGATACGCAGCTACCTGCCTCGCGAGGGAAACCAGGCAACCAGACTGTAAATATCATCCTGGTGCAACTGGAAAAACAATTTTGTGCCTTGGACGCTGGAAGCCCTTTCGTGAGGAGAAGCATGAGTGCTTGTGACAGGCTGCAGTGAGGGGAAGCACGGAACTCTGCACAGCCGTGACACAGTTCTCTCTGGCAGTTGCTCATGGAAGTATGTTATTGTTACTTCTCACTTCAGAAACCTCAGACTTATTCAGGTAATTTATTTTCTCTTCCCACTACCGGTGTCAATTACCATGCATAGTTCTCGCACTGTATTCAGTGATAAGACTGTGTCCTAAAGCCACTACAAACGCCCACCTATCAACAACATTTCATCCTGTGATGAGTGGAACTCATCAATTAGCTAAGGAATTTCCTATTTGACCCACATTTTTTCCACCCGTGAGCTCTCTCAGACAATCCTTTATTGTGATACTATGTTTTTAATCTAATATAAATAATAGCAATATATTTTTAATCATAGAAATGTACTGTATTAGCTGTTTTAAAATGGCATCCTGTAGGGGACACATAGTCCATGAAACTCAAGAGTCAAGAACAACTCCTCAATAGCATGCAACCCTGTATAAGAAAAGATTTTATTATTTATTACTAAAACATCTGAAACCCGCGTAAGAATTCAGCTCCCCGTCTTTGACTTCAAGTAGACAGAAACAGGATTGCCTACAAAAAGAAAATCTTCCATTTTCCACAAGCCTTGCAGAAGAGCATGAATTTTGCTTTTGTATTGTTCTTTTTGCTAGGAAGCCTACTAAGAAAGCAGCATTTGGACTACTTTTTTAATTACTGCATAGACATTGCTGAGATGAAAATATACTAATTTTAGAGAGTAGTATAATTATTTAAATTTAACTAAAAGTGACAACGAAAAAAGGGTAAAAAATCTTGTATTTAAACAATACGGAAGACTGATTAAATCAGTGCTAGAAAAATTTGTATTTGTATCCTGTGAGTTACTGTGATCTAATCAAACAATAAATAACAAACAGACCCTGTTGTAGGTCTAGTACATGTTCAGTGAAGGGCTGATATATCAGGAAAGGCTTAACCTAGTCTCCCTCTCCTGTTGAGTACCTAAGTGGCTTAGCTACTTGGTTCTTTCTACAAGTGCAGTATTAAATACCGTGTCCCCATGAAGTTCTCATTGCAAGTCCTTATGCACAGGAATCTAAAGATTGCTAATGATCTGTAATCCAAAAACAGAAATAAGAAAGAGCTGGCTAATCTCTTTGTGAGGTACTCTCCTAAAGATTAATAGATGACTAGACTGCAAGAATATTAAAGACCAAAAGCTGAATGGTAGTAAGTGACTAAAGGTATTGTTTGTTTTGCCTTCCTTTCTTAAACACAGCACAGTGTTTCATTACTTATAATTAATTAGCACTATTTCTTCATGGCAAGTTCAACTAAGAAGGTATTAGATTATAGTTCAACTTTTGGCAACAAATGGAAAGGAGTCTCCCTCATTTGTTCATGGTCTGTTTTACATAGAAGGGTATTTCATGCATCCTATCAGAGACAAAAATTCAGAACACTATTATTCTTAATCACACAGTGCAGATATTCTCTTGCTCCTCTCTTCCCTGTTTGGGAGAACAGCGATATTTCAGGTTGTGTGTGATGTACTCTTTCTTATCCTTCTGCAGTCTCCTAAGGTGCATTTTACATTATCACTGCTTGCATAAACACTGTGCCTTCTCAAATGCCATTACTGCCAACAACTACCATCAGTTTGACGTCAGAGACACTGGGGGGTCAAGTGTTTCACATAAAATTTTAATCTGTTTCCAAAAACATTTCTTTTGCATCATCATTGATGCAATTTCTGCAAGAAGCAGAGAAGAAAAACATGAGCTTCAGACTGTTTCACTGGCTTATTCAAAAAACTGTTCAGTAGCAAACCAAGATGTTAGCAACACCCTATGTAAACTGAATAAGATAGTCAGACTGGCTAGTGGGATAAACAGAGATGTAGAAAGGAAAGGTAAAATTATAAAATAAAAATTGGACACTGAATCAAGAGACAGAATAAAACACTGGATGGCATTTTTAAAAATGGATTGAGAATTGTTTCTTTAATCTCATATCGGTAATGTAAGAATTGCCCCTGGAAGATACTTGCCTCTTGCAGACAGACCTCTCTGCTTGAAACGTCGAGAGAAGAGCAAAGGCAGCCTTTCAAACCTCTGCATTTCTTTCAGCAGGAAAACTCCTTTGCACTGCACACGCTGGTTAAATGCTCGTGCACCTTCATGCGCAGCTCCCCTGAGCCCTGGCATGGCACTTCTGCCCCTTGCAGCATCAAAACTTTTTCACCTGTTAACTCTCAGAGCAAAACCTCCCCTTGTGCTGGACGCGCTCCTTCCGAAACGAGCAGGGAGAGCACAAAGCCTTCAGCTCTTAAAAGAACTATGTCCTCACACAGTAGCTGTCAATTCTCCCATTTATAGTGTTCCTAGCTATTTTTGCCAAACTATAAAAAGTATCTCTTTCAAATCCATTGTACAAAGAAGGAAGTCAAAGCTTATTGTCTGCCTAAAGTTAATTTCAGAAGAATAAAATGAATCTCTTTCATTATGGAATAAAGTATCTCCCATCCTATGCAGACACTAAGAAAGGTAAATCCCTGAGGTTACACTTCACCACAGTTGCTCGTTCAGAGCTTGTGCCCGCCTGTCCAGGCGCACTGCTAACCCAGAGCACTTCTGGTGGCACTTCTGGGCTGTAATTAGCGTTCTGTTCACTCAGTGGAAGCTTCAGATTTTACCCCAAATACTTTATACTTATAACAGTGTTTTCTTATTGCCAAAGTAATAACAGAAGAGTAAGAACGGATTTGCAACCCCACAACGAGCTTCCCACCACATCGCAGGTTGGACCGGTCTCAGCAACAGTGCCAGCAGTGACTTTTAGCCAAGCGGTGACAATGCTGACCGTGAGTGTTATACCTTCTGAAGAACAGCCAGAGCAACCCACCTCTAACGAAAGGGTCTGAAAGCAGTGAATCGGTCTGCCTCCGTTTTTAAAAACTCCTGCCTGCTCTGAAAGCTGGATGTACTCACGGCTGCCTGCCTTGGAACTAGTGGAGGCTTGCTTGTTTAAACTGAGGCTGAAGCTGCAGCCAGCAGGTCGGGTGCTGCGCTCCCGCACAACTGCGCTGCTGGAGGGGGAAGGCAGAGAGGGGAAGAGATGTGGGAAGTCCCTCTCTGGTCTGAACAAAAGGCTGCTGTGAAAGGATTTAGACACACTCAGCGATGGGACAAAGGACCTCCGGGTTAAGAACAGCATCAGTTCATTGCCACTCCACAAGGTGATAAATGAAGACAACTCTCTCAACAGAGCTTTCTTGGCATCCTTTTCTGTCCATACCCTTTTCTGGGCCAGATGCATGGAGCCCACTCCCCTTTCCCTACCACTCAGCTCTCCAAAACCGCTGCAAACGTAGGCTGATGACCAGAGATGCCACCAGGGACTGCCATGCTCCCAGCAGAGCTGGTACTCCCAAACAGGCTGAGATTTCAGGCTGTGTCTACATTAGTAAATAGCAACTAATGCAAGCAATTTAAAAGCACAGAAGACAGCATGCCAGGGCTTGTGCCTGTGTGCAAGCCCTGCTTAGTCTCATAGGACAGATACAGCTTTGCAGGGAAATGTTCCTGCAGACATCAAATAGGCCACAGCCTTTTAAAGGAAACAAAGAGATACCGAAAATCTACTCAAGACTTCTTTTAATAAAAAGGGATGGGTCAGACAAAAAGTCAAACCAAATACCATTAACCTTCACAAAGGCTAGCACTGTAAGATAAAACGAAAGGTGAACATATGCAGAAGGAAGACGTGCCATAAAACCTAACCTTGAATCAAATATTGCCAATAAACTAAAGCTGACTTCCAGTACATTATTATATGCTTCTATGTCTCTAAAGGCCTTTTCACCCTCCACAATAGCCCACTGTAATTGTCACATGGTAATCAGATCTGTTGAGTATGCAGGAACTTGCTCCCTTTCAAAATGTTATGCTGCTTACAAAGGATTTTATTCATTAAGGAGATTAATAGCTGTTCTTTGAACTCTCTCTCCTTCACCCAAGTCTGTGCTGACTGCCAGGCCACTGCTGCCTGAAAGGCAGCTGAGAAGGGCTTCAGGAACTCGCCTGGGAGGAAAAAAGCAAACTTCAATGAAAAACCTTACTGGGTATCAAAACTGAAAAGAAATTCCCAAGCAAAGATGATGTCCTTATTAAAACAGACAAACCATAGGAAAATACATTTTCAGCAATACAAGACAAATATGAGGATGATCTCTTGTTCTCCATCTCATGCACTTCAGATTCAGATGATTCAGTCTTTCACGTCTATGGTTAGGAAAGCTCTTACATACCATGAGAAAAATATCACAGAAGTCTCTACCACAGACAGGTATGCAAGTATCTTGTTGCACTACATGAACACATCCAACCACAAGTCATCCGCGAGAAAACAAGCAAGGGCATACTTGTACAGTGTTGATACTTCATCATCACCTTCCTTTCTGGGAGGGGCTGCTAATGTAGGTTCCCTGCACAGATGCGAGGTAGTTATTGGTAAAAAGAACACAAAAATTCTTTGTTCTTTTTATGGTTTATGTTTAGAAACGGTTTATTTGCAAAACTTTTAAAATGACATTTTAAAATCACATTTGAAACCTACTGGGGGAAGCAAATATAATAAATTTGCATTTATTCAAGCATATAATTTTATATGTATTCTTACGTCCACATCAGTATGAAAAAGAGTCTGGAAGAGAATTTGAAGGCTGTAGCTAACAAATTCTCATTGCAAGCAGAGTTAAGTACCTACATTCTTTGAAATCTAAATAGTTATATTTAAATAGTTCAAAAAATGACACTATTTTGAATTTCCATAATGTTCTAAAAATGCTAAATTCATTTATTCTAAATTCAATCCCAAATAGATAATCTCTAGCATCAGAACAAGCTTGAGAAATGTCATCCTAAGGCTGCATTTTCCCAGAAATGCTTTAACACCTGAAAAGGGCAGCTCACTGCAGGATGATTTTACTTCCCCTTCCTATACCTGTAGTATTGTTACTCTGATTTTGTTTCAAGAAATAACATTTAGGGAAGCCTGGGACTTGTGTTTTAAGAGAAGCAAGTCAGACCAAAAGATAACAATACCAGAAAAAAAAAAAAAAAAAAGAATTACTGTAAACTGGTGGCTTCCAATTTAATTTCTATCTTGGCACGCCATCTGGGTGTTTATTCAATTAAACCTCCTGATAGTTCCCATTAAAACACTAAACACCTCTGATACACCGCAAACTTTGGTCAAAATTGAAGACAGTGAGGCAGCTATGGCGTACGTCGCACTGGCAGAACTTCCCTGGCTGGCATCAGCAGCACCCCAACACGCCTGGCTCAGTACTTACCAGAGGAGCTACCATCTAAATGAGGAATTCATCTCAAATGAATACAGTCATAATTAAATACGGACAGAAATAAAACATTTGGCTGATTTGCAACTAAACTACATACGAAAAAATAAAAGCAGCTATCATAGCACCAACAAATATGTAAATGAATGCTAAAGCAAAACTGCAAGCCTAACGTTGTGAAACTTGCATGGGAGGAAGTCACTGCTTCTGTGATAGTTATGCCAGACCCATTCACACTGAGTTTGTGCCATAACAAGAAGAAAGTTGTTAATAATGGCAACAAGATGTGAATGCAATTAACAGGGACTTCTAGGATGTTTGTCCAAATGCAAAGATCCTTCCTGCTCGAGCAGTCTGAGGTGCCATGGAGCTATGTCAAGCTGACAAGCAGCGCTTCTATCATTGTTTGAACATCTGGAACGCAAGAGGAGCCTGCATGCTCTCATTTCCCCTTCTTAAGGGACAATAGCTAGCTCTGCACATAAGAATTAACACTGAAAGTCCGGAAGTAAACAGCACTCAAGGTATTCTAAATGGAGAAATCACATTGCAATCAAATCAAAGACAATAGTCAGTTACAACTTTCAGAATAATGAGAGCAATGTGCAGCAAAAATAAGGGCATGGCTTTTACTTTATACAACACGTACATAAGATGACAGCAACACTTCACTGAAAACTTCCCGCACGCACTACAGTCCTTTCCACGTGCCAGGACATCTATCCTTCCAAACCCTGCTCTGTCCCAGCGGGACACTGAGCGAGCACGGAGCCCACGCTCCTGGGCAGGGAGGCTGGGGAAGATGAAGGGCTGCTGGCCACAGGAGACACCACAGCTCCTTATGAAAGAGAATTTTGGAAAACAGACAGACAAAACACCTGTAAAGCACATTTTCTCCTCGGATAAGAATCCAGTCCACCTTCCGTTCCAAGTCGATGGAACACTTCCCGGCAGCAGAGAGGTTGCTTAATTTCTGCTTTTTCTTTTTTAATCTCCTTACTTCAAATGAGACCACTACTCAAGATTTTTATATTCTCCCTTGAGCGTGGAGAAGGGAAGGAAGTCCAAGAATTTCTTTTCAAGTCTAGTAACAGATATTCATCTAGAGATGTGATGAAAGACAGGTTGCTATTTAAAAAAATATACAGATAAAAGGAACCATCTTTTGCATATTAAGCCACTAAATGTTGTGAACAGTGTTTTCTTGCCATATACTATGCTCGATTGAGAATTTCAGTTAATGTTGAAACAACCAAAGAGTGGTATCCAGCGAAGTGGAAATCACTTTGTGGGCTGAGAGGACCCTGCCACCCCTCAGGTCAGTGTAAGAACAACCACATTTACTCTCTTTTAATGCTTTTCTCACCAAACATCCACCCTGAAGCGAGAGACCGAAGGCTACGTTTTAGCAACCTGCTAGAAATGACGTTTGGTGCAAGAAAACTGGAGCAGGGCAAAGGCTCCCCGGCAGCGAGGGCGCTGGGGGTCCGCTGGGACGCTGCTGCCCCGAGGATGGAGCTGGGCTGCAGCTGCCTGAGTACGGCCCAGCCCTGCCTGTATTCCAGGGGGGAACAGATAAACATGGTGTTCGATCTTAGCAGCAGCAACAAAGCTTGAGGTTGAAAGAAAAAAAAGTGTTTAAAATGCCGGTTTGCATGTGTCTGTCTTACCAAAGGCCTGTATCCAGGTGGTGACCCTGCCCACCCCATGCACTCCAGCAGGATCAATGATACCACCGCTGAGGGCTTCCACGACCACTAATACGTGAACTCAGGAAAAGGGCTATTTTTGTTCCATCACAGTTCCTTTACGGGCTCTGATTTTCCATAAGCAGCTCAGTATCCCGGCAGAATGCCCCGGCATATCAAAGCCAGGTGACTCTGCTGAACACCACAATCCTCAAACCGCTGAGAAATGTCCTAGCTCTGCTCACTGCTTCCCCTGCCTCACCCTCCTCCCAAATCTTTGTTGTCTCAAGCCACTACAGACCCCCAGGAAACATCCCATAACCAGGCTGACAGGCATACTGAAATGTATAGGAGTAGCCCCAGTTTGGCTTACTACAAGTGCTCCAGAAATTCTTAAGGGTCAGCTGGTTTAGGTTACACGCCCCACATTTTCTTTCCTTCTATTGTCAGCCATTAAAAAAATCACAAAACCAGAAATACATGCCAGAGAAGGATAAGGGATGTAACTGTTCTCTTAAGGGAGATAAAAAAAGAACAAGGAAGTATAGCGCACAACAGAAGGAAGCAAAACAGAAAAGACCCCTCAAAGTCCCTAACAATGAACTATACTCATGTTTGAGGAGACCAGAAGATGGCCAACCCATCAAGTACAAACTTAGGTGCAGAAAGTGAAAGACCAGGATTTTATTACCAAAACAAAATATGTCACTAAAGCTCTGGCAGGAGGGCAAGTGGAATCCATAAACAGGGGTACAACCACGCAACTTACATACTATAAATACTGAATAAAGAAAAATAATAATTAATTCTTTGTGACAGCTCTCACTAGATTATAGCAATCACATTAGCAGTGTAGACACTCAGAAGCGACACTACAAAAATACTCCCCATAATGGCCTTTATTTCTCAGACGTTTTAATTAACACATCAGTTTTGGGTGCTACTTAAGTCCACTCCTAAATTAATTACAGTTCTAAGCTGTGTGTACTTCAGTGCAGGCAAATCTCATAACTCTCATTATGCCAATGAACTAACAACAGCACACTTGAACGATAATTTAGAAAATAAATTTCCCGTACAAAATAGATTTAACTATTTTGGGGGATTTAGTTCCCATATTTACTTTCAAGATCCTATATATCTGTTTTTGGCTATGCACAAGCTCTGTATTTTCCCAAGCAGGTTTTTTTTTCCTAATTTGAACAGATTAAATGAATTTCTCACATATTTGATTGCTCTTCCTTAATGTATACACAAGAGGAATGTGCTGTGACCTGTGCTGCTGTTCTTGAAGTCATTTTTCCACAAGCTAATTGCTACACAATACACTGAAACTTCATGTTCATGTTCAAGCACCTTACTGATTAGTCAAACTTCATTTCAAAAGCAACTCAGAAAACTTGTGACAATTTACTGAAGGCAATCACAGCTGTAACAAAGAGAAACCATTTTATTATGCTTCCTGCACATCCTGTATTTGGCTTGCTCTGATGTTTTTGAGAAGTAGGAGTCATTTCAGAAAAGCAAAACAAAACAGGTCTCTCCATACAGATAACATCAACATATATACTCAGCATTCCTCTTTCCTAATGGTTTTGTTAAATCCATAGGTCTCATGTAAAGCTTATGAAGAAAACAATTAAAGCCACATTCAACCTGAGCCAGAATGGGCTTGGTTAGAGAGAAGGAAATTCTACAGAAAGGAATTACTTCAACAGCTGTTTTTTTATATTAACATCTCTTCTCCATTTGGGGGACTTAACACAAACATGTAAAGCTGCAGAACTATCTTACTAGGAAGAAACCATCTGCAGAAACAAATCCAAAGAAACTTCTGCAGGGAATGCATTCTAGCACAGCTGTCAAAATCACCGTCTTACTTTTACAGGAGCAAGCTTAAAGTTTGCTATCTTTGCTTTTAACTCAGGATATTTCCTTTCATTTCTGTAGCACTTTAATTTTTCTTTCCTGTCTGCTTGTGCTTTAAATAGCATTTGTTGGCCTGGGAAGCCACAGAGTCAGATTTCCTGAGAAGGGACTGTGATTTTAGTATCAGCAGCATCTGATACTGTGTGTTTCCGGCAGATAGAGCAGAAACACCACCTGATTTCTGCAGTTGTGCTCTGGATGTTAAGTACCACCTGAAAGCCTGAGAGATCAAAAATTTGCTTCTTCGTGCCAGGAAACTGATCTCTAAGAGTCTGTGATAGCTAACTCCTTTTTTGTCAGGTTCCTTTTAATCCAGATTAGCCCTGTGGCTCGGGTCCGTGCTGGGAGGTAAAAGCACGCAGCTGAAGCCCAACAAAGGTGGACCAAAACCACGTGTCAGCAGGAGCAACCCATGCAGTACCCCCGGGGCTCCAGGCTCCTCCTGGGAAGCCTTATCCCCATTAAAAGAACTGCTACTTGTGCAACACTTGCTGAAGTGCCAAAATCAACCCTCAGTTCCAGATGACCGCTACCGGCGAACGCTCCAGCGATCGGATGCTTTATCTACCACAGGACTGCAGTGGTGTGGGCTACAGCACGCTCTGAGAACCAGGGAGAATACTTCTTAGAGCACAGACGAAGCCTTAGGGTCTGCGTTGCACCAGGAACTATACGCATGCGTCAGCACAGTACCCGATTTCTAAAAACTATAACGATAATGTGGAGATGATGACAGATTTATGCAAACCCTTGTGTAAACAGGATTCAGAGAAACAACGTTAAACCGAGTTATGTGACCTGATACAATCAACACCTTCCAAAATCTAAATCAAGAGAGAGCACTGTAGCACTAAGCTAAATTACTGAGTTCAAGCACTGGTTATCCTCCTCACCTTTAGTTGTAACATAAATCCCTTTGGAAAGTATTAATTTCCCTGGCTGCTTAACGACCATGTTTACAAACAACGGAGTATTCAGCTAGCAGGTCTCCCAAACAGCCCAGCTGTGACCTAGGGTGACTACTGACTATTTTGGACAGTTGAAGTTGCACCGAAGGTTCCCGAAAAGTTTTTGGATGTTGGCGTGACAGGACCCACCGAAAGAGAGGCACTCGTGAAAACGGCTTTGATTCTCTTCCGCTGCTGTCTGCCCTCCTTTGCTTTCACTGGCGTTACTTTTATCGTCTCTGTAATCCTCCACCAGCCGCCCCTTTGAAGTCCTCCTGAATCTTCTCTTTTGCCCTGTATTCTCCTACTCTCTTTACATGACAGCACAAGGGAGAGTGTTTACGCCACGTAATTCCAGGTTAGCAAGCTAGCTTTCCTATTTAAACAGCAGGAGTAGCACCTCCACCCCACGATTCAGAACAGAAGCCTAATGAGGAGCGTCAACCGAAACGCACGCCCCAGCGGCGGCTGCTGCACGCTTGCAGCAACCCGAAGGCGGGCAGGCAGTCTCCCACTCTTCAAGCCTACCCTTTGAGCAACATTTAGATCTTCTTGCACAAATAAAACCTAAAAAGGAAAGTACTGTTGAAACATAAATTTTATTAACTACCACATAAGCCTTGAAATGAAAGACATACTCAACAGTCTCATCACCTCTTCTCCACCCCAAAGCGGAGTCTTGTTGCACAAGCACTTTCTTTCCATCCAGCGTGAGGACTGTAGGTGAGCTGACACGGGATGGACATCATGCCAGTTCCCCATGGGGCATGCCAAACCCTGCAGGCTAAAATTGGTCAGATGCAACGGCAAGGGAGAGCTGTGGCACTAAGAGAAGGGACAGCAAGTGGCTGGTAGAGGTTGTACCCAAGATGAGTGATTTCTAGACACCGCGTGTTGGACATGCTCCTCCCGTTTGTTCCAAGAGGCCAAGAGGAGAAAATCAAACTACACTGTCAAGAATTCAAGGCAGGATGAAGAGCACATCACTGCTGATAATCACAACTAAAGAAAGTGGACATCTGCTCAGAATGAAAGGCACAGACATAGAATCCAATTCTAAGCAAATCATTCTTCTTTTTGTTAAAAAAAAAAGTTCTGATTAACACATGCTTCTCCAAAACTCGCGGGTCTGTATGACAAGTGATCTGTCAGGAATTTATTCAGGAAAAGCTAAAAGGCTGCTTCAAAGTCTCAAGTACAAAGCAATCACAAGAGACAACAATTAATATCCAGACAAGTTCTTAACAACCATTGAGACTCTTCCAAATCATTGTCAAGGCACACTGGAAGAGTTTACATGGACTCTTGCACAACTAATTTAAAGGTAGTTACTCCTTCCTACTCTTTTTCTTTTCAGAACATGCTGAACAAGCACTGGAGCATCTCACACTTTGACCTTGGAATAGACTTTCTGTAGTGTGGCATCTGCTCCAAAGATTAAGCTGAAATCTTAACAAATATATTCCCTAATTTTTAGTTAAAAATATTTTTCATCTATTCATTTCTGATAGGCCTGAACTGAAATCCATTTAATGTCTTATTCTGCGGAGTTTCAACCAGACCTTGACAGCTTTACTGATCTCAGCGGCTTTTCTAAGATTCCTGGAACTCAAAATCTGATGAAACAATTTCGGTTGGTTCTCCATTTTGCCATACTGTATTAAAAGCTGCAGCTTGAAGCAAGTTCTCACAACTGAATTAATAGCTCTTGGACAGAGCTTAAAAAGGAAAACTCGGATATAAACTACAGCGTAAACATCAAGGTTAAATTCTCGCAGCATCCGAGCCCTTCAGCAAGGAACTTGCTCACATCTGCGGTTTGACTGTATTTTCAATGTCCAGTGTTTTCCAAATCCCGTCCGGACCTTACGTGCTAGTTTCACACAGTATCATCATACGGGAGCAGCTCTTCAACTGCTGTTGACCGCTAACAGCGCCATGGCTCTCACCACCACCAACGTGCTTCTGATTCTTTTCAAAGCAAATTTGCTTGGAACTAAAAACCAGAGAGAAAAAGCACATCGCTTCATGCAACTGGTTTTGTCTTTGCTGACAAAGACAAGCTTTTTGATACTCACAAGATTTACAATTTTACACAAGATTTACATTTCAAAACATAAATATGGTAAATAAAAATGGGAAATATTTTCCTCCACATGATCAGCTTTTCTCCTGTATTAAACAATATGAAAGCTAATAGAAATAGAGGGAGAAGGAACATCCTTCTCTGTTCACCCTCCCACCAAAAGTGATAAAAAATTACCTTGTGGTAAATGTAATTATTTGCCTGGATTATACAGAGCACATTTAATTTAAGCAAGATCACATTATTTAAATAACATTAATTATTGGGCTTGCCTGAAGACATTTTCTCCATGCTCTCCCATGCAAAGTCATTAAGGACAGAATGGTCAGGAGCTTTTTGTATGGTATTCATCAGGGTTGAATACTGTAAAAAGCAGTAAATATGCAGCCTTGAGTTTAATGGAGAGAATTCTGTAAAAGCTAGAAAGAGATGCTGGAAAGGTGCTGTTATCCGTTTTTTTCAGCTGTTTTATATCATAAACTGTATATAGTTCTGTAATAGCAGCTATATGTGCGCAAAGGATGCCATCACAGATTTTCTCGTTTAGAAATAAATTTCACTTAATGCTTCACTTAATACTAAATTTTTGTATACGCACTTAATTCTAAGATGCCTCCAGGTATTTATACGCAATCCACAAGTATGTGTGTGCATGAGCATGTACATACTTTCCATGCTGAATTTCTCAGTGCATCTCCCCTTACCTCTCAAGGACTTCAACACTACTTTCCTTTAACGCTCTAACACAGGCTGTGTTTATTTCTCCACCTTCACATATCAGGCGCTACAACAAATCGACACCTCCCAGAGAGAACACTCCATCACCGGCACACTCGCACCCCTCCATCGCAGTCACCGGCTGGGCGGACACAAGTGCCCCCCGGCTGGGTGCCGCGGGGCCCCTGCCCCATCCATCCGCTGGTGATCCGGGGAGCGCCGCCTCGCTTCTGCCCGGGGCACACGCCTGGCGCTGAGAGGCTTTGCTTTGCCCCGGGAAGGATTAGAAAAGCATTACGTACCTTCCCTTGGAGTATATGGAAAAACTGGTGCCACACTAGTCCTTATTTGGAAAAATACCCATGAACAATCTCTTCAGAATTTCTTCCGCTTACCCCTGTGCCATCCACAGCATTTACAGAATTTTCCTTTTAAAACAATTAAAAGGAATCAAGGTATCAAGATCAAGATAATAGTATGTCATTACAGTGTCTACCAGAAGGTATAAAGAACCAGGCAAATAGCAAAAGCCAGGGAAATACATCTCATTCATATTAAGAGTCACTCCAAGTATTCTGAAATAGGCTGGATATATTCCTAAAGAAATTTCAAAGTTCAGTTTTTTTCCTTGCTTTGGTATATATTTAGAAGAACTTATCTGAAATTTTCCTAGAGAAAGAGCAGAACATGCCAAACTTGCATTTCAAAATAAAAAAGCTACTTTGGACAAAAATATGTAACCAGATCTATTTTTAGATTATTATTATTATTTTTTATTATTATTAGAAGAAATATTTGAAAAGGACATTTCCCAGATGGTTGAAGAGCACTGCACAACCCATTTAATTTATCTAAATGATCACTCTCAAAAATAGTTGTAAAATCTTAAAAATAATGGATAGCTGCACTCTACTCCTAGAAATCAGGTTTGCATTCCATGTAGTGTTTTCATTTATTTATTTATTTATTTATTTTAAACTCTCCTGAAAGTTGTGGTGACAAAGATAGCCAAAACTTTCTGGTCATTGCTTGCAAGCACGTTATTCTTTTTAATTGAAAGCTTGATTTAGGGCTACCTTCTTTCTTTTAAAACAAAGTATCATAATATCTTCATAGCAAGTAAAACAAATTTGTATTAAAACGTGCTGTGTTTTTGCTACTTTTGCCAACAAACTCCATGAGGAACTTCTGACGAGTTCTTCATCATCTCTCAAAAAAAATCTTCCCTGTTAGAGAAACAGTCCTTCCTCACAACTTAACAGCCATTTAATTAACGAACAAAATGCAGCAACCTCCCCCGAGATTTCTGCAGAGGAACGAACCTAAAGCCTAGGTGATGTTTCAAGATGGGCTCGATGAAGACCTGCTGCAAGCTGCAGGCTGCAGCCCAGAGGATGCTGTCCTCTTTCCCCCTTGGCTGTGTATGTCATACATCTCACGATCTCCTTTGCATTCAGCCTGGCAGTTGTGCAATCGCGTGACCAGGTATCAACAACTCAGGAAGCAGCAGGACTTTACGAGGGGATAAAGTACCTGACAGCCAGTTCTCTTTGAAGGTCCTGATCTGCTGCAGTTCAAAGAAGCTGAACCGGTTTTAGTACCGTGGGTTACTTCCTCCTGCTAAGCTGTAACAAAGAGACGTATGATACCTTTGGACTTGGACATAGTGAACATACTTCTCCTTTCCTCAGTTACTCTTCCCATGTTTTCCCAGAAGTTCCCTCTTTCAGGCCTGCTCGCTTTAACATCTCCCTGAGACTAAACGGCAAGTGCAAGCAGTTCGCCTGTGATCGTTTCTGGCAAAGGACGGCCGCTGCTGTTAGCATCAAGGGCTGCCACCAACCCGTCTTAGGACTTGTACCAGGTCTTGAGTCTCGCCGGGGTTCAGGCGGAAAACACAACCTTACAGCTCTTGCGTGCACCGTTTATCAAGATTCTGATAACAGCACAGTCCCAGATAAATCAAAGAAATGAACTAGCTGTTAGGTACGGAGGGCACTTCAGATACAAAGCAACATGCATTCAGTCATCGAAGATAGTATTTGAAAAATTATTGCGAGGAATTAGCAAGATATCCAGGAAGAACAAAATACCATCAATGAACCAGAAATCTTACTGTCAAATAAACTCATTCTATTAGAAGGGCTCTTAATTACAAATAAAACTTAAGAAAAAAAAAAAATGTTTACAGGAGTCTTAAAGAAACATTTTAAATTAAGTTCTCAAGCCAAAGTCAAGAATATTGTAAAAGTTTATTTCCATTCTGCTCTTTTTGGCAGCACCTGGGAGAGGAATTCATGCAAGACTTGACCAGAACATGCTATGGGCAGGAGCAGGAGGTGCATCCGCTTTCTATTAATGTAAATCTGTGATATCATTGCTGGGACTGGAAAAAATGCTGCTATCACTGCACTTTGGAGTTATGAAAGCTGGCATTTCACATGGTATATGATAGCTGCTAAATCACAATTACAGCCACACAAAACTTGAGTCTACGTATTTGCTTCTTACAGCATTTCCTCCAGAAAAAAATGCAGATTAAACTTAAGTTTTTATAGCAACCAGTTAGTTTCATGAACGTTTGCTCCATCTTACCCCTGGGACAAGGCTGAGACACAGGAGTAAGCTGCAGTTACACGCTCCACTCCTCAAAGCCTCTGCTACAGAGCAGTTGTTTGGAATCCCATGAAATAACTGAATCATGATACAACGTTTTAGAGCCATTATTTTATTTGCATTTATTCCTAATTCAAGAATTGCTTGTTATTTCATGGAGACGGGTTCTGGCCTGATGAGGCAAAGGTACCCTTAAACTGGGTCTATACAAGCATGCAAGTTCAGTAACTATCATCATAAGCTCCTCATCGACAGTACCTAGTAAAAATTTTATAATGGTCCAAGAAAATGTATTTATTTTGCACAAAGGGTAAGTGTATCCTCAGCTTGCTGTCAACAGAACAGCCAGTCTCAGGTTTAATAAACACAACTGGTTTTGACACATACAGTTAAGACAGAGAATTTGAGGATGAAAGTGAACTAAAACACAAGTAAAACAAACGCAAACCAGATGAGTATTCCAAAATAAGAAGTCCTAATAAGACTCTTTCTAAAATACTGCCATTTAAAAAAAAAAAAGAAACTCCTGTTATATTTTAAGACCTAACATTTAAATACACATGGATTTTTCTAAATGGTATTCTTCTCTTTTGTTTTACATTTAACATATATTTTTAGCACTACAGTCACTACAGTTACAGGGAGGGGAGTGAAGACACTTTTCTCCACGCCAGTAGTATCATGCCCATTTGGTACTGCTGCCTATTGCATGTCGTATTTATTAGCAGTGGTTGTAAAAAAGACTTTTCTCTATATGGATCAGAAAAGCTTTTACTTCTGTCCTGCTTTATCTTACAAATTTGGTACCTATCGCTTCGTACTGAAAAATGCATCCATGTAGTACATTCTGTTTTATATGTATCTGTAAACACCGAAGACATAACTGCATGAATAAGAGATTGCAACAGCTTTAATAAACATTTGTCCTCTTATAAAAGCCTAATACTGAAATTGTATTCCCTTCTGCCATTTGAGACTTTATATTCAGTGAGTTCCTGCTTTCCTAAATTACATTTTCTCATGATACAAGTGCATAACTTTACTGTGTAGGCTGCAAATCTGGTGGGAAAAAAAACATTTTTTAGAAATGTCGAGTACTATCCGATTATCATTTTGTGGCAAGTTTTCCGCCTACATTAAAACCCACAGATAGTAAAAGTCAAAAGGAGCTGTGTTACACACCAGCTTGGCTCCAGAGGGAATATAATTACTGCTTTTGTGCTGAATTTAGTGGCTTTTTTTTACCACTTTACATTTCCAAAAGTGAGCCCGGAAACAACTGTATTTTAAACTGCTTGTGTTACATTAAAATATATGTTTCACAGCAGCCATGTTTTAAATTTTCCCGGTTACTCTGGATTCTGAGTATTCCCAGCTGCTCTACAGACGTAACACTCTTTTTGGTTGAAGATTAATGCTCAAGGATATCTACAGAACTCCTATTTTTTAAAAACCATCCACCTGCTCACGGCCTTGCCGGTGCCGCAGCTGCGTGGGCCTGGGATGAGCACCGCCGGCACCGTACTCCGAACGCCGGGCTTCTCGCTGGCTGCGGCCGGGCCAGAATTAAGCGCTGTATCGCAGCAGCACCTGGCTTCCCACTCCGGAGCAAGGCTGGCTGCGGAGCATCGGTGCGATGACACTGATCACTGCAGGGCGGGCAGGCAACGGGACAAGCTCCTTGCGTGGCAGGATCCATGCCAAGGAAAATCAAGGCTCTGACCCTGCACAAATTCCAAATCGTGCAACTCAGTTCCCAGTGCAGATGAAGCTGGCTCTCACCACTTGACTTCAGGGGATCTGGGCTAAAACACTTCTGAGAGAGCAAGCTTCGGGGTAGATCCTTGCTTTGACTTCTATTATACAAAGTGTTCTGCAAATAACAGCAGTTATTTCTTCAAGGCAATTACACGTTTTAAAAAGAAACCCTTATATAAGCCCTTCACAACTGAGCGAAGAGCAATTAACTCCCATAATTGTTAGTTGGGACCTGTAGTTTCAGTAATGCAGCTCAGCGTGCCCTTAAAATGGCCAGACATGGGCTGTTAAATAGCAGGTACTGGGAAACGCTGCCGCTGGGGAGTTTCACCCTCTTTTTCTGCATACACAGCCCCATCACGGCAGTAAACGGAGGGCAGGTGTAGGCAGAGACGACCTTCAACAACAGTCCTCAGATACCAATTTCATTTCCATAAATTTTATTCCCCTCCTCAAGACAGAACATTTCTCCATACCATTATGGTTGGCTGAGCAGAGCTGGAGGAAATATGAATTAAAAATCCCATTAGAGTGGCATATGTACGACTCCATACAAGTAATGAGATATAGGAATTTCCATATGATCTATGCCTAAATAAGCATCAAGGGAGGTTTTGAATGCAAGCTAAAAGGTACGTATTAATCATTAGAATAGAAAATTTGAACGCAAAAAAAAAAAAAAGGAAAATTTGAAAAAAATCTATGTGAATCTTTTTGGCAAAAAATATTTTTAGTGCATAAAGATTTCAAAATTTACAGATGTTCAGCATTTTATTTGTGACTCAGCAATGCTTTGAGGGGAAAACAGTGACGGTGCTGTGATAGTCACGTTAGCACCTCTCCGCTGCAGCTTCAAGCAGGGAGAAGGTCTAACACGTTGGGCCAGCTGCCCTGGCATCAGCTCGATCCCTAACCTCATGTTCCTGAACTCTGCTTTCAGGATGTGCCTTTTCTTCCCTTCTCTTTTCAGCACTTAACATTTGTTTTATTTCAAATGACACCGAAATGTACTATTTAAGTACTAAAGTAACTACGTTTGCAAACGTATGAGCTGTCGCTCAGTAGCTCTTCTGCACGACTAATTATTGAAAACGTAGCAAGAATTGTTCAAAAGCAGAAAGAACCCCCTGGAGGTTAGCGGCTTACCTTCCTTGAAGAAAGGTGTTGCCCAGTCTCCGTTACTGAAACTCTCTTTTTGGTAACTAAAGCAGCTTCCTCACGAGACCATCACGTGTGGGCACGCTCCAGCACCACAAAGCAGGATTTTAAAGCAGCACCATTCCTTGGCACTCTTTAACCATTGCAGTGCTCAATAAAGATTGCTTTGCACTGACAGAGTGCATCAGCCAAAGGAGCTCAGCGCTTTAATTGCTCTCGTGTAAAATTACTTTGTTCAAATGTTCCTACTATACACAGGGTGGGTAATAGGTAGAACTCGCTTAGAATTCCAAGGCTGCTTCAAATTTGAACCTCTCTCACCTCTAAGCACCATAATATTAAAATACGGTACCTTAAATGGAGGATCGTTATACTCATCTCTGCTGGATGCAAGCTGAATGTGAAAAACCCTCTGCGCTGAGTCACTGTGAGCAGACACAGCCGGGGAGCGGCGAGCGGGCAGGCGGTCACCCTGTGTGACCCTGAGGGACACCGTTACGGCCTCTGGTGCTGGTCCTGGGCCTTCATCCGCCCTCCCTGTCCTCCTCATCCCGCTCGCTGCAGCCCTGCCTGGCAGCTCCCCTCCCAACCCAGCTCCCCTCAGTGAGGAAGGGTCGGAATCAAACTAACATGGGGCAAACTAACGCAGAAAAACACTTCAAATGCAGACTGTATTTTCAAAAGCTGCCTGTGGTTTTGGGAGGAACTGCTTTTAAGTCCTTCGCGTGAGATGTCTTGAGCGCTATTTTCATCACAACTGAGCGTTTACCGCTCCCCTTGAAATGAGCACAAGAGGTGGGTGCTCAACCTCTTGCAAACCACGGCAGTGCTCTTGCAAGGGAAAAATGTTAAAACTGAATCATCTAAAATTAGGAGATCTAATTGCTATCCAATTTTAGGAACAATGTAAAACAAACAATGTCTTGGAAATAATAATAAAAAAGGATAAATTAGCTCAAAAGAAAATGTAGGGAAAAAAGCAGCAGTTTGAAATGCACATCGTTCCTGCATCCACAGACTCTCGATTTTTCATAGCCTTGGGGATGTGCCAGCATGCTGAAAAGATGAAAAACAACATTCTTCCAAAGGGGTCACACAGGCAACATGCTACCAACCCTCAACGAACTAATAATACAAATGGTTTTATGTTTATTTGAGAACGCTTTCAATTAATAGGGCTCTTTTAAAGATTGTTGGATGTTTTATTATGGTGACATTTCTATACTGTGTGCTTCTGTGTGCAATTTATACCCTACAAAAGATCTATTTTAACACACGAAAAGACTCCACTAAAACTGGGTATTTAGGTCATTTATATTACTGCAGCGAAGCGTCACTTATTTTGTCTGATACTCCTAGCCATTGTGTAATTTGCCAAGAGTGATGTCTTCTGTCAGAAAACTCTGGCGGGTCAGTAAAGGCAGCCTGGACCTGACCTGAGCTGGCACCAAGGTCAGGAGCAGGGAGCGAGGACTTGAATCTTCACTGCAAAAGCAAAGGCCCCGCTCTGTGCCCGGGCGGCGGTGCTCCGCTTTGCTTCTCCTCACCACGGCTCCAGGAGCATCTCTCAACAGATGCAAGGAAAGCAACAAGGAAGGAAATTTCTACTCATCGATGAAAATTTCAATTTAACCACTTCTATGCAGTGAAGTATTAAGCAACATAAGCAGAATACGCTGGACAGTTAGCAAAGAGCTTAAAGTGACCGCCCAGGTGAACTCTGAACACAAGCAGAAAGGCAACAAGCGCCTGGTTCACAGTCACAGCAGATAAACCAGAATCGCCTCTTCTTTGCCCCCATAAGCTCTCGGGTACCCTGGGTCTTCCCCAGTTCTGCTCGCTGGAGGTGTCGGATGGTTGCCTAAAAGCCAAACCATTGTTAACAATATTGTTCGTAATTACACAAAAGGAATAAAATAATTGCCGCAGCCTTCAGGCCTGAGGAAAGAAAGGATGAAGAAGTCATCGGCAGCATCCTCTTCACGGTGGTTTCAGGACAAGCGGGATTCGGTCACTGCTGGATGGACAAGGAAGAGTTCACCTTCCTGCACGCCTGCAGGACGAGCACCGAGAGGCAGAGCTTTGGGCAGGCGGCGAGGGAGGGCAGGGCAGCGAGTCCCGGAATCGCCCGCGGTGCTCACTCGCCTTCAGCAGAAGGGCTGGTCTACTGCCACGGGGCTCCAGCACTCACGGTCTTTTGCAGTCTTTTTGGTGATAATTGCAAATAAAACAACACCCAGGAATTAACAAATCGAAAACCGTAAATGTGGATACGGAGGTAGAACTGTAATATTTATTCTAAAAGCTAGTGAATTGTGTATTGCGTAATCTAAGCAGCAGCGAGTAAGTTTGCTTATGTCTGCTTTTTCTGGTACATTTTTAGGTAACCACAAACTGTATCCACGTAGGACACAAGTCCAGAACAATACAAACACGTAAAAGTAACAGCGTACATGGTTATAACTATAACACTTGGCCTACAAACTCTTCATTTTCACTGTCCGCTGGACTTTCTGGTCTGTGGATGGCTGCTATTTTTCTTTTGCTTCTTGTTTCTTCTGTCCATATCAAAAGAATGTCATCATCACCACTCGCCTTTATCTTCTGTCACTCTTAGCTACAGACCAGATCAATCCATACTGGCATTTCAGCTAGCAAGATTACTCCAAATCCTTTTAATGGACAGCTAAACAATGATTTCTCTCAGGTAGTAATACTTCTTGTCATTTCCCTGCATCCATGTACTGATAGTGGGAAACAATGATGCATCCTAAATTGTACCAGCATTGACAGTAGCACAGTAATATCCTAAATAGTCTTCAAACAGCTTTCTTTTGAACAAGACAAACAAAAGAAATCCATTTGCTCAGACCTTTCACGAATTGCGCATTTTGAAATTTCAAGTCAAAATAAAGGGCATAGATGCTGTGATCAAAGAGCAGCTGCTAGCTTAATCCATCAGGAAAAGGATCCAAACAAAAGCTTAAACTAGCAAAATGACAAGAATGCAAAATGTTGAGGTTAGAATTTCCATTCACTGCAAAGGAAAACGTTCCTCTCAAGTAACTGCAGGAGGTGAAATAATCCATAGACATCATGATGATTATGAATCCTCAGCTTCAAAGCATTTCATTGACAGAACCATTACAATCTACTCCATAGCAAATGTAGTGTCTTTCTGGAGATTCAAGCTGCTTTTACTCCACTGCTGCTAAAGACACTGCCAGATTGCTTGGGCTACGGAATTAAGAGAGAGTGTAATTATTTTTTGTTTTTAAATGGCTTGTGCACCTAATTGGTTATTTAATACAACCGATGGTGCAGGTAGCCAAGTGGAACAGGTCTTATTTACTAAATTTAATGAGATAATTTTTTAGGGAAAGTCATTGTGAAATGCCTGAACGAAGAATGAAGATTACAGCATGAGAAGAGCAGGTAACAGTCAGCTCAGAGACACAGCATTGATGAATGAATGATGAACAGATGAATGAAATGAATGATGAACAGATGAATGAAAGACTCTTCCCAGCTGACACCTGAATTCGAGAGCAGAGTCCATTGCTAAAGACTCCTTTTGTCGCTGGAGGCCTGGGAAGAAAATCCTTGGAGCAATGAAAAGTTCATATTTGAATTGCTGCACCTACAATTACATCAGGAACAACACGATGCACTGTTTTTATAGAGTAGGGTCATTTCTGCCAGGGCTGTTGATCCTTTTAAGTTGTCGGTGCAATGCAAAGTTAAGTTTCAACAGAAATAAAGAATCCTACCCAAACCAGTGTTTTAAGAACTCCTGAACCTTATGGAATTGGCACATGAACAGGAAAGAAATAAGATGGTGGGAGACAGGAGTCTCTTCATACACAGGCAGGATGAACCCAGAAAGGCAGGAGTCAGGAAGATGATTTGCTCCAGACCTCCTTACATTAAAAGGTATTGGAGGCACCGAACACTGATGCACGGCCCTGTTGGTACACGCTGCATGCTGAGGGTTTCTGAAGTTGCACTCAAAGCCACAAGGCAAGGACGCACCCCTGAGGTCTCCCAAAAGAGATTTGTCCGAGTTCGTGTTAAGCACTTTGGCTTCCCAGCGCCCATTCCTGAAACCAAAGTAGCCGGTCCAGAGCAAGCTCACTGTAACCCTAGTAAAGTAACAGAGCTCCACAAAACAACATTTTTGACTCTTAGACAGAGCATTCAGATTTTGAGCACTGGAAAACAGAAAGAATAACAAAATTGCCTTAGTGAAGATTATGCAAAACGTACCTATAAAATATTGATTTTCACCTGCACATAATAATTCAAATTAACAATTAAAAAACTTAATGTGCAATTTAGTATTTCTTGGCTGAATAAGATGGCCTGTGACACTTGGTCTTCCCGCCTGCCGAAGCACCACAACCAAACTAGGATCTCCGGCAGCTGTGACTACGTACCGTCCGGCTGTGTAGCCTAGCCCATACGGGGAGATGAAGACATGAAGCATCTACCTGCAGCTCCCTTGGGGCACTAAAAAGGCTGATTTAAACCCAAATTGATTCAAAACACTTTTAACCGGAACAAACACAATATTCTGATATTTTAAATCAAGACTAAATATTTCAATTTCTCCTCAACACTTCTTTTCAGCTACACACTATTTTCACTAAAACTAATTGCAGATTATTTTATTTTGGGGATGTAGTCACCATTTTCCAAAGCAAGGAGATATAATTGGCCAAATACATGATCATTTCATAAAAAATATAATCAGGCCAAGTTCACAGCGTAAAACTATTCATTCTTTAATACACAGCAAATAATTGTACTTGTCTAAAAGTAGATCAATAGATTTCAAAAAATGGACTTCCAAGATGATTCACTCTTCTGAGAATAATGCTTCATCGTTTCTAAACTAGCACTGATTAAGATTATCAATAAGCAACGGTAGTGCTTTATCAGAACAAGTCTGACATCCACCAGAAGACACGGTTGAAGAAACGCAATCTGGATGCTTTACAAACCTAACAGCAATTCACAGACTATTCCAGACTTCCTCTAGATTGATCATATCTTTAGTTGGTGTAAACAGTCTTACCTTGGGAAAGTATTAAGGCTTTTACCTTTCAATATGCAGAATTTGCAGCCTTTTGGAACACACAAAAAGATTTATACCAAATCTTTTCTGTATTTTCATGTGTCTTATGTTTTTCCACTTTCTTCCAATGCCTGTGCTACCTATATTTAGTGGAAATCTGTGTTTGACCTCAGAGCCACCTATATTTCAGTACATGATTCATACAGACATGAAGTGCTTTGCAGGAGGAGAAAAATATATACAAGTATGTGGTAATGTAACAGACCATCCTAATAAAAGATAGAACTCTCTCCAACTCTGCTTTAGGGTGTTTTTGAAGCACACTAAAATCATGTTAACTTACAGAAGACTGAAGAAGTGAAAGGCTTGTGAAATTTTCAGGAAAAACTCCTCCCAAATTATAACACTGATTTAACATTAGATTTTTTGTTATGTCTTCTCAGATGCTGTTTCTAAATATTAGAATCTACATCTATAAACTACCTGTTCGACTGCTTTGATGTTTTACTGAACTAAAAACAATGAATGGTTCCAATTCCCCTAAGGTGTTAAAGTTGTGTGGAAATATGAAATTAAATGCTATGTGTAATAATCCAACAGTTATGATTGCTCTGACAAGTAATCAACACTTAGAAAAGTCCAGTAGAACATGACTTCCATTTCCCAGTGCATATACGAGATTATTAATGAGATGGTTATATACTAAAAGACACTTTTTCAACAAGAACCTAGGAATTTAATAGGTAAGGTCCACAAATTAGAACGGATAAGCTACCTTTTCAATATAACTGTGATGTAAGAGTCATTAATGACACTGTTTAAAGAAGTCCAAGTTAATTTTGAGTTCTCAGGTATCCAGATATTGAATCTAATAAACCTGGGGAAAAAAAAGGTGTTCTGTAGTCTGCGATTTTATTTTAGTTTCAAATGCTATTAAAAACAGAGACCTAATGTATCTGAAGTTGGGCTTACAGAATACCACAGACTCTCGAGTAATGGCAGAGTCCACCTCAGATGACCTGTCCAATATATTGAAAAGTTGGCAGCTGGGACAGGGACAGACCTTGTTTTCTCTGATCCAAGTCAAGTCCCCTAACAACTACATGGGTCCTCAGCAATCAGCTATTAAAATACCGGCAATTAAATAAAACTACACTGGCAATGTGACTTTTTCTTAAAACTTTTAGGATAAAACTTTTCTGTGCAGGGATTCCTTGTTATTCCCTGCTAAAACAGGGAAAACAAATTCACCGATCACCAGTGCAAGAGGCAGAGTGAGGTGCAAAACCCCCGCAGATCCCTTACACGGAGACAACTAAAGATAAAACGGAGGAAGCCACTTTGGTTTAAGCAAAGCCAGAGTTACAGGCTGTTACACAAGACAAAGTGGTTAACATCTGAAGTCCACCAAAGTTTCCTTTACCGGCTGTAGATATCAAAATGTAAACGCCTGTGGATGAGCTAGCTCGCTAAGTTAGCTACAGCTAGCTTCACAGTCAAGGTGGAGAAGAAACAGGGCCATTTGCAACCCAATTCAGCTGTTTCAGACATCTCCCTGAGGGATGATATTAACTACACCGACTACACTGACTATCATTGACTATAAACCTTAAGGTTACTACCTCGGATCAGCTTTTACCTATTTTTCTACTGCATCTGCTTATAGTGAGGTAGCACTCAGGTGGTTTAACAACAAGCTTTTTCTGTACTTGAGTTCAGAATAAAAACCTAGATGATGTGAGACCACTTCAGTAAAAACCGGGATATTCTGTCTGGATGAACTTCAGAGATACTTTACTCATCTCTGCCTATGACGATGTGAACAAATTTGAAATATCAAAGGAGAAGAAGAGCAGGATTTCTTTTTCTCCTTATTCAGGCTGCCTGTGACCTGAAGTGAATTGGCTGTTCATGACGGAAAGATGGCTCACGATATATTCGCCTAGAAATGCACATGGTGAAGAACACAGCAAAGGAAGGCGAGGTGCCTAGCTGTCCTCTGTAGTGTTCATCCCTGTGCTTCTAGACAGCTTCCACTGGTGCAAGTACATCAGAAATCTCCAAGTCCAGGTTTCTCAGTTCAGTTTAATTAACTCCACTGACAGAAAGCAGGATAGCTCTGCTGTAGTTTTTCACAGAGAATGAGCTTAGCTATGCAAACAGAACTATGCTTGATATCAGTGGCATTTTATAGCTGACAAGTTTGTCAGCTCTAACACGTTAGAAAAATCCATAGCTCTTGTGTGATAAATCTGCCAAAATGAAGTGGAAAAGCATGCATCTGCAAGCATTAATTTCTTCTGTCACTATCTTGATCCAGCACATAGAGGGAGAAGCTAAGGGATTTCACTCAGGACGTTATAATGTGGGCATGATCCAGGGGGCCCCTTCTACTTCTTGGACCAAACCCTGCTTCTGCAGGGTACCTGATAACCTCTTTCTCAACTGTACTGGAGTCCACCTTAAAACTATTCGTATGCCTTCTACTCTCATATGAAGGCACACTGGTCAAGTATTAATAACTGACCTCTATTTTCCATCCTGAATTCACTCATGGCTCTCTCGGATGCCGTTACCATCAGCTCTGCCCACCTGATTATTTCTGTGCAAATTCAAGTTTCTTAAAAGCAAAACATTGGAAGCAACAGTTGCTCAGGTTAGTTTTTCCCAGTCCTTCACTACCTGCACTAGAAATACCTCAGCTTACATCTCTATAGACACACTTGCCTCACACACACTGCCTCTAAATATAAACTTGTTAGATGCACACATAGCCTCAAAAGTCTAATCATACTAATCCTATGATTGACAATGAATACAGGTATTTCCTTCTTTCTCCTGAATTTCCAGGAGGTACCAGTCATCAACCCAAAAGTGCATAACTTCGTGCTTTGACTGATTTTAACCTCGCATCTATTACACAAATCTTCAAGGTCAGCTGGCTCTCTTTTTTCTGTATTGTTTATATCTGTAAATTTTACATGATCAACTACCTCCACAGTTGCTTTTTTTGTCAGCATCACTAAAGAAAACATTCTTCAACTCTTGAGAAAGTCTATCCAGTAACTTCTCACTAGGCTGACTGCTCTGCTTTCAACACCGACATGACCTACACGCCCAGTCTGCTACCTGCCTTACAGCTGCACAGCACCGGCAGGAACAAAACTGCTCTCACCTATTTAAACTGAACTTACACAAATGCTCAAAACAAGTTTCACGGCATCACAGAGTGATTGAGGTTGGAAGGGACCTCTGGAGGTCACCTGGTCCAACCCCCCCGGCTGAAGCAGGGCCATCTACAGCCACTTGCCCAGAACCACATCCAGACAGCTTCTGAACATCTCCAACGTGGGAGACTCCACAACTTCTCTGGGCAGTGCTCAGTCACCCTCACAGTGAAAAAGTGTTTCCTGATGTTCAGATGAATGGCAATTGCTGATTCATGTTCAACTTGGTGTCCACCAGGGCCCCAGGTCCTTTTGCACCAACTTGCTTTCCAGCCAGGCAGTGCCCAGCATGTCCTGGTGCCTGGGGATGTTCCTCCCCAGGTGCAGGACTCTGTGCTTCTCCTTGTTGAACTGCAGGAGGTTCCTTCAGCC
>VXAA01006626.1:1306307-1317559 GCA_013399115.1 Anseranas semipalmata
CCACTCCTCCCAGTCTTGTGTCACCTGCAAACTCGCTGAGGGCACCTGCTGCCCCATCTTCCAGATGATTAATGAAGATGTTGAACAGGACTGGGCCCAGTACTGACCCTGCGGTACACTGCTAGTTACTGGCCTCCAACTAGACCTCATGTTTCTGAGCTCAGCCATTTAACCAGTTTTCAGTCCACCTCACAGTCTGCTCATCCAGGCCATACCTCATCTTGTCTGTGAAGATGTTACAGGAGACAGTGTAGAAAGCCTGAAGTCAAGGCAGGCAAGATCCACTGCTCTCCCCTCATCTACCAAGCCAGTCACTTCATCGCAGATGGTTACCAGGTTGGTCAAGCGTGGCTTCCCCTTTGTGAATCCATGCTGACTACTCCTGATGGCCCTCTTGTTTATCTTAACTGGTTTTAAAACATTGGAAAGTATCATATCTGTAATCAGGACTTCAGTAGATGACATAGTTACATCTTTTTTTAATGTAAATTTATATCAGCTGAGAATCTATCATTTCAGTCTAAAGCGTGTTTTTTTTTCTGATTTCAGGGATACAGTCTTTTTCCAAGTAACAGAGCAGATCACATGTGATTCACAAACTTATTTTTTTTCCCAGAGGTAAGGGGAAAAATAAAAAGAAAATAGTAAGAAAATAGATTCTATGCACACTTTCTATCAACATCTTAACATTTAATGAGATTTCTTATGAACTATAACAACCAATAAAAATTCCCTCTTAAATCCTATCCCCAAATCTTTGGTCTCTAATTATTTGAATCTTAGTAGGTAACTGTAAGTATACTAATCAAGCAAGAAAAACTGCATTACTTTCTAGCTAAGTATATAAATCCTGCTCTTGAATGTTTTTCCTTCCAATTAGGCAGTTTTTAAACTCAATAAAGGTTTTGGAAGAAAATCCTATTGAAGATTCCAGAAACTCTTCTGACTCTAGATTTCAGGATGAAACTTTGTTCCCTGAATTCCAGAATAAATGTATCTAACAATCATACATAAGAATTCTGGGCACCCTCAGGAAATGTTTCAATGACCTGAATATGTCAGAAAGAGGGAGAAGCAAATGACCATACTGAAAAACACATGAATGAGAAAACAGTAAACCAGCTTTTTACTGTACCACTGTAAATAATTTTTACCACAGTTCAACATATGCTTAGAATTGCTTAATTACTATTTAAAAACTATCCGTGATGCACAATATATGATTTTGCTATACAGACTGTCATAAAGCATCATCTCAAATACACCAGAAGACAAAAGCACAAATAGAAAGTTCGGTATCACTGTTAAGTCTGGTGGGAGACAAAGAGCTTTGTCTTATCAACGGTTTAATTTTCAGGTAAAGCAACTAAAAAGAACGGATAAGTAAGTTTATATTGAGAATAAAATACCATTCTGATTTTCAGGATAACTATTATTTGACTTCCACATTGCCATTTAAAATCTGAAAAAAATTAGTTTAATGAAGCCTGATATCATTAGAATAAACTACCAGGAGATGGGGAGGAAAAATCAGTGTTTCTATGCTGTGCCCAAAAAAATGGAGTCAACTTTTAGTGTTCATTTGTTGTGTTAAGTAAAACAATGAAACTGTAATAGCATGGACACACGACTGGCAAGCAGTCAGTGAAAACTAAAGGAAAAGGAAAAGCTAAAGGGAAAAAAGTACTATCTTACTGTTCCTTTTTTTCTCTATCTCATTGAGGACCAGAAAAATAGAGCTCTCAGGAGAGTCTACTCCAAGGAAGCCTGAACTGAATAAATCACAAGATTTGGATAACAGAGGAGATGCACAACCCATCCTCCTCAGCAGCTTCAGGGCAGTACCACTGTGTGTGTGTTCAACTCCTCCTGGTGACACTGCACAACAGCTGTACAACCAGATGTTTCTGAACTACCGCTACGCAGCTGCATAATTTAGCCTCAGATGTCACCGAACAGCTTTGTGCCTCTCTGTATTTTATTTTTTTTCACATGCAGTTGGTCATGGAAGATATTTACATCTTTTCAAAATATACAGTAACGTTAGCCCTTGTTGCTGTGTTTTCAAGGACTAAAATGAAAAATAAGCACAACATGTTACTTGAACTTAATAAAAACCTCTGAAATTCTGATACTTCTGGAACAAAGAGATTAACATTCTTCAATTAAGGCAGGAGAAAGCTTTCTTCAAATTGCTTTGCACTCAGTACATATTATTTCATCAGTTCAGAGATTAGATGTGTGGGTAAACTGGTTTCCAAGGTAACTGGACTAACCATGGGGAAGCCATCAGGGTGATAAGTAATTCAAAAAATTCAGAAGGTACCGTGTGGAAATAGAAGAGAAGTCGTTGAACTGTGGCTACCGAGATAAGCCTGAGATTTACTTATTTCACATAAAGTAGAATAGGATTACTTAGAACAGTGTTTCTAATGTTTAAACTGCAAGGTCATGAACGGTGCCTGAAAACCTGACGTGCAGCCAGAGGGGACGGTACGACGAGCACAAGCATGAAGTCGCTGACGCACGAGCTTCCGTGCTCGTGCACCCCGAGCTCCCTCAGAAGTTTTTGCTGCAGTGCTACCAGGTAGGGTAAACCAGCGACACAGAGCCAGGCAGCAACAGGGAATCTGAAAAGTATTTAAAACGGAGGAGATGGATGAAGAATGAGTTTTAGGCTTTTGGAGGTCTACAAAGTTAAAGTTCTGCAACAAATGACACTGAAAATATGTGAACTCAACAAACCTGGGCTTCCAAAGCCTGATGATGTCTTCTTCATTTATTTTTATTTTCAGGTTTAGAGCTCTAGGCAATGCAATCCTTTGAAATACAGTTAGATAACAACATAGCAAAACATTTTGCTTATTTAACTGTTTAATTCTTATATGCGAACTTAAGTTAAATACAGTACTTGAAGGCTGCAATTTTTGATTTGGATACCATGATTCAGCAAATGTTTAAATTGACTGTGCAAACTAGAAGGCCCAAGCTTTTCAGCCACAAAAAGAAAAAAAAAAAAAAAAAAAACTCCTGTCATTTGGAGCAAATTTAAACATAACTGAGTAATGAAATAAAATTAGCTGGCCTTAGATACTGCCTTCTAGGTGTTGTTTGCTTTTCCTCTTGCACAAATTGCACAGTGTATACCAATTTGCAATATCAATCCGTAGTGCAATTTAAATTCAAGGCAAAAAGGAACAATATCTGTTTGCAGACAAGGTTTTTACCTGAAGACATGCATACATACATAGTTAGAAAAAAAGATTTTGTATGCAAAAGAGGAAATGAAATTTTGAAGAGCAATAATCAGCAAAAATAGGGAAAATGTGTCTAAAAAAGTAATAAAAAGAATATAAATTGGCAATCCATGCAGATGCCCTCATCCCTAACACACATCCCCCCACCATGCCGAGTGGCAGCGCAGTGCTTTCTGAGCAAGCTTTGTGTAGAGATGGGTTATGGGCGAGACCCCACTGAAGCACCTCCACCTGGAGGTCAGAAAATTTCCTCCCGGTCAGCTGCCACCCTCCAGTACCCTTTCCACTGGTAGCACAGGAACGAGAAGACCATTTTCTTCCATGGAGGTGGAAGAGGGGCTTTCTGGAAAGGCTGCTCTTTAAAGGGTGGGGCGCAACCTCTGATATGCAGCCAGGGCCCAAGATCACAAAATGGCGGGCACGTGAGGGCCAAAGTCTGTCTTTGTGCCACGGCCTAACTTGGGTAGTTCATTTTATTTATTTTAAATACATCACTATGGCACACTAGATGTGATGGATTCACTGTTGTTACTCCATACTGTGGGAAACTATGTTAGTTTTCTTTTTTTCAATGCCCCAAATAGCATTTCTGAAAGCTTTTGAAAAGACATGGGAAAGAAAAGACTAGCTCATAATATCTGAAATACTTCTCAGAGCTCAATCCTCTAAGCTGCTTCTCAACCTAGAAACAGCATCATCTACTGCAAAAATTCCGGGTGCTTCTGTAGGAATATAAGCTGAAATAGCTTTGCTAAGCTTTGCACTCAATGCAAATATCCCTAAATCGCATGAAATTCTTGTATGCTGTTACATGCATCTTGTGTACTAATTTCCTAATTTGCAGTACCAGAAGGAAGTTTGATACAGCACCAAGATAACCTGGCATAAATATCTTGTGCAAAAATATCTTGAGCAGATTCAAACACAAAATCCTCAAGGTTATATAATGACTCTGAAAACTACTTAAAGAACACAATAAGGAATACATTTTCTTAACATATCCACAGAGAGAAAAGAAATCCTTTTAGCTTGCCTAAGGAGAATTCACTGCCCTGGGGGAAGGCATTAATTTGGGTCTCACTAACAGCAGGACTCTACCGCAATTCTACATCTGCCCACAATTCAGTAAAACAAAAACAAAAACAAAAACACATCAAAGTCTGGGGCACGTAGCAATACAAAAGAAAAAAGGTAGGTCTTATGATCTTGTAAAATACTTCTTAAAAGAATGGAAGTCCAGAGAGCTTCTCAATGGGATGGAATAATTTTGTTTGTTTGCTTAGTTCAACATCTTTGCATCAAGCTTCCCAGCACTTTCAGTCATAGTTTAGCACAGGAAGAGTCACTGTACTGGCTATGTAAACATGCCTTAAAACACCACAGGAAAAAAAAAAGGCAATCATCTGTAAAAGAAGTAAAACAACATACAGCTGCCTCTACAGAATGGCACACAGATGAATCAGTCATCCCCTGCAACTGCAGGAGAAAAATCTCTGATCCTTTAAATATTGCATTCTTCAAAAAAGCTTACCAGAAGTCCAACACGAGCCCCAGCTTTAGCCTCTGGTATAAGGAGAAGAATACGCACTTAGTCCCACACACAGGATCCTACACACTCAGTTCAACCATGAAAGGAATTTTGTCTTCAAATTGGAAGCCTTCTAAACTATGTCCTTCAACTGCCATAAATAAAATGCTGTCAAACCATCAAATAAGTTCTACAAAGATCAGCATGTTATTATTTCTCTGTTGTACTGGATTCTTCCAATAATGTAGATTACTTATAAATGATTCTATAAAACTAATATTTATTTGGGAGGGTTGGAGGAAGGAAAATGGTGTCGCTACATCAAAGTGCATCTTCAGCTCCTCAGAAAAAAAATTCAGCTGCTGTTCACAGTCTCTTGTTGAATATAAAATTATTAGTAAATTCTATATCCATCCATCAGCAATTAGCATGTGGACAGGCAGGCTATGGAGAATTCATTTGGCTTATTTTATGTAACATTTAAAATAGGAGAAAGTATATGACTACATGGCAAGGTAAATTAGTCTCTTACTGAGCATCAAACAGCTACAACTAGACTCCTTTGGTACCAACCTGCCCAGAATAATTTTAATTAAGGTACACCAAATTTATACTGCTGCCTGCAGCAATGTATACACATAGTCCCCACGATGCTCCCCCGACTCTTAAATCTCTTTTGTTTCCTGTACGTAGCTTGATACTGTAATACAAAGGAAAGGAGCACAGATTCTGAGAGTTGTAATTTGTTTCCTACTTCTATTGGCCAAGCATATAATTACATCCATGACAGCTAATATTTTCAAACAAGTATCAAGTCACATTGGACTGCCGCTGTGAAGAAAGTCAGCACTACCATAAAAACACTAGGAACTCAAAGTGCACGTTAAAGCTGCTTTCTTTTACCTCCTCTGTAGTAATTTCAGTTTCAGTTCTGCCAAAGATACCATTGCTAATAAACCCACTCTTGACAGCCGGAGTTACACGTGAGGTACAATTCCGTCCACAGTACACATTAGCCACTTTTTTTTTTATTTCTGAAACCTGGCTTCACATTTACTGCAGAGCTATTAAAATGAGTGAGGTATGTTTCGGAGGTGTTGAAGACTGCACAGAAGTTCTCTTGCATCTAAACAGTGAAGGACAGAGCAGTGGTTCAGGAATGAGGCAAGCACTTCGAGAGATGCTGCTGCAACTCCTGGCTCTGTCCACAGATTTCACCTGTACCTGATTTACCTGTAGATAAGTGAGCATACATCGCAATTGCAAATCATATTTTCTTTCTGACAACAATTCACTGGTATCATAAGACTCCCAAAAAGCAGTTATCTGAATTCTAAAATTTTTTATTTAGCATTAAAATTTGAAGCTCTCAGTTCTACTCCTATCTCTTCCACTAATCTCAGCTGCATAACTGAGAATTATTTCATCTTCCTCTGACTGTTTCTTGCTCTACTACGTTATCTATGGGGCTTATTTATATTCATTATGCAGACAAAGAGACATTCTGGTCACAAAGTGAATACCTTGATAAGGCCATGCTGTATATCAAAAACAGGGTAGCTTCAAGACACGAATAAGAAGGTCTATCCTGGTCATCCAGGTTTTAGAATTATTCTAGTTTCTTTATTCACCGGTGTTTTATTTATCTTTTTTTTTTCCTTTGGGATTGTGCTCTACATTCAAATTGCTTTACAGTAGTGAAGTTGAATGTTATTCTTCCTCACCTCCCAGGCACAGCTTTCAAATAAAATAATGGGAGAGACAACCCAAAAAGAAGTCAGGTTTCAACTGATACTGTGCTTGAAGAAAACAGCATGGAAAAACATCCAGAAGAGGAGTGTGGTTTGAGAAACAAACACTGTTTATTATCACTAACTGGGGACTATACACAGCAAAGTATTTATGGTCTTATTAGTTGGTCAAAGCAAAATACAACATTTTTGTGCTGACTGAATTAAAAATCTGGAGTGGAGCCCTTAAAATCCCACAAAATCCAAAGGGAAATTAAGTTGGTTTAGGTGTGCTGCTCCACAAAGTAGGCACAAACATTGCCACGGCCAGCCCTAGAGTCAAGGATCGATGTACTGAGTACTGCAGGCTCCCTAACCTCTGCTGCTTCTTCCAGCTTACACCCCTAACAAGAGCTGCAGACAGATGCTTCCCTTTACCTGGGACTCAAAGCCTGCAATTCTCTCTGGAAGGCAGGTGACTGTCACATTTAATCAAAAGAAAGGGAAAGATCCAACTCTCGTCTTGAAAGCCCATCCAGGAGAGGAAGAGATGGCAGTGGTACACCATTACATAAAAGGCCAAGTGGTTGTAACACTCATCCGCTACATGGGAGTTAAATTCAATTACCTTTAAGTTGAAGAACCCTTTTTTTTAATCTATTAGCTCCTCATATATTTCATTTTAAGGAGTCCTTCAGCGAGTCCTACGGCATCCTGGCTTGTATCAGGAACAGTGTGGCCAGCAGGACTAGGGAGGTGATTGTCCCCCTGTACTCGGCTCTGGTGAGGCCGCACCTCGAGTACTGTGTTCAGTTTTGGGCCCCTCACTACAAGAAGGACATGGAGGTACTCGAGAGAGTCCAGAGAAGGGCAACGAAGCTGGTGAGGGGTCTGGAGAACAAGTCTTACGAGGTACGGCTGAAGGAGCTGGGGTTGTTCAGCCTAGAGAAGAGGAGGCTCAGGGGTGACCTTATCGCTCTCTACAGGTACCTTAAAGGAGGCTGTAGTGAGGTAGGGATTGGTCTCTTCTCCCACGTGCCTGGTGACAGGACGAGGGGGAATGGGCTAAAGTTGCGTCAGGGGAGGTTTAGGTTGAATGTTAGGAAAAACTTCTTTACCGAAAGGGTAGTTAGGCATTGGAATGGGCTGCCCAGGGAAGTGGTTGAGTCACCATCCCTGGAGGTCTTTAAAAGACGTTTAGATGTTGAGCTTAGAGATATGGTTTAGTGTGGGCCTTGTTAGAGTTAGGTCAGAGGTTGGACTAGGTGATCTTGGAGGTCTCTTCCAACCTGAACAATTCTGTGATTCTGTGATTCTGAGTCTCAGACCAAAAAAAGCTGCCCTCAATGTTAAAGGGGAATAGTCTAAATATTAAGCTACACAATCATTTGTGTTCTTTCCAGTGCCAGGACCTGCAAATTCTTTCTGTACTGACAGTGGTTTTGGTCCCGCGTTCAACAGAAAGAATGGAAGAGCACAATATTTAACCTTCAGCATAATGTTCAGGTAGAAGCTCTCCTGCAAATGAAGGAGGTAGGTCTGAGTGCCTGCCCTTCCGAGGCACGTGCTCCAAAGATGGTTATCCTTTTCCCAATTTCTTTTATTAACTGCCTGCACAAGCCCAAGTTTTTATAAATGTTGATTATGGATTTGCAACACACCTGAAAAAGCTGCCAGCCTTCATGAGACAATGTATGTGCACTCCAAGATCACTAAACAAGAAACCCCATTAAGCAGTAACAGAGGTTTTCCAAGCATCTCCTTGATCAGCTTAGAGTTGTGATGTGATCACACAAAGGAGACTTGCTGACTAGTAATTAATTTCATCAAGAACTGCTTTCAACTGAAGGCACTACACTCTCTTTCATGAAGCTGATGGCATTTGTTAGAAGCTGTCACCCAAAAATGCAGGATTTTTTTTAGTTATACAGAAAAAAAATACTGAAAGCTAGGAACTTTAAGTCATTTGCTTTCTTTTCAAAGTAGCTTTACATTTTTTGAGTACTATTAGATATTGAAAATGTTTCCAGCAAAGCATCAGCTCATCCTTTTGTTACAACGAGATCTACCTGAAGCCGACTCTTTCTGACACAACTCTTGTAACTGGATGAAGGGACCATCTTGCCAGGACTTGGTGCAATTAGACAGCAGACTGCATGCTCAGCACAGTGTTTTAAGACTCCTTGCAGAACAGACTGCAATTCCCAGGGTCTGCTGCTTTGGGAATACTGTCAGAGCAAAGAGTAAAGGCCGGTACTCCTCACAATCCTCAGATTTTGGTTTTTCATCACAGGTATTTTGCTGTGGCTTCCTTTTTTTGGTTCATTCTTTTCTAGCAGATGAGCTGTCAAATCTTTCTCTTACAGCAGACTGTAGACAAAGCTATACATTTTTCTTAACCATGATATAAAATTGAAATGCCTTTGTAGTGCAGATCCAGTGCACCAGTAAGGTGAGACTGTAAAATAGGTTAAGTGCTGCTAAGTCACTGAAGTGGTGCTATAGACACATCCACATTAAACTTCTACGTTGCTGGAATAACACTGAAAAAAATCTTCTGAAAATCCCCAATTCCATGATGTGGATCTTGTTATGATCTGAGCTGAAGAGGACCCTACAATATGATTGCTATGCTCTTAGTACAGGTGGGAAGTGCACTGGCAATTCATGCACAGGTTCCCTCTCAGCTTTTATGGTCGTAATTATGCTTCCATCTTTAAGAAAAATTCCCATAAGTCATCTCAATTTGACAAGCTTTTTAACATTGGCACCTTGGTTTGCTTTATTACACCACACTCAAATTTCTTATATTCCCAACTTTTGCTCACTCACATTTGCTTGAGTTTACTTGTTGCCACACACCTCTGAGAAAAGGAAGCACTGCATGTCAGTGCTGCTGTTATCCTCATGTTCGTTCTATTATTAATCACTACCACAAGATCAGAAAAACTAGCATCTGTGCATGCCTTCGTTGGCATCACTGTGTCTGTACATATACCCTGTTACAAATGCATGCTCATACCTTGTTTTCTATTCCCCATGTGCTAACCAAATGGTGCAGAAGACTTGGCACGTGACTGTTGTGTTGTGATGACAGTCTCCAGCACTGTCGTCTGTCCATCTCATATGGTGTGCTTTGCAGATACACTAGATCAGATACATAATGGCAGTGAATGCCACCAGAAATTCAGAATCTCCTCCCCTTCTGCTGTCCTCATGGTTGATATCCCATCACGTGCCGTTAGGAATTCCTGCATGCAAGCTCAGTGAACTGATTCAGAGCCAGTGTTGTAACTACTGAAAATCTGCTATCAGTACTAGTAAGCTAATTTACTGACCGAGTTCATGATGGCAGCAGGACTAAAGGCTCTTCAGTGTCAGGGAGTCCCAAAAATATCTTATTTCTGATGGCAACACTGAGTTCTGCACCAAGTACACAAATATGGACAAGCAGTTGATTCAAAGAAAGGTATTTTAAATGCAGTTTATTCTATAATTGTATTTTTTCCACTTTAAGAACTTAATAAAAAATGAGGTCTAAAAGGGGCCAGGGGCAGTCCTCCTTCTCCTCTGCTGCAACAGATAAAATTTTGACCTTCATTTTCAAAGTAATCCAAGCCAGTCATTAAAAGACAGCTCGTATTCAGCAAGTCAACAAGAGGAGCTGTATTTTGGAATTCCAGTGCTAATGAAAGACAAGGAATTTGATCTACTATTTCATGATTATAGTACCAGCCTTGTTAAATAGAGAACAAAAAATACCCTATACCAGAGAGAAGTCACACCATGCTTACCCTTAACAGACATTTTTACTACTCCCTCCTAGTAGATTTATCTTGCACTGCAAAATTTTGCAGACAAAGCAAGCCCCACACCCTTGGGAGCATTATGTTTATCATCAAAGAATAATTAACAGAGTTTTTAAGACAAAAATTTCCCTTTCAAAACCTTTTGATGAATTACTACTACGACATTTTATTAGTCAAATATCTGCATGTACAAATAAGTGTGTTCTTTTAATTCTTACTTTTCTAGGTGTACAGGTGTGTATTTTAAAAAGGGGCACCAGCAGATCTGCCTATAATAGCTGGCCAGGTGAAGCAGATATTCCCTGCCACATGGCCCTGAGAAGATGATGCTTCCTCTCCTCTTAGGTGTCAGCCACAGCTAAAACAGGTTTAAGGAAAACTGCAGTGGAACATATGGCACACCTAAATTCTGTTGTCTCACACAATAAAGAAGCAAGCTAACAAAAGCAAAGAAGAGTGAGATCAGACAGGAAGATCTGTGGAAAGAAAAAGAGCAATCAGAACGAACAGCATGTACAGAGCCCCTGTGGATATGAAGCTATACCTTTCACAGATACCTTTTAAAACAAATTTTAATCATAGAATCATGGAATGGTTGGGGTTGGAAGGGATCTTAAAGATCATCTGGTTCCAACCCCCTGCCATGGGCAGGGACACCTCCCACTAGACCAGGCTGCCCAAAGCCCCATCCGACCTGGCCTTGAACACTTCCAGGGATGGGGCATCCACAGCTTCTCTGGGCAACCTGTTCCAGTGCCTCACCACCCTCTGAGTGAAGAATTTCCTCCTAACATCTGATCTAAATCTACCTTCTTTTGGTTTAAAATCATTCCCCCTTGTCCTATCACTATCTGCCCATGTAAAAAGTCGCTCTCCATCTTTTTTTTAAGCCCCCTTTAAGGACCAAAAGGCTGCAATGAGGTGTCCC
>VXAA01006627.1:1521-15964 GCA_013399115.1 Anseranas semipalmata
CCAACGAGCATGGCATTGAGTGGGTCTATCACATCCCCTGTCATGCACCAGCCTCTGGGAAAATCAAACAATACGATGGACTACACCGAGAGCAATGGGTGCTAGGATATTGAAACATTGAGACACATTGAGACAAAGGCCACCTGGTTAGTCAACACCAGGGGATCTGCCAATCGAGCTGCGAATCAAAACTCTTAAGTACTGTAGAAGGGGATAGAGTCCCTGTACTGCACATAAAGAAAACATGCTGGTGAAGACAGTCTGCAAAGGGCACGAGTTTTTACCCTTTTTCCTGATTCTCTCCCCCATCCTACTGTGGCAGGGCAGGGAGTGGGTGAGCAGCTGTGTGGTACTTAGCTGCCTGCTGGGTTAAACCACAACAAATAGCCGACACTGGTTTAGCCTCAAATGCAAAGCACAGCTGCATGTTCCATGCAAACAAAATATGGAAAGTCAGTTCTTATTCTGTGAAGTGAGTGAAGACTGACTACTTACCCCTGCAATCTGCCTATGGCTCAGGCTAAGGATCTAGCTGAAAGGCCGGGTAAACAGATTTCTGCGGAGTTGTTAGATATGTGCATGACCTACAGGCACTCCTGCAATCAAATACAGAGGAGAAAAGTTTTCATTCCATGCTGTGATAGGCTCCTCCATGGAGGAACTGCAGTGACTGTAAGGGGCAAGTATAATGATGCGGGATGCTCACACAGGTCGAGATACCCACAGCTGCAGTGAGCTTTTGCCTGTGACATCAGTGCCCTCAAAGTGAACATATATTCAGGACTTACCTCTGCCATCCCCTGGATGATGCCTGAACAAGAGTGCACTTGAAAGGGAGGGGCCAAACAATCACTGCCTCCAGCTGTGTGTCTGGGCTTCAGGTTAGGAATGTTTGCTGGGGGCCCTGGGTTGATCAGAAGTGCAATAAACTATTATAAATCTTAAAAATACAAAAGACAAATGAAGATGGACATCTTCACTTCACTTATAATGCACACTTTCAGCTGGTAATTTCAATGTTTTTCTGTTGGAGCTACAGCATCTGAAAATATAACTACAGCTGACAGCTGGAGTGGTTGTGTGTCCAGGGTGAAACATGCCCAGCTCCTCCTGCATCCTGTTCCAGAGCCACCACTAACTGACCCCACGTGCTTGGCCCTCTCCTTTCACAATTTCCAAGTACTGACGAGATTTCTGAGAAATTGCAGTAAGAAGCAGAAATACAGAAATCTAGGATAAAATTATGAACCATCTTAGAATGGCACACAATGTACAACACTCTTTCAGGGTGAAGGACTGTCCATGTGGATCTCCTGCTATCATAAATACATTATGATAGAGAAGGAAAAGAACTAAAAAGTATTTATGTGTTATTCTCTTAAAGTACAAGGGATATTTGACCTGATAGCTGACATGGAAGTGATATCTTGACCAATATGAACTCTGAAGAAGTAAAAATTAAAAAACAGTCTCAGAAAATTTAATTTCCTTCTGTAAGTTACAAAAGCTTGACTCACTCAGGGTACAGTATGATGCAATATTAATATCTTGGAAATACCCACTCGGAAATAAAGATGCACGTTACAGAATGTATTTTTCAGATAATTAATTATACATTTAGGGTAGGAGATCAAGGTCAGCATATAATCATAATCTGTTTTTACTTTACTGATTCTATTTTTCACTCAAGGCCCTGTGGATTTTCTCCTGTTATACCAGATGCAATGAACAAATGCCAAGGTCTCTCAACTCTACATAGGAAAATACTTTTCTTTATATGAAACTATATCTATGTGATTACTTTAGCTAAAATGAGTTGTGGAAAGATTCTATCTTCCTCCTGTCATTTAAGATGTCCATTCTTTGGACAAGAACTTTTTCAACACCTCAAAATTTCAAGAATGGCCAATTATCTTTGGTCAGCGTGAAAACTGTAATTTCCAGTATGCCACATCTAATAACGTTTTGCAATGTTAAGGGCACTGTTCAAGTGCCCCTGTAAAATTTTAAACATACACAAAGAGTTGAAAGGTTAAATGATTAAATGGACTATTAAAAAAAATAATGATTAAAAAAGAAGTATCTGAAAACTGAAGCTTAATTGGAAAAGTCTAGAATTAAAGATTGAAGTCCACTGTGCCATTTTATGCATGTTTCCTAATGCTGACCCTAAAAACCTGCTATGGGTAATATCTGTACTCATTCGAATTTTCACCCAAATGAGCAGCCTCAGAAACGATGGAGCATATTTCACAGACAAGTAAAGTTACTTCTCAGAAGTGCCTAATTCATTTTGAATATCATCTTTTGGCTCCTTGAACCTTAAATATCCCTTTAACTTCTAACAAGATTCTACTAATTGGAGAGAGGAAAAAAGAGTTGGGAGAGCTGAAAGAGACGTGAAAACATTTGTAAGTAGAACAGGGACGGTTATAAGAACTACTTCTTTCAGAAGTAAGAGCAAAGTTCTACAGGATTTTTAGAGGGGATTTGTAACCCTAACCTGTTCTACCCAATTTAACAAGCCAAAATTGCTTACAGTGCCAAGGATAACAAACAATAAAACTAAGATACTTTCAACCAAAACAAGTAATTGCTCAGGGTGCAAAATTTCTGCAGCTATTGATTTAACTAGTCATATATCACTCTGAGGGCTTGCTGAACAGCAATTTTACAATATAAAGAAAATACATTAGTTTTATGTTGACAGGGAATACTAAGAATTTAAAGTACAAACCATTCAGTCTCTCTAAAGTATTAAGCTAGGTTCCCTGACATAGTATTCTAACTACCTTATGCTAGTTTGGAGCAATGCATCAAAAGATACTTACGTTCTTTCACCAGAAGAGCAGCAAAGGTTCCTCAGTCGGTATTTATTTTCCTTCTTTTTTGTTCGAAAGTTATCATTCTCTCAATAAAATCATTGGGCCAAAACCTGAGAGCCGCACAAGTGGAAACAGAGAATCAATTGCAAGTGAAAGGACAGAGATGAACAGAAGTATACTGGGTCACAGAGAATATAGAGGTCAGGAAAGTTAAAGCAACTGAGATGATGGATAGTCACTCACAAAAGGAGAGAAGGGCACAGGAGAAGAGAGCAGACATCCTGAAAGACAGCAAATGATGACCAAAGAGCTGCTCAGGGAAGTAGAGAAAGAAAAACATAAAGAAAAATCTGAGGAGTGTAGGAGGTGAAATTTCTATCACTGCACAGTTAATTTGCTTTAGCTCTTTGTGGAACAAATGCTGTTAAATGTTTTCTTCCAGAAGACATCAGAACATCAGCTAAGTTAGCTAAACATTATAGCATTGAAAATGTAATTGGGGCGATTGTTACTATCAGTCTGAATATTAAACGACAGGAAAAAGCTGTCACAATGTGATTACTATGTGTATGAAATCTTCCAGTGCTATGGAGAGTATGGAGAGTGGAGAGTGAAAGCCAATTGTTTGCATTTGAGATACATGACACAAAACCAAAGCACTTATGCATCTGGGATCCCTCTCACTTCTGAAATGGATAAATTCCCAAAATTAGTCAAGTCCAATTTATGTCCTTTTTTTGAGAGCAGTATGCACAGTGTTTCCCCCCAGAAAATGAAGAGGAAGGTGTAGTGACTTTACTACCTAAACCTATAATCATTCTTGCTTTAAAAGAAGACCGAGAAACAGAGAAGATAGATGCATTTTAAAAACCTCATGTTACAACTTCCCTTTCACCTTTGTTTACCTTCCCACCAGACTCATTTCTCCCTTCCAAAGGTCTAGAGGAGGTCTGGGACTCTTAATGCATTTAGGAAAGATGGAGAAGCCTTGAAGGACTTAATAAGAGCAAGTGCCGCGTCCTGCACCTGGGACGGGGCAACCCTGGCTATACGTACAGACTGGGCAATGAGACGCTGGAGAGCAGCCCCGCAGAGAGGGATCTGGGGGTTGTGGTTGACAGCAAGTTGAATATGAGCCAGCAGTGTGCCCTGGCAGCCAGGAGGGCCAACCGTATCCTGGGGTGCATCAAGCACGGCATTGCTAGCCGGTCGAGGGAAGTGATTGTCCCGCTCTACTCTGCGCTGGTGCAGCCTCACCTCGAGTACTGTGTGCAGTTCTGGGCACCACAGTACAAAAAGGACGTGAAACTATTGGAGAGTGTCCAGAGGAGGGCGACGAAGATGGTGAAGGGCCTAGAGGGGAAGACGTATGAGGAGCGGCTGAGGTCACTTGGCCTGTTCAGCCTGGAGAAGAGGAGGCTGAGGGGAGACCTCATCGCAGTCTACAACTTCCTTGCGAGGGGGAGTGGAGGGCCAGGCGCCGACCTATTCTCCTTAATCACCAGTGATAGAACCCGCGGCAATGGTGTCAAGCTGAGGCAGGGGAGGTTTAGGTTGGACATTAGGAAGAGGTTCTTCACTGAGAGGGTGGTTGCACACTGGAACATGCTCCCCAGTGAAGTAGTCACTGCACCAAGCCTGTCTGAATTTAAGAGGCGTTTGGACTGTGCACTTAGTCACATGGTCTAAAATTTTGGGTAGACCTGTGCAGTACCAGGAGTTGGACTCGATGATCCTTATGGGTCCCTTCCAACTCGGGATATTCTGTGATTCTGTGATTCTGTGACTGTTTCAAAGATGTTGTAAACTCAGTTCTTGCAGTATGAAGTTGGTCAAGAGTTGCAAGAAAGGTGCTTCCTTTAGAAAGCATAAATGAATAAATAATCATAAACCACAACATTACACAAACACCTTCTCAGAATTTCTCAGAAGACCCTCCTAATAGAATTCAGATACTGAAGAGCCCTGTACTTAAATTGCCTTTGTACTTCACTGTTACATTATATGGGCTTTATAAGCAATACATGCCAAGTCTTTCATATTTCCTTAAACCAGGTTACCTCTTTGCCCTCAGGAGCAATTAGTTGATTGCATCTACTCTATAACTCCCTGTGTGCTAAAGCAACAGATACGCATATTCAAAAAATCTTCAGGGGACACCAAAGAAAAAAAAATACTTTTGGTATGGTGAAGAGACACCTTTACTAGTAACTTTTCCTGTCTTCTAAGACAAAAGCAGCAAAGCAGCTGCAAGAGGTAGAGCAGCAGACGAACAGCATCTGTCAGATCCACCCTTAATCTTGGAGTTAGAGCATGTGCAAATATTCCAATATTTTACAAGCAAAAAGTTTGGGAAATTAAAATAAATCAAAGCTCTTGCAAACCAAAAAACAACAACAACAACAACCAAAACAAAAACAAACAAACAAAGCAGACATTAATAACAGAATAGGAAATAATTACAAAAGGAGCAATTGGCTGGTATCCAGGAAAAAAGAAAAGAATAAATGTTACCATTTCACTAACTAGAAATGTGAGAGAGCACACTAAGCACACTATAACTGACTCAGAAGAAACACCTATGTCAAAAAAGTTTACGGGCACTTGTGACAAACTATAGAGTTTCTTAATGAGCAATTATATAATTGTAGGTTTATGTACAGGCTTGACCTTTCTGAGTTATAAATAGATAACTTTTCAAGAGCACCTTTTAAAGGAGTAGGTAAGTACCAAACAAGATCAGTTACTTTAGTTAGTCCTGGCACGTTGATTTGGATGCGCAATACTGTCTGCATAAGGCAGCTGGACGTGTTAGAGGACTTCCAAGCTTCACCATCAGACTGAGCTGTATCAGGACACAGAACAACAGAAATCCTGCTGATCCCATTCCTTGACAGATACGGTTATGGTGCCTGCGTGGTATAACGTACCTCACAAACACTGTTTCTGTGACTCTTTTTAGACTAATGGACTGATGTCTTGTAGCCAGCTGTAGAGCTCTAGCTGAAGCTCTGCATATACTTCCTATTTTTATTTATTTATTTATTTATTTTGACACGGTGGCCTGTGCTTTAAGATGGCCTGAGCACAGAGCATAAAAGGATTTGCTGTTCAAACTCCAAGGCTGAAATTCCTGAAACAACCTTTAGAGGACAGCGAAGAATTGCAAATGACACATTTTCAGCTCTGGCCTCATAGTCCGTGATCCTTAAGGGTTTTTTATATCGATTATGAGTTCTGATTCAAAATGCAGACTAAATGTGACTTTTGTATTAATATGTGCTTTTTATGTATTATAGCTTTCTAAGACAAGATTGTATTTTTAAATTTATTTTAGCCTTTCCTGTTAAGAATTTCAGTCTCCACTGTAATAGCCATTTCTCTATTGTCTTTAGCTTTGCTAAGCTATATCCATGCTTAGCAAACTGCTGTGTTGTCAAAAGGAGTGTCTCATGCCCAGATCTAATGGAAAATTAGAGCCTCACACTAACAGTGTGGCCTGACAGGACAATATTGGTGCTGCTGTTAGAGGCTGTAGTGATCCTGGGTTTTGCCATGAGGACTTCAAAACAGTCAGAAATTTTCCTTCTGGGTCCAAATATTGTACTTCTCTCTCCATGGGAAAAGTTGGGGTAAATTTTCTAAGAACTGTAAACCACGACTAGATTATAGTTTGTTTTTGCTCTAAATTAGTAGAAGCTGGCTGGGTTTTCAGCACTAACTGCCCTTCTCAGCGGATGCTTTGCTGTTCTGGGATGCTATCTGCTGCTATCAGTATAACCTATGTCAAATAATGTATTTTTGAAATAAGCTGTGGTTCAGTTCTGGTCTGGCCTGCATTGTATGTGTGACACAGAAACAAACATTGAGGTTGCCTGTTTGCACATGTTGGGCCCTGAATGGTCTCCCTGCTATGGTGGGGCTGCCCAGGGAAGTCTGGGGCAGTGGCACAGGGCCGGTTCCCCTGCAGTCTGGCAGCCTTCGGACAGATGAAGAACCCCAGCTGGGTAAAGGGGATGGTCTGTTTAAAGCACTGACCTGTTCTCACTGGAGACCCTGAAGTATGTACGGCAGAAGTTTGAAGATAATGTTAAGTGAGGTAAAGAGTGTGGCTGCCTCCTCCAGCTGCTCCGGCCCAGGACTGCTCCTGCCTGGCTGCTTGTGCCCAGCCAAGTGCCCCCTTGGGGGACCCCTCTGCCCAGCCTGGGGGGCGCGGATGCCACTTTCCCTTTCGCAGGTCCAACCAGTAGCAAAGCTGAGCGCATATCCCAGAGACACACAGTCACACACAGACAGAGACACGACACTGACATGACTGGTCCCACAGGCTGCCTCAGCCAAGGGGTGCCTTCAGCAGGATTCACATAAAACATAGACACAGACAGCCAAGATCCCTTCCTCCTCTCCACCTGGTAGATAGCAGGTCACTAGTGCAGACACACACACAGCACTCTCCAGGTTCACAAGTACGCACACATTTGTGGATCCTCAAGTACTGGCAAGGCCCCCCTGTCTGTCCAGCACCCCCGCCCGAATCCCAGGCCCCGCACCAGCTTCACAGGTCGCCTACACACCAGTGGTTCCACCTTGAAGTTGCTGCAAACACCCACGCACTCACACACTCATCCCTCACGCACACCATGTTGGCAAGACCCCCTAGGCATGCCAGCACAGATCCCCTGTTCTCCTGATACCCCAGCCTAGACAGGAGGCCCCCTCCACACACCGACTGGTCCAGCTTAAAGTTTGCTGGCAACTGCACACGCACACCCCACGCGCACCGGGCTGGGGAAGATGCAGACACTCGGCCCTCGCCAGCAGCTGGCACCAGGCACACGGGCTGTGACCCGCGGCCCCACTCCAGCCACCAGTGCAGAGCCCCATGCCCACCCCTCTCACGCCAGTCTCCCCAGTAGGTGGTTTGGGAGCACACATCCCTCCTTTCCCAGTGGCTGGGGGTAGAATACCCATCTCGATCCAGCAGCTGATGCTACGACCCCACTCCAGTAGCCGGCACCACAGGCTGGGGGCTCCTACACCCCTGGCCTGGCTCCAGGTGCTGGCACCCAGTGCACTCACATCGATCCACCCAGTAGCTGGCTCTCCAGAGTCAAAGTCTGTGGAGCCCTCCCTGGATCCAGACAGCTATGCCCCCCCACAACTACTGACACTAGGGCCCTCACTCACTCGCTCCAGTAGCTGGCACCACAGCCTGTGGGCCCAGACCGCTGGCCTGACTCCAGTAGCTGGCACCAGGGCCGCTCACACACACACAGGTGCCACCAGTGGCTAGGGGCCCNCTGGCACCACAGCCTGTGGGCCCAGACCGCTGGCCTGACTCCAGTAGCTGGCACCAGGGCCGCTCACACACACACAGGTGCCACCAGTGGCTAGTGCAGCGTCCCCCCGCCCGCTCCAGAAGCTGGCACCACAAGGCCCAGGGGTGCCCGCTCCCCCAGCCTGACTCCAGGAGCTGGCACCGACTGATCCCATTAGCACACACACAGGTCCCACCAGTGACTGGCACACAGTCCTTGCAGCATGCATACACACGAGACAGAGTGCAGATATGCAGAGTGTGAGATTTAATAAGGAAATGTGAGAAGATAGGACAGACTGTGGTNGGCCGCTCACACACACACAGGTGCCACCAGTGGCTAGTGCAGCGTCCCCCCGCCCGCTCCAGAAGCTGGCACCACAAGGCCCAGGGGTGCCCGCTCCCCCAGCCTGACTCCAGGAGCTGGCACCGACTGATCCCATTAGCACACACACAGGTCCCACCAGTGACTGGCACACAGTCCTTGCAGCATGCATACACACGAGACAGAGTGCAGATATGCAGAGTGTGAGATTTAATAAGGAAATGTGAGAAGATAGGACAGACTGTGGTTATCAGGTGCAGGGCTTGGACAGACAAGTGTTCTGACCAATCACATTTTACACGTGACCAGCCCTTTTGTAACCTTTTCTACCTATCCCCCCTCTTTGGTCCTCTGGCTCCCCCTTTCCCCTGCATGTCCCCGATGAGTTTGCAGAGCTCTGCAGTTTCTTCACCTCCCTGTCCGGGGCCTTCCCTGGTTCACAATCGACAGACAAGTGTTCTGACCAATCACATTTTACACGTGACCAGCCCTTTTGTAACCTTTTCTACCTATCCCCCCTCTTTGGTCCTCTGGCTCCCCCTTTCCCCTGCATGTCCCCGATGAGTTTGCAGAGCTCTGCAGTTTCTTCACCTCCCTGTCCGGGGCCTTCCCTGGTTCACAATCTTATCAGCTGCAAAGTCCAGGTTGATCTTCCTGGAAGCGGAGCCTGCAGTTTGATAGCCCATCAACCAGGGTGACTGGGAGCTTTGTTTCTTGTCGGGTCTGTGTCTCAGTATGTCGCTTATTGTTCCCCCTTTAATTCTTACCATCTTGATCCAGAGATCCTCACTCAGACAGCCTTGCCTGAATCAACATTCCCACTATCCTTCTCTTTCCTTATCAATTAGTACGACTGACCATTTTTTTCTGGTCATTGTCTCCCAACTTAGAAGACCTGAGTCAGATACCCTACTGGAATAAACATTCTCACATACCCTCAGCGATTAGTGTGACTGACCAGACTTGGTTCCCATCACTTCCTCCCTTTCTTTTTATCCCTTGTTGCATTTGAAAAGGTACCTGGTACCCTTAAAGGACGAGAAACTCTCCTTCTACATACCTTTACAGATAAATGAAGCTATAGGCTTTTTGCAGAAAGAATGAATCCAGCATAACTTAGTTGCTAACAGTTGTGCTTGCCCTTGCCAGGCTTCCCTCTGCCTCCTTGCCAGGCTTGGACACCACCTGGCATGTGTGTGTGAAACACACCACTGATATCTGCTTAATTGTCTCTTGGGTTTTTCTTTGTCACTGAAGGAATCATCCAGCAATTCTTGGTCTTGCTGGCAGACAGTTCTGATGAAAGTCTTTGATTTCTTAGCCTTAGCCTGGACTTCAGTAAGCCCTGTAAAGCAAGGCTTCATGTGTCTTTGGGCACTAGAGGCAGATGAAGCTCACATATGGGAAACCAACTGCTAGAATGCACCTCGGTATCTGAAGGATGTTGAAACTCATTGGACAAGGCAATCTGCATTGATGTAATAAAACCAGATCACACGTGATAGGTGTCCACTGTTTCTGCAGACAGTATGTTTTTGGTCGTATGATGGTGTGACACTTTATAGCAGAAAGCAAAAAAGTAGTTGTTTTTTTTTTTTTACACCAACATTTATAGAATTACCAGAGTAAATGGGTTGGTTGAACCTTTTCCAGTCAGCTAGTTAAATCATTCTTAATGAATGTGATATTTAATTTGGAGCTTTGTGATCTCTCTCCACTATGAGTTATGTCTTTGTCCAGGAAATCACATGTTCTTTTGTTTCAGGAAGCACTCTCCTTTTTTTAACAACAAAATAAGTGTTGCTTTTTTCTATATATACTTCTTCTATGTGAAATCACTTTGGCTAAAGCCAAGAGATTTGGACTCAGACCTAATGTTCTTGTTAAGAAGCTATATAAAGAATTTCATTTTACTGATTTTCCATGCTGGGATATATTTGACTGTGTGGGACACAAACTTATATACATTTAATTTCTTTCTTTGTTTGTTTCAAGGTTAATATTTCAAACAAATGATTTAATAGGCAAATTCTACAACTACTGAACAGGAGCAAAGTACAGAAGCAGAGCAGGAGTGACCTTATTGCATATGAATTATCCCAAGAACTTAAGTTAAAGCATCAGTAATGTCAAAGGAAAGTGTCAATACTATGAGAAGTGAATGAAGTAGTTTATGTTCAAAATTTGATATGTTATACAGAAAATGGCTTGGGTAATCAAGACTACTTTATTTCTCCTTCCTTGCATATTTTTCTGTTGTAAATATTTATTTGCTGTCCAGATATTGGGGGAGGGAATCTTTTTTTGTTGTTTACAAGGATGTCATTGTATAAGGTAACTGAAGTATGTGTATATTATGTTGCCCAGGTAGAAAAGTAGAAAAATTAAAAGCAAAATTATCTTTCAAACACTTGTTCCGCTTTGTGCAATTGAAAGATACTAATTTTTGAGCAGCTAAAGTAGGGAGAAGCTTGCGTTTAGGAGTGCAGATGTGGTTTACACATCTCTCTAGCAAACAAGTCCATTACAAGGTTTTGGGGGTATTATTATCTATACTTAGAGTTGTGTACAATTCATTAATTAACAGTTGTCCTCAGATGAACCAAGCCTGTGGCCTTTTTTGCCCCTTGCCCTTACTCCACTTGAACCCCTGAGAAGCAGAGGTCTTTGCCAGACCATTCAGGTGAGGTTGCCATTCAGGGTCTCCACAATCTTTAGACATAAACTGTTGACCATATCTGGGACTAAGTTTGGACCCAGCTGCATCCAGACTTCTCTCAAGGAGTCTGGGAAGCAAGGGGGTCCACTTTGAACCTTGTGACTCAACAGGAGGGTCCCTTGGTCAAGTGTGTTTGATCATGTCCTCTATGCAGTAAATAACCAAGTGTACCTTGCCATTGAATCTTGTTAAACCACTGTCTTATTTACAATTAAACTTTGTTAAATCACTGTTTTATGTTAATAAACATATTGCTGCTTCTCTCTTACAAGTGAAGTGCATCACTCATCCACAACAGGATGATGCATCAAACCTGCAGCTTCAGACTAAGAGGTTTGCCCCCTGGACATCTGGATCTTGCTGATGGCGGTCCCCAGGCCAATCCTGCAGGATAGCCTGCCTTTCCCAGGTGGGAGGAACAGAGACTTTTAAATTGCACCATGTGGTGTGAGATGGATGGACCTGTAGAGAAGAGCTAAAGTTCATGTAGTGAGTGAGTCCTGGGACGGTGGCTGGGAGAGGGTAATGGAGGTGGAAATTTATCCGTAACGTCATTTTCTTTCTGGACAATTAAATGTATCACTCTCAAGAGGAAGCGCTTTAAATCAAATCAAAAGGAGCAGATTAACTTCCTAGCCGGCTGCCAATCCCTTGAAACAAATCTGCTGACCAAGAAAGACTTTCCACATTCTGTAGTTAAGCAAAGGCACTGTTTTGCCTTCTCCCAGTTCCAATATAAAGTGCCCTGTATTTTTCACCAGAATAATCTGGGTTATACGACCTGCAATTTACACTGCCAATCTGTTCAATTTGTTTGTCATTTTGCTGTCTCACAGACAAGGGTAATCCCTCAGCACTGAGTCACTGATTTAGGCCAGAGAGGAACAGCTGCCTGATGATGCAAAGGTGTGATGCAGTATGAAGTTAGGCTAAACTGGCGTTAGTCTCCTGAAGCAGTCAAAGTTCAATCTCTAAGGTTAGTAAGCAGTTTTACTACCAGGATAGGAACCTGCCTTACCTCAGCCTGCTCATTCTGTCCAGAGGGACAGCTTCTTTCTGACCTGTGTTATGGGATTGCTGTGCTCTGACCTGACCTATGTAAGCTGTGCTGTGATTCTGATCTTTGTTTGGAAGTGGTTAAAATAAAATATAAATCTTAGTTTTGCAGCAGAAATGTTCATTAAGGCAATGTATTTGATAAAACTAACTGTGACCTATGTAGAGGATGAAATCAGGGTGGGAGACCTGTAATACCAAACTGTCATGTCTGTCAGCATCCCTGCATGTCTCATGCTTGTTAAATGAAAACAGTGTGTCTTGTCTTTTCTCCCCCTCCCTTTCTTCCATTTTTCACCCTCTTTAGTTCACTAAGCTAGCATTAACTGAATTCTCACCATGTCTTGCTACTGGCAGCAGTATAGCTCTCTGCTCTTCCCCTTCTCCTTGGAGCCCTCCTGCAACAAGTTCCTGGGACTTGCTTGGTGCTTCCCTGAGCCTTTAGTCAATCTTAGCTGTGACTTGTGGATGGACTTCAGAAAGTTTTACTTCCCTTTCTCTTCTGGGGTCTATTTTCATTCCTCTTAGCTGTAGTTAAAGCTATGTTTCTCCTTTAAGACTGAAGTCAAGCTTTTTGCCTCCTTCTTCTCACTCTCCTTCTCCCCAAACTGACTGAAAGCTTGCATCTTTATTAAGCCATTTCAGCAACTGTCTGGCTTTACCAATTAAAGTTATGAGTTCAGATATGCTTTAGGGAATTGATTCTCCAATCTTGTGAAATAAAACATGTAAAGTTGTTTTTTTTTTTTTTCTTTTCCACTTAAGGGACCTGCCAATGCAGCTTCATGGGAGCACTTGCAGGCAGCATTTCAGCCAGGAGGAAATTTGGTCCATGAAGCAAGTGATGCAGAAAATGTGGAAAGCTGAAGGATTCAGAGGATTCTGGTTTAGAGAATTGTCAAGTTAAGTCACCTCTGGAAATCTAAGTGCAGCTACAGACTTCTGACATACGTCCTGAAGGGCTGATAACTGGCTCACTATTCAGTATAGGCACCTTCTGCGTATTGTTGCTATTGCCACATCAGCTCTAACCATTTGTAAAAACTCAGTGTTCAACTATAGGCATTTGTAAAAAATTTTATGGTCTCTGTATGTGTTACTGTAACTGTTGCACACAAGTCTCAGGAGGCAGACTGAACACCCAAATATTCTCTGCCAGCTGATCTTATATATGCAATGCTTGCAGCAAGCTCTGTGTTGGCGGATCCAAATACTCGGAGAGAAATCAGTGTAATCACCAAGGACTTGCTCCATTGTAGCCATACGTGTTTATTTTGGATAGGAAAAGGGAGGTTTTGTTAGCTCATTTCTCATTGCTACTTAGGATGGTCTTAATATGCAGTTATTAATATGCAGTCCTAATATCAGCAAGTACCCAAGCCTAATAGAAAAACTTTTATTATTATTATTTTTATTAGTAGAATTACAGAAGAGTACCTGACTTTCAGCACTTGTAGAACCAAGCCACAGTCATACAAGGTAAAATGACAAATGTTAAGCTCTCATGGTCCAAAATGGCTAGTACTAAAATGATCAAGTAAGATTGCAACTTCTGCTGTACTGCAAAACAGTTGTGAGGCCAGCACTGTAGTTCTTGCAAGTTTTTGTTTCTGAACAGCAGCAGCGGATAACATTTATTTGTGAAAGCTGCTCGTGGTTTTGGGATTTGATAGAATTTCAGAAGTTCTGCCCTTCTTATCATTCCTTTTGGATGCTGAGTTAGTATAGAATATCTCATGAGCAGTGTCACTATTAGTTAATATTTGTTCTCTGAAATAATAAAAATGTTTCAGAAAATGATAGTCATTGGTATGAATTAAGAAGCCAAAAAAAAAGATCTTTGATAGAATTATAGAATCATTTAGGTTGGAAAAGACACTTAAGATCATCAAGTCCAACTATCAACCTAACACTACAAAGTCCACCACTAAACCATGTCCCTAAACAGCATGTCCACATGTCTCTTAAATAGCTCCGGGGATTGGGGGGTGCCACCACTTCCCTGGGCAACCCAATCCAATGCTTGACCACTCTGTCTGTGAAGAAATTCTTCCTAGTATCCAATCCAAGCCTCCCCTGGAGCAACTTGAGACCATTTCCTCACGTCCTATCACTTGTCACCTGAGAAGAGAGTGACGCCATCCTCACTGCAGCCTCCTGTCAGGTAGTTGTAGAGAACATTGAGGTCTCCCCTCAGCCTC
>VXAA01006628.1:0-31529 GCA_013399115.1 Anseranas semipalmata
AGCTCTAGCCACAGCCCTCTGTTGAGTCAGGTCAGTCTTCTTCCGCGCTGGCTCATCTTTGGGCACATGGGGATGGTCTGCTCCCGAGCCTTTAAAATTTCCTTCTTGAAGAGTGCCCAGCCCTCCTGGACTCCTCTGCCCTTCAGGACTGCCTCCCAAGGGACTCTGCCAATCAGTCTCCTGAACAGTTCAAAGTCTGCCTGCTGGAAGTCCAAGGTAGCAGTTTTACTGACCCCCCTCCTGACTTGAGAACTCTACCATTTTGTGGTCACTTGCCCAAGACAGCCCAAGACAGAAGGTCTAGCAGGGCACTGCCCCCGTAGGCTCACTAACCAGCTGTGTCAGGAAGCTATCTTCCACACTCTCCAGAAACCTCCTAGACTACTTCCTCTGGGCTGTATTGTATTTCCAGCAAATGTCTGGGAAGTTGAACGAGTGAACCCATGAGAACGAGTGCTGACAATTGCGTGACAACTGCTTGTAGAATGTCTCCAATGTCTCTTCATCCTGGTTTGGCAGTTTATAACAGACCCCCACCAGGATGCCTGCCTTGTTGGCCATCCCCCTGATCCTAACCCATAGGGACTCAACCTTATCATTCCCAGCCCTGAGCTCTACAACATCAAAACACTCTCTAATATAGAGAGCCTTGCCATCGGCCCTCCTGTGTTGCTTGTCCCTTCTGCAGAGCTTATAGCCATCCATTGCAGCACTCCAGTTGTGGGAGTGGTCCCGCCACGTTTCAGTGATGGCAACTAAGTTGTAATTTCCCTGCTGCACAATGGCTTCCAGCTATATGCTTTCATATAATCATCTAAACAAAGAATCTGCATGTAATCTTTCAAAGAAAATTTTTTAACACTGTCAAAATGGAACAAGAAAGCAGAAATGTTGTTTTTCTTCTTTCCTAGTGAAACATGCCTGTTTCACTGCTTGCCTGTTGCTTGTTTGGCTTTCAGATAAATTGTATTCTCTGTTGGAAGACTTTTCTATCTAAACGTTCTGAAGGTTCCAGTCAATAACTTGCTTGATAATTTGTTTGTCCACAAGGACAGTGATTATGGTTGATAGTTTCTCTTAAAAGAGAAGCTCTCCTGTTATTCGTAATGAAAATCTGTGTTAAAATATTACGTGGAAATCATCACAGAATATGATTTTTATCGAATTATAAAGTTTTATTAAATTATATAAGTTCTTTTACTGAGACCACCAATCCCTGACACCTTAGTTTCAAGATAAACTTACGTGTATGAAACTGTTAGAGTTGAGATTGTTGGTGGGCACCAAAGATCTGTAGATAACACTCTCAAAGTCATAGGTGTTACATTCTTTGATGAGCTACTTGAATTAAACATTGGTGGGAAACAGAAGCTGGAGGTGGTGGTGAAGAGGAGGTGGGGGGTAAGGTTGATGAGTAGATCTACCTTCTTCCTTTGAATTGTGAGCGGAACATTCTTTGCTTGTTGTGAGTATGCCTATCATTGCACATAGTGAAGCACTATGAGTGAGAGATGAGGCATAGCCTTTCCCCAGGAATGCGTGAAGACATCATGAGAAACATCTGCAAATTAAACTTACAGGAAACTCAAGACACTTTCTTGTTTAGTGCAGCCAACTGATGAAAACAGTTTGCAGTGTATGAAAGAACAAAAATACCTATCTTTAGGCTGTGTTTTCCACGATAAAGCTGAGAGTCACATGCAGCAGGATTTGATAGATCTCCAGTCTTACAAACCCAACCCTGGGATGGAACTCCCACAACACACTTGACTAAGTCAAGCTTGTTGCTTTTCTTTTACCAAATAGGACATTTGATATAGAGGCAGACAGAAATAACGTCCTATTGGCTCTGCTGCTCCTTGGTGAACCTGTATCTCTGATGCCTGATCTAAAGCTGACTTACTGTCACTAGAACTGTCAACACCTTATTGGAGCAACAGAGAAGAATGAAGCAGCAGATGTTTATCCCAGATCAGGATCTCAAATAGCTGAGGAAACTAAATGGCTGCTTCTGTTCAAGGTAGAGTTTGCACAAAGCCACTAAGTGAAATACAAAATTCCAGCCCAACAACTTCATGGTTCAGAAACACACATCAGTAACAGTAACACACATAAGTAACACTCCCTGCTAACTCAAGTGCTCTACATCCCTTGCCCAAATTTCCACTGACTTCTAGTGAAATCTCCTTCTGTAAAGCACTGTATCCTTCCACAACACATCACTGTTGGCCCAGGTGAGACACAGTCCCACTGCTTTACAGTCTGACCAGGAAAAACAAAATTATCCCTTCTGCTAATATTCAGAGTGATTTTTGACTACATCACACACTCTGTGAACTGTCATATATTGCATCTTCTTGCATATGGTTTTACTGCTCCTTCTTTCCATATGCCACCAAAATATATGCCATTTGCTACCGTTCCTAAACCTTCCTTTGTAACATCTGCTTCTCTAACTAAGAAGGCTGGTGATAGTAATGTGAATACACAATACTAAGTGTTACACATAAGAGGTGTCAGTACTCTTTCCAGCTAACAAAAGGCCGTCATCCAAGTCTCCAGAGAAGGATGTTTATTATAGTAAAAGAAAGCACTGGCCAGGGCTTTGAAAACTCTTTGACCCCATCTCAGTATCCGCTTGAGACTACCAGTGCTCAAGTGGCTTTAATTGCAGACAGTTTTCAAGGGGAGCTTGTAGTTTGCCCATGCTGGTGGTGACACCTATTCTTGCTGGGACTTGCCATTCAGTATTAGTAAAAAAAGGAAAATAGCCCAGCTTACTGGCAGCTGAAATATATACTTGAGGCGAGCTTTTAAACCAGCTGAGAAACAGCTAAGCACCTAACTCCACTGATTTCCAGTAGCAGAAACAATCAAATTATCAAAAGTGCCTTAAAAAAAAATCTCCTTTGGCTGGCTTTAATCCACGATTCTTTGTATCTTAGCCTGAGTGATTGCTTTACTCAAAACAGCCAGAATGCAGGTGGTTAACATGATTTTTTTTTTTTTTTTTTGGACAAGTTTCCTTTCATTTATTCAAGTTCAAACCATGCGTCATGATTTAGGATATACTAAGTCCATCTGTACATTCATTTTTCACACTTGTGTAGAGGGACTCATTTCTCCTTCCAGGTAAATACTTAGTTATGTGTGAAATGAAATACCAAATGATTGTATATACAAAGAAAATGAGTCCCTCCTGGCCTTCTGTTCCTTTCTTGGAATATATCCACTGTGATGTGTAGTGAACACATACATAACTTCCTCTGGAGCTAGACAATTTCATGCACTATTTAGAATTCTCCCTACTAAATGAAGTGATTGGGAATTTACCTTGCTTGCAGAGAAATATTTTGCCAAGCTGATATGTTATTTATATTGCATCTGTGTCAAAAAACAAACAGACAAAAAAAAAAAAAACAGGAAAATGATAAATTTTGCCTTTTCCGTTCACTTTGATTTTATCTTTCATTTTTATTTTTTTTTTCCTAGTTTTCCTTTCACACTAGCAGGGGACATTAATTTTCATTTTACCTGACTGAATTCTGTCAGCTCATGCACTGCTGGCCAAATGCACATCAGGTATTTTCTCAAAGATTAGGATCATTGACTCCCATTTTTATGTGTCCTTTTCACCCATTATCTCACAAGCTACGTTTTAACTGGAGAATGGGTGTTTATCTTAAGAAAATGGTCTTTTAGTCCTGAAACTCAAAATATCCTTGAAGTGTAAATGTATGTGCACATAAATATATGTGTATGTGTATATACATACCTACATATACAATACTTATATATATAAATTAAGTCATTACTGGGATTTTTTAAAAATGTTTGTAGCATGCATAACCACAAGTATACACACATCTTTATAAGCCTCTAAGGTAACAGAACAAATGTGTTTCCAGACTGAAAACTGAAAGACCAATGTTTTTTTTTAACAGAGAGGAAAAAGTAAAAAAAAAAAAGACAAAACAAAATTGAAAAACAAAGGGACCATAATGATTTATTCTTGGACTTCCTGACTCTAAGCAACCTTAAAAATTGGAAATTGATTTTGATAATGGTATAATGATGCTTAAATACTGAAATGTCACTGACTTAAAGAATTAACTACGTAAGCCATAGTGGTGTTTAGGAATGATAACTATTCTTCTTGAAAACCCTCAGAGGCTGGACAATTCACACGCATTTTTCCAACACAGAACAGCCACCCATTCTGGCAACACACCATGTCAATAGCTAAACTGAAAGGCAAATGGATATCACATAGATTTCTTTTAGGTATAAATATCCATTGATTATAGTAGTGTGCTTGTCTAAAATACCACCCACAAAAAATAGAAGTCCATTTAATTATATCAAACCTACAAATTCTTGTCTAAGAAGTTTAATGGTTGGACTTTCAGGGCTTCAAACTACTTAACTTTTTGATCCTCTGGCTTAACAGCTGAACTGTCTTCAGCAGATTTACATTAAAAGAAGTAAATCAAATATGCTGTGACCCCACTGGCAAATGTTTATTTACTAAAGATGGTAAATGCTGTTTCTTCTTCTTCTCTGCATATGTTACTTTCCATAAAAACCATCCATGTGAAAAAGAGGAAGAATCAGCTGTTAGCTTTTATTCTTAAAGAAAAGCTGTTTTTCATTTCTTTTTCAGATGTTGTCAAGAATAAAACAGAAATATATTCTATAACCTGCAGTTGTCTTCTCTCCTTCCATCTTCTGTAATTTGATATGTTCTTTTCCTGCATCTTTTTTATATGCTTATAATGTTAATTATAATAGAAACACTATTCAGATCCTTTGTCCATAAGCTATTTCACACCTAGTGACTATGAGATATATTTAATGACTGTGAGATATATTATTTAATCTAAGTGTGCTCTTGTATGCTAACAAAGTTCTTCAAGTACCATAAGAGCAAAGGACTTCTGCTACTACAGTGGAAAAAATAAACAGCTTAATGACTTCTGATACCCTGTGACCAATTAGATATGCCAAGCTGATGCATATATTAACGCATTACGCCAAACTTCCACCAACCATGTGTTTCCATCTTTCTCCTGAACAGTATGGCTATTTTGTAACTTGCTTACTTCTTCCAACACACTCCCTGAAGATGGCCTTAGACAACCCTCCAGATTACTCCCCTAATTCCCATTTATCAAGTTTCCACACTGAGTTGCAGAAGCATATTTTCCCAGCAAAAGAGGCGTGAGACAGAGAGGGCCAGCAGTACTCAATAATGCACACACATTGGGTCTGGCTCACCTGGGCTCTACAACAGGCAAAGAAGGCAGCAGTGAAGGAGGACTAAGGAGAATCTCCATCCTTTATTGGATGCGGGGAGAAACTTAGTAACAAGAGATGAGGAAAAGGCTGAGGTATTTAGTGCCTTCTTTGCCTCAGTCTTTAGCAGCAAGACCACTTGTTCTCCAGGTACCCAGCTGCCTGAGCTGTTGGAAAGTGACAGGGAGCAGAACGTAGCCCTCATAATCCACAAGGAAATGGTTGGTGACCTGCTACACCACTTAGATGTACGCAAGTCTATAGGGCCAGATGGGTTCCACCCAAGGTTACTGGAAGTGTTGGCAGAAGTGCTGACCAAGCTGCTTTCCATCATTTATCAGCAGTCCTGGCTATCAGGGGAGGTCCCAGTCGACAGGTGGCTAGCAAACGTGACACCCGTCTACAAGATGGGCTGGAGGGAAGACCCGGGAAACTACAGGCCTGTCAGTCTGACTTCGGTGCCGGGGAAGCTCATGGAGCAGATTATCTTGAGTGTCATCACACGGCGCTTGCAGGGCAACCAGGCGATCAGGCCCAGTCAGTGTGGGTTTATGAAAGGCAGGTCCTGCCTGACTAACCTGATCTCCTTTTACAACAAAGTGATGTGCTTAGTGGATGAGGGAGAGGCTGTGGATGTGGTCTACCTAGACTTCAGGAAGGCTTTTGATACTGTTTCCCACAGCTTTCTCCTGAAGAAACTGGCTGCTCATGGCTTGGACTAGTATACGCTTCGTTGGGTTAAAAACTGGCTGGGTGGCTGGGCCCAAAGAGTTGTGGTGAATGGAGTTAAATCCAGTTGGAGGCCGGTCACCAGTGGTGTCCCCCATGGCTCTGTATTAGGGCCAGTTCTCTTCAATATCTTTATCAATGATCTGGACGAGGGGATTGAGTGCACCCTCAGCAAGTTTTCAGATGACACCAAGTTAGATGCACATGTTGATCTGCTTGAGGGTAGGAAGGCTCTCCAGGAGGATCTGGATAGGCTGGACCTATTGGCCGAGGCAATTGCATGACACTCAAAAAGGCTAAGTGCCAGGTCCTGCACTTGGGGCACAACAACCCCAAGCAATGCTACGGGCTGGGAGATGAGTGGCTGGAAATCTGCCTGGCAGAGAAGGACAGTTGAGTCACTATCCCTGGAGGTCTTCAAAAAACGTGTAGATGTAGAACCTAGTGACATGGTTTAATGGTGGACTTGGTAGTGTTAGGTTATAGGTTGGACTGGATGATCTTGGAGGTCTTTTCCAACCTAAATGATTCTGTGATGCTGTGATAGTTAGACAAGTGATTTGAAGTTCTTCAAAACTCTTTGGTCATCCTAATATAAGATAAGACAGTTTTACTTTGAGGAAGATGGTGACATTTTGGCTTTTTGCTCCAGTTTGGGATAACAACAAATTTTGCAGACTGGAATTTGCTGCAGAGTAAAAACGTGAATTCCTAATCAGTTCTTCTTCAAAGGCAAGATAAGTAGTAATTAGCTTAATTTACAGCACAGAAAATGAGGTTAGATATCAGGAAAAAGCTTCCTCCTTATACTTATGGCTGACATGCAGTAAAGTGGTGGAGTATATGGTGATGGAAGCTTCTAAGATGGGTTTAAAAAATATGTCTGTGAATCCAGATTGAGTTAATTCTGTCCTAGATCAAAGGGGACAGTCTAGGTGACCTCTTGAAGTCCTTTGCAGTTCTTCATTTCTGTGACTAGCCATTTTCACTGCCACAACTATTACATAACAAAATCAGATTATAAGGAAATGAGAATTTTTATGTGAAGACAGAAGCAATTTCAAAGATTCAGAGGAACATTCTCTACTGAATTATTTTGGCAGATTTGTCCACTACACTAATCAAATCTTTCGGTTTAGTTTTATTTGTTTGTTTGTTTGTTCCCTACTATTTTGTTGCCATCAGTGAAAGAACAAAAGAAAAAAATCAGATTCACAGAGCTGCTTTCCTGGTTAGACATCTGTGTTTCAAGTTCTGTTACATTCAGGATGTTGATATTGGTAAAACTGATAATTAATTATGCTCCTTCAGGCAGTGGTTAATTAAATTGGCTACCCTTTTGTCTTTAGCTGGGGAGTTTGCTGCTTAAATTGATAAGTCCTACTTCAATCAAATTCCTAGTGGACAGGCAGTTGTGCTGTCAGACAGGCATACAACTTAGATCGCAAAGATCCTGTACTCTTTCAAACTGTTCACCATCCTTCAGGAAAAGCAATTCTGGAAGGAGTATTTGTTAAAAGCATTTCTAAAAGTGCAGTTTGTCCATGGGATAAGAAAAGTCGTTAAAAATATTGCAATACCAGTTGTCAACAAAAGCAAGTCAGGAAGTCTTATCCAAGCTGTGTTTCTTGTGAGACACTGTTAAACAGAATGTGCTGTCTCTTTTTAACTGTCAGTCAGAAAGCATATGGGTCATCAACAGTAGGTGTTACTGCAAAGCAGTCAGGAAACCATGTTCTCACCTTCCATTGAGATGAATATGACGGAAATTCCAGAGCAGCATGGGAAAAGACTTGCATGACTGAAGCACATTCGGGACTAAAACTGTCTGTAGACCATTCTTATTGAAAGATTTTCCTTCTCCCATCATGTGAAATAGTCACAGCACCTATTTTAAAGGAAAAAGTGCTTCTAAACACATAGGAGAATGGACTGCAATGGTACACCTTTACACCAGCTGCTCCACCAAAAAATAGCTGAGTAGCAACTACCAAAAAACAATGTTAGCCTAGCTTAAGAGGCAGAAGAGTGGTAGCAAAAGTCTGTGGGGTTATACTATCTGAAGCTCATCATAGTTCTTCTACCAGGAGTTAACCAGTGCAGTGGCCTGATACGACAATCCTGCACAGGGCAGCAGCCTGTCAAAAATCTTTTCAACAAGGTGAATGTATTCTCAGAGTGCTGTGATAAGGCACTGACTCAGCTGAACGGAGAAGTGAAAAGCTGGGATAATTGTGCCAGTTCTGCTGCATTGTGACCAACTGCTCTGGAGTGCTAAATTTGGGTTGTGATAGGTTCGTTTGTATTCATCACCAATGACTTAAATGTTGTTCTGTATTTCATTTTGCAGAATGAAGTACATCCAGACTTCTTTGAATATGAAACAGTGAACCCAGGTATTCAAGCTCTGGGAATAAGGCCACATGTACTTTTGTGAGATTTTTTTTCTGGCTTTTATTTTACCCATGATTATCCAAAGCTTTTCCCAAAACATAGGATTAAAAAAAAAAAAAANAAGGGAACTAGCCTGAAGAAGTTTAAGTATAGGCCTTCTCTCCTTTCATCACTCAATTAAAATGGAACTATCAAATGAAAAGAGAAGTGGCTTTCACAGATCATCATAACCTTCATTAGTTGCAATCATATTAGGGGCTCTTCTCAAGAACTATAATCAAACTAAACTGGAAAAAGACATACAAAGGTAGGTCCTTCTTCTGGAATTCACAGTCAAAACAGTAAGATTCACAAGATGTGAAAGCCCAGAAAATATTGAGACTGTTGCTGGTTGTAATCACACCATAACAGTAGCCTAGAAACTAGTAGGAAGAAACTAGTAAAGGCAAGGAGGCAATGGGAGCATTGAAGACCAAAGGGAGTTTGAAGTTGATTTCTCTGTCCTGACTGAAGGACCGTCAGCCCTACAGGTGACAGCAGCCATCCTACATTTAATGCACTAGCAAAGAAAGGAGAGGAACTGCCGATAAGAGTCTTAGTGCACAGAAAGAGGTGATAGGCTTAAGGAGAGCTCTAACAGATGACACCTTTCTGTATCTCACATGGTAAGAAGGAAGGAGAGAGTTGTGATAGAAAAACAAAAGAAAGGCTCTGTTAGTGTTGTTACTTCCTTTTGGGAAGGAAATTGGGCAGATCTGTCTCTCTTTCGGAAAGTACAGAAAGACACTGCTCCACAAATTTGATTGTCACAACAGAGCAAAAGGATTTTTCTGTGACCTGATTCAGTGCCAGAGACCTTAACTCTGACAGGCTGGTCTTCTGCAGGAGCCAGCCCTAAGTGGGCTTTGGACATGGTTGGTTGTCCTCTTTGGGAAATGGAGAATTCACATAGCTTCGTGGATTTGGAAAAGATCTAGGAGTCATAAGACTAGTTTTGAACTCCTTGCTCTAATGCTATCAACCCATTATAGCTCTGGGAAGCCACTTCACCCCTTCACCTGCTGAAATGAGGACTTGGCATCACCAGCCAATCAGTTTCAGAACTGTGGGTGAAAAATGTATTGTTACTGCTTCAGAATTATTTTCCATCATTATTATACTTTTTTGGAGCATTAGCCTCCTTTCCCCACAAATACATGCTGATAGTCTTCTAAGGAATAGACTTGCAGGCACATGTCATACTTTATCACAAAAGTTCTCTTTTTAAGTGTTTTTTCTACTTAAAATATATGTTCTTACCCTTTCAAGAGAAACACTTCCTAGTTCCCATAGTGATTTCTTCTGCATACTCATCAAGTTCCATCAAAATTAGTTCCTACCTGGTTCTTAATAAGTAGCTTACAATGATTGCTGTACATTTGAGGAACCACCGTGTTTCAAGATAATTATTCTTCAGTAAACTCTGAAATCCAGTGAAGCCTAAGCAGCGTGGGAGTTATTTTTAGATTCTTAGTAATTTATGTCAGATTTTTGACCCTTTACTTTTAAATTCTTGTCACTTGTTACTCTTAAATTCTTGTCTGACATTTAAGTCTGTTAGCATTGCCCCAAATATTATTTCCAAGGCATTTTCCTCCTTTGTCTCTTTATGCTACATTGCATAAGTGTCTATGTCTTTTCAAGATCATTTCTTGCATCTGCCCAGTTCTGTCACAATTTGTCTGTGTGTGAAGGTGAGAGCATGATTACTCAAACCATCCAACTTGCTGTTTATCCTGTCTAGCAGATCACAACTTTTCACTGTTCTTTCATTTTTCACGTTCAGAGAAAGCAATGATTGCCTCCTGAATGACCTTACACATAGCCTCCTGTTTTCCAAGTGACAGACTCAAAAAATCTGAATTTTCTTTAAAAAATACTGATTTTTTTTGGTTCTTTTCTAGAGAAAGACTGCCACTTAGCAAGCAATGCATGTTTGGGGATTTGATTATATATATATTTTTTAAAAAGGCAGTTAAGCTCTTCAAAACTCATTAAATGATAAACACCTTTCAATGACATTCAAGTCAGCGCTAATTACTATACATCTATAAAACAATTCTTGCAAAGTGGAATAAAATACCAAGGCCAATGTGTATACTGGTCATTTGTCAGATGATTAACAGGAAGTTTGTAATAGTTCTTCATGAGGTCTCTCTTCAATTCGCTAAAATTTAGTGGAAATAACATTTTCAGAACTAAGTTTTATTTTAGTGTAAGCAAAAGTATCACTGCCCAAAAATGAATTTACCACAAAACAAAGCAGTACATTTTTCCACCAGATCATAGTTACTGCTCTACTGAAAGCATAATTACAACTTTGTTGATTTTTATAGTAAGATTATATTATAATTAGGGATGCAACATTCGGTGATGATATTTCAATTCTCCTACGGATTTTTGTTTGATTAGGAAAGATCTAGCTAGGTCTGCTTTGCTGCTGCTGCCTATTCTTTCCTAACATAATTAAATTATATTGTTGGACTATAAGCTTTGCAAAATAAGAAATTTTTACAGTTCCACTTTTCTCAGATAAATTACATATGTTTTTAAGTAGCCCCAATTCATCTCACATTGACAATACCGCTAGGGAAGCTGGCTGACAGTAGGTATGAGGTGGGGTTTTGTCATTCCTGTTGTCAGGACCTCTAGAAGTAATCTGAAGCCCAAGTGACTGATTTGCTTTCTCCCCATGGAGAGAGCACACATTCTATTTCAAAACTTTGAGTTTAGACTAGATGGAGACAACATTATAAATCAGAGCTGCCTTGTGGAAAAAAATTAAACACTTTACATTTACAATGCGCCTGTATACTACATCTCACTGGCTAGATCTAAAACGGTAGTTCAAAAGCAGAGAGTTAGAGGGAGTCAACTAAAACATTATGTACTCCCTTTCCTGTGCTTTGTGCATCCACAATGATGGAGACAAGATGTCTCTTTCTTCATCTTCCTCATCCACATGTCTACATGGCAGCTCTGAGCACAGGTTTTCCACAGATCGCTTCTCTCCTTGCCATATGTGAAGCTGGAACCCTTCTCTAGCTGTTACGTTTAGCACTGATTTTATGTAGCTTTTAAAATTGAAAATCTTTCCACAAAGGTCTCAAAATAAGTTGGCCAACTAATGTAGCTGTGTGCTCCACTTACCAAAGAATGCATATTGAAAATTTTAGGATAAACAATTTAGGCTTTAAGTAAGTTGAGCCCTCTACTTGTGTCTTCATTTTAGTAATCAGGTTTTGCTGGTAATAGTACCATGTTAATATAACTCAATTTAAAAACAAACTCAGAACTGGTTCACTGCTTTCAGTATAGCTGGAAGCATAAACTGAAGTACCGTATTGAATCAGGGCTATTTAACAAAAACTGTGTGGATGTGTCATAATTAGACAAAAAGTATGTTCACTACGTTGTCTGTAGAGATTTGGACTTTAAAAGGGGGTACCATTTTCAGGCAGAAACTTCAGTGTAGTTACAAAACTTAATGAGTTTTGCTTAATGGTGGTTTAGGAGTCTAACCTATCCATTCACTGCTTGAAGTCTTTAGCATTTTGTAACCAGAATGTGTTTTTATGGTAGTACCTTGGTTTGAATTTACTTTCAGATGTGTAGGCTTCTTTCCAGCAAAATGTTAGGACATAGTAATGGCTGTACTGGGTTAGCTCCATTTCCCTGAGAATGTTGTCTCCAACTATTGCTAAAAGCAGATACCTGAGGAAGAGTATAAGAAAAAAATGATCATATAGTGGTATTTCCTGGGTACACTCTTTCTGCCAAAAGAATTCTCAGCCAGCTGCAGTGTTTTTGCATTTTAAAGCCTTGATGGATTCCACTATCATTTACTTCTCCAATTACCCTTGAACCCTGATAGACATCCAGCCCATCCACATGGTATTTTGGCAAGACCATGAGACACCTGACTCAGCTGAGGCTGCCTACACATCTTATCCACCCTTGCAAAAGAAGATGTGAGGACCCTTCCAGGAAGAGTATCAAGAGGCTTGTCTGCTGTTGATGTGGACACCCCAGCACTGCACTCTTCACTGCAGGTGTGTGTGATCTGAGGTGCACTCCCAAGTGCTTGAGAAACATATGATTTTCCTTTGGCTTTTAGCTGCCCTAAACCTGTGCCAGAGCATTCTCCTGAGTGTAAAGTATATGAATAGCTAATCATCTCTCAAAATGTTACGGCCAGAGTATAAAACCACACAGATCTTGATAGGCAAATGAGAAGCTTAAGCTTCTTGCTGCTAAAAACAAACAAACAAACAAAATGTTTGGCTAGATAGTTTGTTTGAATTATGTTAGGGAGAATGAAAAGCGGTTATGTTTTATTTTCGAGTAACAGAAAACCTCCCTTTATTTCCTAACTGGTGAGTCCCAGTAAATTATTTCTTTACCACTGTTAACTCCTAGCACCTCTAAGCTTATTTCTGCATGGTTCTACATGTGTGTTGGATCAAAACACAAAACAGAAATCTTCAAAAAACCTTCCCCACTGTCACGTCCCACCCACAGGAAGGCGGGGGGAATGACTTAGACTCACAAACCCCCTCAGTGTGGACTAAGGTGAGATAACACTCAAGGTCCATACACAGACATCAACTTTAATAACAACACCAAAAACACATAATCTGTTAACATCGGCACTCTCAACACAGTTATCTCTACCTGAGCTATGCAGCTTTATGGGAAATCAGGGTAAGCCTAGTGTCAGATTCAAGGAGAGNAGAAAGAAAGAAAGAAAGAAAGAAAGAAAGAAAGAAAGAAAGAAAGAAAGAAAGAAAGAAAGAAAGAAAGAAAGAAAGAAAGAAAGAAAGAAAGAAAGAAAGAAAGAAAGAAAGAAAGAAAGAAGGACAGGAAAAGAGACCACTAGTTCTGGATCCAGCATCAGAACTATCAACATAGGGTATAAGTGATACCGAGTCCCCAACAGCTTTGCATGTGCCCTACTTATTGGCCCCGGCTCTGGGAGTGGTTTACACACCAGTACTTTTCTACACCTTTTAGGGCAGATCAAGAGGAGGGACACCAGGCCCCTCCCCATAACCCCCTGTCTGTCTCTCAGGGCAATGGCCACCAGGGCTTATAGCACAGTCACTTAGGGCTCGTGTCTTACACCCAGTATGTGCTCCAAGTTTGGTAGCACATTCCTTAGACCTCATTGCTAATGTGATAAATGACTGAGTCCCAAATACGGGCAAAATATAGTGCTGCAGCCGGCAAGGGAGCTCATAAAAAAAATCAAATTCTTTTGCTTGCCTTTATTCAGGTTCAAGATGGCGTTAGTCCCGACCTGACTCAAACAGGAGCCACCAAATGGTGGGGCGCCCCTCCTAGATCAAGTCAGAATTCAGGAACCAAGACCATCCCGGACGAGCCCCCAGTTGTGATAAATGACTGAGTCCCAAATAGGATTGCAATTTAAACTTTACAATTTATTAAACGAATAGAGGCAAGGAAAACAGCACTGGGTGTGCTGGCACTCTCTGCTCCACCAAGACGCACACCCTGTTACATCAGGCGGCTGGTTTTTATGCTCCTAGGCTATTGCATATGCATAAGGTTTCCCCATACGCCTATACATATGCATGACCTATCCCTGCTTTGTATTAAAATTAGTCCCAAGAGGTCATTTGCATAAATTCCTCCTAACTGCGCCTGCGCAGTTTCTCCTGGTGGTGGTCGTGGAGGGTCGTGGGGATGAAGGCAGATGGTTCCTCTCCGTCACCGCTAGTAACCTTTTGCTTCTGCACAGACTCTGTTGTTTTTGGCCTTCGTCCAAGCCACAAGGCCGACCCCAGCCAGTTTCAGCTAGCCTCTTCAGGAACCGTCCCTCCTCCATCAAACCATGTTGTTCTGTCTCCTGCCACCCCCGCCCACAATCGGCAAAGCGCTGCGCGAACCAATCCCTAACGTTGCCTAATTGTTGCCTAGCAATTTGGCCCTTAACTCAATTCCCCCTTTTCTGTAAAATTAGTAAATTCTTTCATACAAGAACTATATACATTAACCATTCTGTTTTTCTTAGACTTGTGGTTACACAAGGGTATGTAAGACAGTAGGTCACATTCCATCATGTGGCCCTAGCATTGTTCCATATTCACATGAATCAGATGGACACATTTCACACTAGCTTCTTCAGCTCAGCAGTTTCCAAATACATTTTTGCACATTTCAAATATGAGAAAATCAGAGACATTCCCTCATGCACACTACTGTTCCTCACTGCTCCGCCATGGCTGAATATTATTTTCATATATTGTAAGAAAGAATACTTTTGAGTTTTTGCAAAGGAAACTTACATTGCTCAGGAAGGATAGGTGTGGTGTTGAACTGTGCTTGCAGTGACAGGAAGGTTTGCAGAAGAGCTGGATTTCTTGGCGGGAGTTGTGTGATTGAGTCATGTGGGGGGGGAGACATCGCAGCCTCAGAGAGTGGAAAACTCCAGAAACTTGAATAACAGGGTAGCAACTAAAGGTCATGGATGGTATAGAAACAAGAGTCAGATAGGTTGTGAACCTGGAGTACCCAGCCAATGGGGAAACAGGGGAGGGCCCTGAGCATTGTGAGGTAAGCTATATAAACGGTGCTGTGTAACCAATAGGGGCTCTCCTGCCTGGAGGATGCATGCAGTTCCAACCAGGAGTAAATATATTTCCTTCACCAGAGAACCTGCCTTAAGAAAATTATTGAGATGTTTCTCACATATATCTAAATACCTCCTTATTGAATGGATAGAGAAAGCTGTGTAAATGTTGTGATTCGACCCAGCATGCAGCTGAGCACCACACAGCTGTTCGCTCACCCCTCCCCCTCCCAGTGGGATGGGGGAAAGAATTGGGAAAGGAAAAAAAAGTAAAAGCTCATGGGTTGAGATAAAGACAGTTTAATAAGACAGAAAAGGAAAGGAAATAATAATAATAAGGATGATAATAATAATAGAATGTACAAAACAAGTGATGTACAATACAATTGCTCACCACCCAATGACCGATGCCCAGCCCATCCCCGAGCAGCAGTCCCCACCCCAGCCAGCCACCCCATATTAATTGTTCAGCATGATGTCTTATGGTATGGAATATCCCTTTGGCCAGTCTGGGTCAGCTGTCCTGGATGTGTCCCCTCCCAGCTCCCTGTGTCCCCCCAACCTCCTCGCTGGCAGGGCAGCACGAGAAGCTGAAAAAGTCCTTGGTTCTGTGTAAGCACTGCTCTGCGACAACTAAAAGATTGGTGTGTTATCAGCATTGTTCTCATCGTGAATTCAAAACACAGCACCGTACCAGCTACTAGGAGGAAAATTAACTCTAGCCCAGCCAAAACCAGGCCAGTATGGAATCTGATTTTAAGATGGTACTTAATGCAATTCAGATATAGGAAACTTTTCAGTCATAAAAATAGGACAGGAGTTCAGTACAAACAGTCCGGACCTCTCTGGGTGAACTGTGTATCCACAGCTACATCCCAAGACATGGGTGATATATTTCATCAGCTGGTGCTAAAAGTTTTAATGCTTCCTCCTGAAATATCCCCAATGGCATGCAATGAAGGGCCCATAGAAGGAGAGGAAAGAGTCGTGAGTCCAGATATTAGCGGACACAAGCAGGGCATTCTAGTTTTTTTTTTCAGGTAGACACAACAGCAGAGCCAGCATGCCCATAGCTCAGTTGGTCTATCAGCTTTTCCCTTCCTTAGGAAAGACATCCAGACATGGCTGTGGCAGGATGTAGGCCATGGTGCTTTCTTTGTGGGAACACCAGCATTGCATGCTTGGAGCAGCTATATGGTGGGGCATTCCCTGGTAGAATAATGTGTTGTCCTGGCAGTGTTTGCATTGGAACCCTAAATGATGCATCTCTTCTCCTTCCCCTTCTCTTGGTCAGAGACAGTGTCCTGGCAATGAGCAGCTGCTGACAGAAGTACTGACCACAGAGGTGCTATCCTGATAAGCAGGCAGGCACTTCCTTCCAGCGGGGTTGTTATCATTTCTGTCTGTGGTTTTTTCTTCCAATCTATCCACACTAGCTTAACCTATGCTGGAAAGATATCAACCATATCATCCTGAATCAAGACCCAGTTTAATTTAAATACCACATCTAATCTAGAAGTGTATTAATGTGCTGCAAATGTTTCTGCAGGAACAATAGGTTACCTTGTAAAGAATAACAAAAATAAATACTGTTTGTGCTAGGATCTAGGTAGCTTAGGATAACAGGATGGGAAATGCGTGTATTCAGATAAAGACCACTTTGATTATGGAAGTTTTTGTCCTATTGTGTCATGTAAGAACTGTAGTTATGGACAGGGTTCCTAGTGTGCTACATATTACAAAGTTGTGGAATAAAAAGACAATGCTTTTGAAACAGGCTGATCACAGGGTGCCTATCTGCCTTTATGGAAATTGTTAAAGCAAGTCATTGTTTTGTTTTAATGACGGTGGTAACCATTTATTGTTTCTTCTGAGCTATATTGGGACAGCTAAAATCACCTAACCTGCTAAAACAAGCAACTGGAGAAATATTTACAGTTGTGCAAGAAAAAAAACTTTACACCGGACAACCTTGCCACAATCAATTAAAGCCAGGTCTCCTATCTCTCAATGCCATAACTAGCCTGCTGCACCAGAGCTCTGTGGCCTTGAGTTCCCTGTTTGTGAAACAGGGATGGGGACACTTACCTAGTGATCTATAAGGGCTAGAACATTTGATATCATGGAAGTTCAATGTTCCACTCCCTTCTACCCTATATAGTCCTTTACATTTGTGTAAAGTCCATGGAGAATAATGTTTCAGATATCATTTGCACTGAAGGGTTTACTATGAGCTAACTGATGTGTCAATCCCTTACATTAATCAAAAATGTGTTATGAGGCAGGGCAGATGCACAGGCTAAGTCTGGTCAAGATGCTACAGATATGCTGACTATTTCAAAGCAATTGATAAGGGATCAAAGGCTGAAAGCCATCAGGAAAAAGCTGTTGTGTTTCTTTTTCTTCCCCAGAGTAAGTTTCCTTTTTCTTTTGTTGGTTCAGATAGATGAGAAAGTTGCAGTGGCAAGAACTCACTAGCATTGTATCACAAGGCTCTAAACTCCTCGAGAGTCTCTCTGCACACCACCACAGATGGGATAAATGGCCTTGGTTTGGCTCTCAGAAGAGCAAGGAGGCTACAGAGGACACTTTTCTCAGGAACTGTAGCCACCATCAAAATTCCTTTTCAAATAAAGCTGGGCTGCAACAGAATTGATAGCATTTCTGACAGCTCAAGGGATCAATAAAGGAAGCAGGAAAAGGAACAGGCAAACTGCTGTACCTTCTTAAACGAGAATTGATTTTGTCCATTGTCCAGTCCCAGGGCAAAGAAACAAGCTTATGACTTCAAACCAAGAATAGAAGGGAGACTAATTCTCTGTCTCAGGAAAGGACAGGAGCTCAGTAAATGGTCACTGAGGAGATCAACACTGTCATAAAGAAATTTTTTTTTTTTTCTTGACTTCCTGAAAAATAAAGTGGACTTACAGTACTCATCTATATGGCTTTCCTCCAACATTGCTGTTTGGGGCTGCAAGGAAACCAAGGCACACCACCAAAGAAAAAAAAAAAAAAAAAATCCATGTACATGCTTTTTTTCAAGGATTCAGTGGAATCAGGGGAGTTTGCAACAGTCACAGGGGGAGACCTCTGCCTCTCCTGGGAGAAGCCCTGGAAGACACAACCAGCCTCTGTCTTTTTGGCAAGTCACTGGTGTGGATTGCAGAGCTCTGTGGAGCTCAGAGGTACCACACAGTGGTACTGTCTCAACAGCACCTCTGAAAAAAGCTCTTTCCCCAGCCACCACTTTGTGCATGGCAGTTCTCCCATATAATAAGCAGTCTAGATGGGAAGAAAAACTTTTTAGGGAAGACAGATGAAGTGCAAGCACCAAACACACCCTCTAGTTTGTTCCTTCGGGCAACCTTCACACAGTCTTAAAACCTATCCCATTTTTCCATAATTGCACATAAACTGTCATGATTAAAACAAACACCCATCAGTCCAGTTTTGTTTGCCTGCATCTAACAATGCTGAGTTTCCCTCATGCTTTTTGCGTTAGGAAAAATAAATATATAAATATGTATATATATATACATATGAAAAACATATACGTGTATATGTTTATTTATAAATTTACTCACAACGATGTTTCACAAGGATGGGAGGGAGCTGATTTTGATCACAAAAACCTCAGTAGAAATGTTGAAGGACTAAAATTGCTTGTTTAGCTCCACTAGACTGATTCTGTGTGATGTGGCGTGTTGTGTGCATAAAGATGGGTGCTCAAGGCAATCTTGAGGTGGGATTGAGGCTAGGCAGAGTCTTAATGACATTTAATGTCATGTGATGAAGTTGGTTGTCTCATTCCTCAAGAGACCATGGAAGAAGAGGGGACACCGTCCCTACAGGAACATACTAGAAACTTACAGAGATGTATGTGTTTTATGTGGCTTTCATACTGGCTATAGAAAACCCCTGGTTGAGAAGAATAGAAAAGGAACTGTTCTACTGAAGCAGATTTCTAAAAGTTTATAGTGGTGGTGCTGTGTATTTTAACCAAATCTGAACACCCTCCCTGTCCCAATGCCTTTCTTCAAGCCCCCCCAAATCCTTGATCTCTCAGCTGGGAGCAACCAGCATGTTCCATTCAACTCAGAGAACTCTGAAGTGATCCTTTGGAGTTCCCAAATACCTTTTCCTTAGCCTTTTCTCCTTCTGAGTTTGTTAAATTTTAAAGAAAACAAAAAATGTCGTTACAAACTGTTCCTTCAGCAAACATCATAAGAAGAACATTTTGGCATTTCCAAAGTTCGTGTTCTCTTAGCAAATATGCCCAAATAACATATTTTTATGTTTATTGATTTTAATTTCTAACCCTTTCCCTGCTGTTTTTTATATGCTAGAACTGCTCATTGAATTCTGTCTGAATTCTTTACTAGTCTTCCTGAAAAGCAGGTTTAGGGCAAAAAATGTGGAAGGTCCAAATCCTGCAAATGCAACTGGAGTTTCACAGGTAAGAGCTGGTGCCTCCATGACAGTGCTGGGAATACTCTGTTGTGAGAAATATTTCTGAAGAGAAACACAGTTTATAGTAGACTTGCTGAGTCTGTGTCAGTTGAAAACCCATCAGAGAAGTTCTTTGAAACTCAGAAATCAAGTAGTGTTCATCTGCACTCTGTTTATTGGTGTACTTTCCTCCTATCACAGTGGCATCAATCTTTATTTCTTTTTAAAACTATTCATGGATGTGCAAGGGCTTGGGGGACTTTTGAATTAGTGTGCTAAGCTGGGTACCAGCCTGTTTTCTGTCAGAAAAGTCATAGCTCGTTGCTACAGGTTTAGGTGGGGGAAAAGAATGCAAAGCGTGCAGGCAGAGAATTGGCTAGGCATGGTTTACCTGGATCCAAGTACCTGACATAACCTCAGCTAAAAGACTGAGTAGAGCTCTTGTTTTGATTGTGCTGCAGATTAATTATTTTGTACTGCAGCATGCTCTATACTCTTAGCGCTTTTTTTTTTCAGTTAAAAAACAAACAAACAAACAAAAATCCATATATGTAATGGAGTGCTAAAACAAAAAGAACAATAACAACAACAACAACAAAATTGCAAGCAGCTCCTGAAGATGCACAGGAAGATTAAGGGACCTACTTTTCAACTCCTGACATGCACTACAAGATACAAGAGAGGAGTTATTTTTCCAGCCAATTTATTGCAGGAAACAATCATCTTCTGTTTTCTGGTTATGATACCATGTTTTGTGCTCTGTCTAGACAGCACAGTAAACACGCTTTACGCTCTCAAAGGTGAATTTCACCTTGTTAGACTTACAAAAAAAAAAAAAAAACCTACCAATTTCAGTGGCTGTTCAGGACTGCTTGCCTATAAATTTTGGCCTCTGTTGTTTTGCCAGACACACTTTCTTCACTTTTCTTGTTATTTAGAAAGTGTAAAGTCAATTGATTTCAGTCCTGTGATCTAGAGTGTTTCATGGACTGACAAATGCATACATGTTTGGTGAAATACCTAAACTGATGTGTATATAATGACTTCTACTTCCTGCACTTTAGTATCTTCTGGGTTAACTTGATAAATAATGTTACAAATGAAGGTGGCAGATATACAGAGTCCTGTATCCATGTGTAGGTTTAACCATGATGAGTAGTCTCACAGAAACTACTGGGACCAGGCACAGTTTATAAAGTTTATTTCATCAGGGCTAAACGTGGGATTCATGAGACAGTGAAGATAAAGTTTACAGGGTAATACAAGACCATGTGAAATTAAGGCTAGCATTTGCTTTTAACATGGATTTTCTGCTTTATTTACCTCTAACAAGACTCCAAACTACGTAGTCACCACTGCTGTGGTCTGTGTAGGACTACAATAAAATATTTGGGGCCTTTTAATTTTATACCTATATATATATGAAATTTCACACTCATGAAGGATGGATTTTTTTTTTTTTGGTTTGCTTGTTTGCAAGGAGCACAGAGTGAGCGGCAGATGTAAGTCAGCATGTTGTGTGTTGCTCGAGGCTTGCAGGTGTGTGAACAGAGTTCAGCAGTTGGGTTTCTTTGCCTTCGTAGGAGACTGTCAAAAGGAGTGAACCAAAGACATCAAATCTGATGTGAAGACCTGTTTTCCAGAGTCTAAACTGCAGACCACTGCAGTTATGGGATCTGAATATGATCCAGTGGGAAGCAGTCCAGAGAGGCTAGACATTCAGGTAGAGCTTGGTGTTGTCTTCTGAAAAAAATCATGTTTTGTATTTTGGGAGTCTAAGCCAGACAGAGCAGAGGAAAATGTTGTATCCTGTACTGGCAGCAGTAGAAAGCAAATGAAGTAAATTTTTCCTTTCCCATGATTTTTTGTGATCTTCATATTTGATAGTACTATCGCTTGAACATCACATCATATGTTTACTTACGGTAGTTTGACTTTCACTATGACAGGAACAGATCTTGTCTCCACTTGTAAGCTCAATGTCCAGTCATGTGATCATTGTGAGTAATGAGAGCTGATGAACAAAGGCCAGCATAAGGTCCATCAAATTAGAAGTTATTTCTTCAGTGGTGGAAAGCTGTGAAAGCCTTTGCTCTACTTTCTCAGTTCTGCAGTAAGCACTGGCTCCACACCACTGACACAATGATTCCAAAAGCTGAGAACCATAATGCTAGCTGGTTGAATCCTCATTCCAAACACTGGCAAGTGTTTGATTTAATTTTGAGAAGACAAAAGGAATTGTATGCTTTTAACATAGTCCAGCTATGGTAAGAGCCTATTGCTGAGTTTATCATTGGTCAGCAAACTAAGGATACATGGTGTGACCATAAACTTTAAGCATACCCTCATCTCTGACTTCTAAGATGGCTGTGGAGAGGGACTGAAGGTGGCTCTTACAAGTAAAAAATTGCTTACATTGATTTCTCTGGAGCAAAAATAGGTTGTGTCAAAACTGGACGTCAAGATTAGATTGACCGAATTAAGAGATGAAGGAAGTCCTCTCTGACAAGGCTGCCCTCTACGTCAGATTTTGGAGCAACCCTCAGGCCCCCAGAGACAGGAGCATTGTATAGTCTGACTCAGGATTCCTGACAGACAGTGAATGGTGCATGGGGTAAGGCTAAGCCTAATCGGAACCACTCATTTCCTGATACAACATCAAATATCTTTTCCAAAGGACCAAATCCCAGCATTGTCCCAGTGCTGTTCACGCTTTCTGTAGATGCTATTTGCAACTCCACTTGCATTTCTAGTAGAATCATAATAATAATAATAATAATAATAATAATAATAATTTTTGATATGCAGAACATTTTTCCTCATTGTTCAGTCACCTTTCATCCATGCAGGATGATGTCAATACTGCGACTGAGTAGAAGGCATGGAGCATATTGCTTGATGATTGTCCTCTATTTCATGACTGTGATGAAAGGTCAGAGATGATCCATGAAAGCAGATTTCCCTATGGCACCTGAGTGCAGAAGCAGAGCACTGTTGTCCTTACTACTTTTCTTGCTCACCCAAATATAGGATCAATTTCAGAGAAGGTTGCTAACCCTTACTTGCAGCTACTCTGTTCTCAACAGTGCTATCATTTTGGCATAGCACAGATCAAATCCATCCAAGATCTCTAAAATCATTATCTAGAATTGTGGGTTTGCTAATGAGTAGACAAACTGTATACTCATGGAGAGGATACAGGGCATCCTATGGCAATATCTTCGATCAGAAATGTTAGTTTCACTGTAAGTACCTGGAAGACTGGGGTTATGTTTCAACCTGTCCTAGGCAAATCTTAAAGCCTACCTGCCACCAAATGTGATAGATAATAGATTAAAATAGTTTAAAAGTTTATTTGTTTTGGAATTGTTCTCTCCAGATTACCAATAATTGATTAAATATTGCTTTGTGTTTCCAAAGTAGAGTGAATGCACACCTCGAGTACTGTGTTCAGTTTTGGGCCCCTCACTACAAGAAGAACACTGAGGTGCTGGAGCATGTTCAGAGAAGGGCAACGAAGCTGGTGAAGGGTCTGGAATACAAGTCTTATGAGGAGCAGCTGACGGAACTGGGATTGTTTAGTCTGGAGAAGAGGCTCAGGGGAGACCTTATTGCTCTCTACAACTACCTGAAAGGAAGTTGTGGTGAGCTGGGGGGTCAGCCTCTTCCCACAGATAACTAACGATAGGACTAGAGGGAATGGCCTCAAGTTGCGCCAGGGGAGGTTCAGCTTGGAAATTAGGAGAAGTTTCTTCTCAGAAAGAGTGGTTAGACATTGGAACGGGTTGCCTAGGGAAGTGGTAGAGTCACCGTCCCTGGGGGTGTTTAAGGAAAGGTTGGATGTGGCACTTAGGGACACAGTTTAGTGGGTAATATTGGTGGTAGGGGGACGGTTGGACTAGATGATCTTGGAGGTCTTTTCCAACCTTAAGGATTCCATGGTTCTATGAAAGTATGGGGAGCTCTCAAACAAGGGTCAGGTATTGCGAATATGTCCATGAAACCTGCACAGGGCCCAGCTGGTGAAGCTCTGCCCTCTGACATCCTCATTGCCAGGCAGGCAGTGAGCCAGACTCGTGGAATTGATGGGATCCTTTAGGTATCTCCAGCTCTTCTGTGAATCAGAGCCAGAGGAGTGAGTGTTACGTACATTGGCATGAAGCCTAGCAGAGCTTGCTGTGAAGTCATCAGCCCTGTACTGACTGCCCAGGAGCTGCTCTGCCTCCCTGGCCAATATCGCTGCCAGGAAGAGCTTGGAAGACAAAGGAGAAGAATCACATTTAAATGACTGTCCATCCCTGACAGCTCAGTGACCAGTGTTACCTGAGGACAAGAAGCCTAGTGTGGTGGCTCTGCCAGGTCTGCTAGGAGTCAGCCAAGCTCAGTGAAAGAAGAACCTGCTGAATGGCCTCTATGTCCCTGCAGAGGGCTTCTGCTCTGCCAAGGGACAGACACTTAACCCCATAGCTTTGTCAGAGGAAAGCAGAAAGATCATTCCCCACACTGTCACTTACAAACCTGTGCTAGCAAATTCTTGCATGGCTTTATTAGTAAGTGACAGGTGCTGAGAGTCGCTGCAAAGGGCTCTTGCTGCAAGTTCAGTTACATGAGTGGCCAATTTATATTGGAAATTTTGATTGCTTACTTTTAAGGGAACTAAAAAAGCCACAAGGAACTTGCATGGGTATAATTTGCATATGGATTGTATTAATTTGCATGTAAAAGCGTGTTTGCTGCATAATCCAAAATTATTGGATTGTTGAAAAATGTTGACAATTAAAGAATGTCAATACCAAATGTTTCAAGGTTTTGATTGCTGCCAGAATTCGGTAGTGCTAAGTTCCTTAAACAGCCAGTACAAAAGACAAGGCAGAGAAGAGCTACATAAAAGGGACCAAAAACATCAGAAATGAAGAAAAGTGTATATGAAGACAAACTAATGTAGATTCTAAATGAGAAAGATGAAAACTTGGGTAAATCTATCAGAGGGGTGGTGAGAGGGATATAAAAGACATCAGAATCACATACAAAAGATTATAACTTTCATTCAGAAAACACAGAACTTTTTCCTTCAAAAGAAACAGTTACAATTTTCTGACTCACCCATAGCTATTTTTGCATTAAAGTGCTTTTTGCAAAGCTGAATTAGGAAAGATAAGAAATCTAACTTTTTTTCTGACAGTTGTTGGAAATCACAAACTGACATATCATATGTATGCTTTCCAAATTAAAATAATGCATGCTCTTGGCTTTCTTTATCCAGCTATTTATTCTATTTATGATTCAAGTATACATAAGGTTTATATTTGGCCTGTCACTTCAGGACACCTAACAGCTGCTTAGAAAAAAAGGGTTTATATTCCCCGACCCTCCCAGCCACACCTCCTCCCTCTCCCAATATTTTCTTCTCTTTCTCAATTCTGAGAATTCAAAAATCACTGAGAGAATAGGTAATCCCAAAGTTCAGACCTACTGTAGAAATAGAACTTCCCTTTGTCTACCTGCTCAGTTGTTTTTAAATTATGTAATACAATGAAAGGATTCAACAATTGAAGAGAGAATGTTTGTATGCAAAGAAGGCAAGAAAAGTTAAAGTTACAAATACAATTTCAGAACTAAAATTTCTTTGCTTCTGGAAAGTAACTTCATCTTCAACAAGGGCCTGATTCAGGTATCATTTATGCATTTTGGGGAGCATCTTTTCCAAGCATGTGCTCAATGACCTTTTGATTTGAGTCTGTGTGATTTTCAGGGAATTGCTTAGGTATACCTAGAAAATAATACCAGTCATCAGTGTCCCAGTGACTGTAAACACAAACATGCAATGGCTATGAGTTAAAGCATGAATCACTGGTAGAACATGTTTTTGCATGATATACGTTTGTTCCTATCAGCAATTGCAAAGATTCCTGCAGCCCAGAAGAACAGGTGATAGCTAACTTCCCACAGGAGCCCTGCATTCACCAGTTTGGCCTCTGTAGAGTGAAGAAGCATCTTTGTACCTTGTTTTTCTCCTTGGTAATTGCATGAATAGACTGTACTTAGGGGAACAAGGATCTTGCAGACTGTTTTCACATTCTCTGTCCTCCTTATAGATGTATTTGTGGCTTCCTTCCTGGCCGGTCTCTTGATACCTCTTGACATCTTTGTTTTTGGATTTGCACTCTAAAAATAGCAGAAGACTCTCAAATTAAAGACAACTCTGCAGAGTACATCTCTTTCACCTGGCAAAGGACTGCCACAAACTATGCACCCTCATGGGAGAGCTGAGATCTCTTGTTCATCTTCACTGAAGAGAGAGCTGCTTCTGGAGGCCAGACTTCATTTGAGAAGTGTCTTAAAGCTATTTTATGCCATTATAGTTAAAATGCAGCTCTGTTTTGGATGGAGGGATTTTATAAGTCTGTAATGCCCACGGAAAAAGTAGCTGGCAGGCATATTGTATTGGACAATGTGCTGGGCATGAAGGGCTACTCTAACCTAACCACAAGACTTCAAGGGTGGTTGTCACATCTCCAGGCCAGGTCCATCATTGGACAGTAAGAAGGGTTAATATAAGAAGATACTATCAGCTAGAAATGGTCTTAGGCATTAAGTGCCTTGTCGGCCTATTTAGGCATAAGACTTCTCCCTCACAGAGTTGCTTTCTCTCTGGATGGTTTTCTCAAGTTTATCATGTGTTCCCTTTTCTGACCTCCTTATCTTTAGGTTGTAAGTCCTTTGATCTTGCTGGTGAAGATCCCTAAAAAAACGAACCAAGTTTCCCTCAACTTGGGATGGTGTTGGGCCTTTTTTTTCCTGTCTGGAGGATCCTGAAGCTAATTGAAACAGACTGTTTGTCACAGCAGGTACTGTCAAAAAACAAGAGCACAGAATAAACATGAGCTCCAATTTGGCACTAGTTGTCCTGACATATTTTGACTGTCTTCATCCTCCCTGTGGCAGGGTTTGCAGAGGAAGCCAACAGGAGACATAAGGGTAGAGTTATAGCTCTTAAGAGCAGTTTCACCAAGCATGTATGTGGGAATACAGGAGAAACCACTATAGTCTCTGGTCTGATCTAATCAAATAGAGGACTAATTGACCTTAGCACTGGCTTATTCAGTCAGCATTATTTTTAAAATGACTTCTTTAAAGATCCAGGTAATTGCAACCTTGTCCTTGAAAATAGCTAGCTAAGATAAACCCACGCGTGACACAAGAACAAATAATATTATTTATTTATTTATGGACAAAGGGAGATTAACACTACCTCCATGTAGAGAGGCACAATTTTTTACAGGTTTGAAATCTGGAAAACTACAGTTAATCTTAAATAACAAGCAGTGTTGATGACATTATTGTCATTGTTCCCATTGTTGCATTACCACACGAGCAAGAGCTATTGTGTTCAGGGTTGTACAGAGATAGTACGGAAAGATGGTCAAAAGACAACTGTACAGGGATGAAAGGCAAAAAAAAGGCAGGGAACGAAAGGAAGAAGAGTATGTACAGAATTTATAATCTTTCAAGCATGTAACCCAATGGAACCTATTAAAATGGAAATGGTATGAAAACTCTTACACTGTGATAGAGAAAAGATTAGAGGTCAGATTTTGATATCCCTAATTCAGAGTGAATTAGAGTCTTGCAGCTCAGGGGCTTTCACAGAAGTTGAGGGAAGCTTTTATGGAATATAATCCTGCTCAGTGTGGAGGAGGGCAACTGACTATGTTTAGCTGCCTGGTGGGTGCTTGATTCATTAACCTATGAGCTTTGGTCTCCCACCAAGTTGCATACTCATAGGAGAGAAATAAAGCTTGTATCTCAACAACTCCTCCAAGACGGTTGATAGTGCTGGTGGGAAAATGCTCTCATTTCAAACTTCAAAAATTCTGGCCATCAGATAAGTATGCATTCCCAGTTTCCCCCCTCCTATTGTTGTTCAGCAAGCTTCTGGGCTCTTAGTGCTCCAGTTTATCCTCTGTGTGGAGCATGGATGCTGTGTGTGTGCTGACAGCTATAAGATAAGCACTGTAACAAACAACTGGGCACTTCCAAAAGATGATGGGCCCTTATCTACCTCCACAAAAGTGTTAGATGTTGGAATTGTGGTCAGGACTGCTTTGATCAAGTGATGCCTCTCTTCAGCAAGGGCTGAGTGAAGAACAATGTAGGATAAATTTTTGAAAAAGGAGCAAGAATATATTTTGATATTGAATGTAATAAATATGGCACCACATAAGCAAGTCATTAATATATACATATGCTCCTTGGATGAGTTTATACTTCTGTTGTGGTTTTGCCCCAGCAGGCACCTAAGTGTCTCACAGCTGCTCGCTCACTTTCCCCAGGCGGGACAGGTGAGAGAATCAGAAAAGTAAAAGTGCAAGAACACATGGGTTGAGAAAAAAACAGTTTACTAGTGTATTGGGTTTACGTGGCAAGGGTTTGGTAGCAGGGGGGCTACAGGGGTGGCCTGTGTGAGAAGAGTCCAGGAGCTGCCCCATGTTAGATAAAAGCCAGTTCCAGCCAGCTCCAAAAGGGACCCACCTCTTGCCAGAGCTGAGCCAATGAGCGATGCTGGTTGTGCCTCCATGAGAGCATATTTAAGAAAGGGAAAAATCTTCTGTGCAACAGCAGATGGGAGAGAGGAGTGAGAAACAACCCTGCAGACACCAAGGTCAGTGAAGAAGAAGGGGGAGGACGTGCTCCAGGCACCGGAGCGGAAGTTCCCTGCAGGCCATGGAGAGGACCATGGTGGAGCAGGCTGCCCCCCTGCAACCCATGGCGTACCACAGCAGAACAGATCTCCATGCTGGAGCCTCTGAAAGAGCCCACGGTGGAGCAGTTGGATTTGACCTGAAGAAGGCTGCAGCCCATGGGGAGCCCCTGCAACAGCAGACTCTGGGCGAGACCTGCAGACCATGGAGAGGAGCCCATGCAGTAGCAGGTGATGTGGGGGGGGCTGCCACCCGTGCGAGACACATGTTGGAGCAGTCCAGTCCTGAAGGATGGACCTTGTCATACGGACCCAAGTTGGAGCAGTCCTTGAAGAACCTGTGGAAAGCCCACATGGGATCAGTTTGGGAAGGACTGCATCCCATGGAAGGGACCCCATGTTGGAGCAGCAGAAGAGAGTGACCATGAAAGAGTGACAGAGACAAGGTGTTATGGACTGACCATAACCTCCATTCCCCGTTCCCCTGTGCCATTCGGGGGGGGGACATAGAAGAGGGTGAATGGGGGGAAGGTGTTTTTAGTTTGCTTTTAGTTTCTCACTGTTTTAGTCTGTTAGTGATAGGAAATAAATTATATTGATCAGACTTATGCTGACTCTGTTTTGCCCATGACAGTAAATGGTGAGTGACCTCCCTGTCCTTATCTCAGCCCTTGAGCCCTTTTCCATCATATTTTCTCCCCCTCTTCCTCTGAGTAGAGGGAGTGAGAGAGCAGCTATGGTGCAGTTCAGCTGCCCAGCAGGGTAAAACCACAACAACTAGGTAAAGCAAAAGCCATGTGTGCAAGCAGAGCAAAATAGGGAATACATTCTCTACCATCAGCAGGCAGATGTTCAGCCACATCCAGGAAAGCAGGGCTCATTACGCATAATGGTTTCTTGGGAAGACAAATGCCATCATGCCAAACATCTCCCCCTTCGTCTTTCTTTACCCCAGCTTTTATTGCTGAGCATGATGTCATATGATATGAAATATCTCCTTGGTCAGCTTGGGCCACCTGTCCTGGCTATGTCCCCTCCCAACTTCCCACACAACCCCAGCCTCCCCACTGGCAAGACAGAGCAAGAAGCAAAAAAAGTCCTTGGCTCTATGCAAACACTGCTCTGCAACAAGCAAAAACATCGGTGTTATCACCACTATTTTCATCAAAAATCCAAAACACAGCATTGAGTGAGTGTTTATGAAGAAGATTAACTCTGTCCAAGCCAAAACCATGACAACTTCTCTAGTAGCAAAGTTTTATTTGCATTTGTAGTGTATTGTGATTTGAGTAGCATAAAACTAGAAAAACAAAAGTGTGAGTCAAACTCATAAAGCCCTATAAAGTATCCTTGAAAAGTTTCCTGATACACATTTAATGTTAAGAAAATCTTAGTGGCATTTTTAAAGTATTCCCTGTATTTAGATTCATACATACATCTCTTTGCAGTACTTCACCTTCCAGCAAAAAAAAGTTTTAATGACTCCCATTCAGTATATGCTGTTATAATAAATAATAACACACTTGAGACTCAGCAACTTACAGTACAGAAAATACAGGGGAACCTACCCTGTAAGTGTAGGGTTGTTCTTTGTAGTTAGTGGAGATAACCTGATTCTGAGTTCAACTGTTTGTGGCTTCTGCTTCAGCACTCCTGTGTAGGGTACTGAAATAGGTTGTGGGAAGATCTGTAAAGATGACATTGGAAACACTATTTGAATCTTCCATAATAGGGATATAAATGAATATCTAAAAGATCCTAATGCCACCAAATGTAGTAGAACTAAGGGAAATTTTGACAGGGGTCAGCAACGAAAGAAGCTCATGAGCCTTTAAGGCTCTCTGTGGGGACCCTTTGGCCCCCACGTAGCAACTCTGCCCCTGCTCTGGAACTTGGCTGGGAAGAGGAAGGAGCACTGAGCTGGGGAGAAAGAAAGTCCGTTTGACATCTATCCCCTGTGCTGGAGCGGAGAAGCTGTGCGGTTGACAGTCTTTCTGCTCCTGGGATGGTGACTTCATGGAAGGGAATGGCAGAGAAAGAGGGAGCTAAGAAGACTGACAGAACATGAGACAAGCATTGCAAACATTTGGGACTATTGGTGCTTGGTAATTTTGTTACTGCTTACAATTAACATCAAAACACAGCTATTGTAGCTGTGTATTGACCATTGCTGTTGTAAAGGTTTTTAAATGTCTTTTTTCTCACTAACTTGTCAAGTGTAGAGGACGGACATAAAGAAGTCTCAGCTCCCCATCTGTAAAATGAAGACAATAATACTCCCTTTCCTTCCCTGCACAGCTTGGCAATGCCAATTGTAATTCTCAAAGTCAGGGAATCTCTCTTATTACCTGTATATACTGCTTGAGATAAGGTTTCAAATGAGGCCACAAGTGCTGTAGTCACAGAGATAGATAGTCTGTTGTGGTTCAATCTCAACAGAAAAGTCACCAGGAGCCATAAACAGCCTTAAACATGAAATCAAATGGCTTCTGTGCCAGAGACATCTGAGAAGCGATCTCCCAAACATATGATGTTGTTCAACTGGTATTATAGCTGAGAAAGCACAATTACTATACATTTGTGTACATAACAAAGGTCTCAACTCAAAATACTCTAAAAGCAAGCCCTCTGCCTGCCCACAGCATTGTGTATCATGCACCAAATCAAATGCAAGCAAACTTCTTCTTACATTGTCTAGAGATAACCCCACGAGATTTTAGCATTTTTATAAATACAGTAACATTATTTTCATATAAACAGCTTATTCCATGTTCCACAGCACTCTGCTTCTGTTGTGTTGTACCTACATATGCATTTTTTTCTCTCTATTTCTATTCTATTTTCTTGAATAGTTCTTACTGTGCTGCACAATCTTGTCCTCTAAATTCAAAGACAAGCTCTGCAGGTACTGCTTCGTGTAAACAAATGACAGATCCCCACACGGTAATGACAGTACAGTTTAAGTTGTATCAGGTAAAGCTAGTTCAAAATTTCCTAAGGCCACCTGTTTGAATTGGAAAATGCTGATGCTACAGAATGAAAACATCTTCCAGATCTCTGTGGCTAATTATTATTAAATCTTACTACCAGAAAGCGAAATGTTTCATTTCAAAAAGGTCCAAGCATCTATTTTCTATGCAGTATTTTGAATACATAACATAATATGTCTATCAGATTACCAGCTCAAACCTTACTGAAATGGGATGCTGTGTATGGTAAGAAAATATTTCTGCATATTTTGTTAGCAAGAGATTCTGAGTTGTTTTATATTCATCCCCACTTTAAGAATTTTGAAATCTCAGTGTCTTAGGTGGCAATACCTTTTTTTTT
>VXAA01006628.1:35459-50349 GCA_013399115.1 Anseranas semipalmata
ATATATATATATATATATTTGCTGTTGTTTTTTATTCTTCCTCTTCTCTAATTAAACTATCCTTATCTCAACTTGTGAGTTTATTTTTCTCCTTCTCCCCCTCTTCCTTTGAGGAAGGGGAGTGAGAGAGCGGTTGTGGTGGAGTTCAGCTGCCCAGCAGGGTGAAACCACCACAAAGCCACAAAACAGTTGAAGGATCTGCTGCCTTGACACTGTTTGGGCTCTTAACTGGGGAATAAATCTCATCCCAAACATTTTTCAGTCCATGGCCTTGTAAGCATGAACCTGCCAACATCATTCCTTGTGCAGCTCCACAGACATCAGCGCTGTCACAATGATGAAGTTGTGTGTGTACATGCTGCAAGACTGGAACTTTAAAAGATGAAACAAGAAAAGGTTTCACAACCTACAGTGATCGGTGTTCCTGATTATATTTTGTACCTGTCAAAAAAAAGGCAAAGATCACTTTGGGCCCTCATTGACAGGTATTTACAAAGTTGTTTCCTTTATGCATGCAAATGCAGCTTGTTTGATTGCATAGTTCTGAAGAGTCATCAAATAATTTCTGATTCTGTGGCTTCAGACCAAGATGCCCAAGGTTATTGAACTCAGGGCTTGGGTGTGAGCATGTGGGCACTGGCTCAGTGTGATCAAGTGATTGAATTTTAATGAATTATCACCTAACACTAGGCATGAGTAGCAGCCCACATGTGTGCCCCTGAGCTGTAAAGTGAAATGCATTGCTAAAATCACTTTCATAAGCCTTTGCTGCTTGACTGTGTGTGATCACAGGGCTGTGCTGTAAGGAATGTATGTGTTTGTGTATGTATGTGTGATGTATGTATAACTAACAGATGCTGAGTACATTCAAGAGACAAACTGAATTGTGATCTATCTAACTCCTATCTGATCCATTAAATGCAAAGCCATCATTCTTTGCTGTTTATTATAAGAGCTTGGTTGTTTTTTGCCAGCTGATAACTACTTGGTATCCTATTGACAGGAGTATCATTCTCACTCTGTTGTCTAGAAATGAAATCCCAAAAGTAATCATCACCCTTGGTAGTAATTGGTGGGCATTTTTTAACATTTTTAGAAGAGTGACCAAAGATCCAAAACGGGCTCTGTAGATGGAATTCCCCTTTGGTTATCAAATTGATTTAAAAATGATTATAAAAATAATTATGTTTTATATTACTATCTCATTAAGTTTTAGTAATAAAAGGAGATGAAGAAAGTGCTCAGCAGAAATGTGAGTAATTTTCCAGAAAGGCAATAATCCATCTGTCCTTGAAGTATTGTTCCCAATAAAAAAAGAATCTGAATACAATAACTGTAGCTATGAAGTGTCACCTGTGCTCTAAATTGTCCAAGACTTTTTTTTTTTTCTGCAGTTTAGCTGTAGAAGTACATTTTAAACAACATTAGCAGAATGCAGCAAACAGCTTTGTTTTAAGCATGTAAATGATTTTATTACAGCTTTGCAGATGTTAAAAATTAACCATGGAAGGCTGTGAAGACAGATGGATGGGACTCTTGAAAGAGTTAAGAAACCTGAGCTGCAATACCAGCAATTTGCCTCTGACTGACTTATTTAATCCTCATGTAAAGCCAGAGGAAATAGCTTTTGATTTCAGGAGCTATTTCCTGAAGCTTCCACATTTTTCACTCTGATTTGAAACAGGCAGAAACAAACAATGTCTAGGAACAATGCTCAAATGCATGTCTCACCTTTTATTCCATAGTGGCATCTGAAAACCACAGACCTAACTATTAGGCCCAGCTTAGCTGATCGCAAAAGTAAGAAGAGTTTAGTGGGAAAGGCAACAGGGGTTCACCGAAAGGTCACAGTGAAGGTTGTGGCCACTGGAGGACTAGGAAGAATTGTTTATCTGAGGTAACATGAAACTTTTTATTTTGAGAGAGGTCTGGTGATTCATTTTGCTAGAATCCATCCACCAGACCCAGCAGAAAAGGTTCCTGAAGAGGCACATACTGAAAGGATAGACAACATACTTGAAATGTCAATATGGCAATATGCACTCAGGGGAGATCTTTCTTGTTAGGTAGCTCCCTTTAGGGATTCCATGCCTTGGAGTGGGAAGGTGCTGGCCCTGCACATTACTCTTGGCCCATCAATTGCAGCCATCATGCTAAAGAGTAAAATTTTCCAGAAAGACAGAGTAGTGATCCCTTTTGGCAGCTTTCACAGCTACACCTCCTGAGCAGTTAACAGTAAGCACAATAGTACCAGCTGGGGGTCAGGTATAGCTCTTCATCACATCCCAATGGCATTCTTTAGTTATAAAGCAAATTATAATACTCCTTAGACTTTTGTCCAGCATCTGTCTTTAAAGAGGGTTTACACAAACAGCTGAATTCACGGCTAAATACTGAATGGTATCAACTGACAAACCCATAAACACTAACACCTGAGCTAAGCTGCAGAGGAGTCAAGTGAGAATATTAACTTGCTGGCTCCTATCATCTCTACAAAGTAAATTCTACAGGATTGAGCACATCTGCTGAGTTGGATGCTTGTTATGGGGTCAGAAGTGTGTTTTAATGGAAAGGAGGGCAAATGGATGGTTCTAGTTGTGTTTTATTTTTTTCTCTGTTGCAAAACTATTTGAACCAAGTGACACGCTGTTCTCCTCTTATGCCACCTATATATATGGAAATTCAAATCCTTCACTAGCTAATCCCCAGAGGCCAACAGATTTGAATTTTGCAATATTGTCAAATAACTGCTGTTTTCAAAATAAACTTCTAACTTTGCTGGCATCACAGCAACAAAGCACTGTCACTCCCTGGCAAGATAAATGAAGTCATTCCTTTGTGAGCTTGTGTTCGCATCTTGTGATAAGACTTACTGAAATTATCTCAATTAAAAAACATGCAGGAGGGATGAAAATCACATAAGGCCTATCAATAGGATGGTAATTGAGTGGAGGATTGTTTATTCCAGCTGAAGATGAGCCTAAATAAAACCTTTGGACTATTACCCACTCCTCCTCTTTCAAGTGGGTACCAATGATGTAGCTCCAGGAAGTCTGAGGTATGAGGTATATCAAAAGAGATTTCAGGGCCCAGGGGAGAAAACTAAAGGACTCAGTTGTGCTAATGGTGCTTACCTCAATGATCCTAGTAATGGGGAGAGACGGGGAAAGAAACAAGTGAGCCCAGGTCATCAATGCCTGGCTCCAAAACTAGTACTTCAGCCAGAATTTTGGGTTGTATAATCATGGAAGAATCTTTGAGATGAGAGGTCTGCCGGTGCGTGACAGGACCCATCTGTCTCGATGTGGGAAATGTTTCTTGGCCCATAACCTGGTGAGACTGATTGAGAAGGCTTTAAACTAGGATCACTGGAAGAGGGGAATACCAACAAGAACACTGACGTTAAGCCAAGGGATAGTACAGCACCGTCTACATGTAGCAAAACTAAACGGTACAAAGCTAATGGAAGCATCTATGCTGCTCCAGGAAGATGTGCTGTTTCAGGAGCACAAGCCTGTACACCAATGCACTCAGTATGGGGAATGAATGGGATGAACTGGAAGGTTTGGTCCTTTCCCAGAGTTATGATATCACTGGTATTAGTGAGACTTGGTAGGATGAGTCCCACAACTGGAGTGCTGGGCTGGAGGGCTATCGGCTGTTCAGGAGGGATAGACAGGGCAGGTGAGGTGGAGGTGTTGCACTGTACCTAAGAGAGAAATTAGACTCTACAACCCTTGCCATTAGGGAAGACATGGTAGAGAGCCTCTAGGTGAGGGTTAAGGGGACAGGTGGCAAAGCAGATGTTGTTGTGGGTGTCAACTATTGACTGCCCACCCAGGATGATGGTACAGATAAGCTATTCTATAGGCAACTGGGGAAACCTTGGTATTGATTGCCCTCATCATTAGGAGAGACTTCAAATTCCCAGACATAAACTGGGAATATCATACTGCTGCAACAAGTAAGGCTGTGAAACTCCTGAAGTATGATAAAGATAACTCCTATCACAAGTACTGAGTGAGCCAACTAGGAAAGGAGCTTTCCTGGATCCTCTGTTTGATAACAGGGAAGGCCTTGTGGGAGAGGTGATGGTAAGTGGCTACCTTGGCCATGGTGATTATGAAATAATTGAGTTCAACATTTTTGGTGTAAGGAGAAAAAATGTCAGCAGAGTTGCCACCATGAACTTTAAGAGAGAAAACTTTAAGCTTCTCAGGGAGCTCGGTAGCAGTGTCCCCTGGGAATCTGCTCTAGCTTTTAGGAGTCCATGCAGGCTGGCTGCTTTTCAAGAACCACATTTTAAAAGCCCAGGAACAAGCAGTTCCATTGTGCTGCAAGTCAAGCAAGCAGAGCAGAAGACCGGCCTTGCTGAACAGGGAACTCTGCCTGGAACTAGGGCAGAAAAAAGAAAGACTATGACCTCTGGAAGCAAGGTCTGACTTCACAGGGAGAGTACAGAGCTGCAGTTTGCATCTGCAGGGAAAAACAACAACACCAACAACAAAAGCTAAAGTTCAACTTGAGTTTCCACTGGGCACTGTGGTGTCAGACAACAGCAACAACAACAACAAGGATTTTTCTGGTATTTCAACAGCAAGAGGAGGTTAAGGAAAACATTGGACTGATACTTGGAGCAGATGGACACCTCACAAGTAAGGTGGAGGAAAAGGCAGAGACATATAATGCCTTTTTTGCCTCAGTATTTAACAGTAACAGATCTTGGGCTGTCCAGACCTCAGAGTTGGAGGAGCGTGATTGGAGGAGCAGTAAATTTACAGTTGTGATCACTGAAATTGTAAGGGAACAGCTGTATCAGCTCAGTGTTAATAAGTCCATGGGGCCAGATGGGATTCACCCCAGAGTGCTGAAGGAATTAACAGAAGTTATAGCTGGACTTCTCTCAACAATTTACAAAACGGCATGGGAGTCAGGAGAGGTCCCTGCTGATTGGAAGCTAGCCAGCGTTATACCCATCTACAAAAAGGGCATGAGAGAAGACCTAGGAAATTATCGACCTATTAGTCTAACCTTAGTCCCTGGAAAAGTTACGAAGATTGTCTGGGGGGATACCGAAAGTCAGTTAAAGAACAAAGCGTTATTAAAGCATAGTCAACTTGGGTTTATCAAGGGAAAGTCCTGCCTTAGTAGCTTGATCTCCTTCTATGATAAGGTCACCCATTTGGTGGATGAAGGGAAGGCAACAGACATAATCTTTCTGGATTTTAGTAAGGCCTTTAACATTGTCCCTCACAGCATCCTTCTGGACAAATCGTCCAACAACAATTTGTGGGATGAACAGGTTCACACTGTGCTGAGTGATAAATTGGCTGAACAGTAGGGCCTAAAGGGTCATAATGAATGGGGTTACATCTGGCTGGCGGACAGTCACTAGCAGTGTTTCCCAGGGCTCAATTCCAGGGCCAGTCCTGTTTAACATTGTTATCCATGATCTTGATACAGGAGTGGAGTGCATCCTCAGCAAGTTTGCTGATGATACTAAACTGGAAGGTACTGTTGACTCCCTAGAAGAATCTAGATAGATTGGAGCACCGGGCAATTAGCAATGGCATAAAGTTCAACAAAGGAAAATGCTGGCTTTTGCACCTGGGGCAGAGCAATGCCAAGACACAGGTACAGACTGGGAGACAAGTGGCTGGAGAGCAGCTCTGCAGAAAGGGATCTGGGGGTGCTGGTTGACAGGAGGCTAAAGATGAGCCAGCAGCATGCCCTGGCAGCCAAGAAGGCAAACTGCATTTTAGGATGTATTAAACACAGTATATCCAGACAGTCAAAAGAGGTGATGCTCCTACTATATTTAGCATTGGTATGGATGGCCTCACCTTGAATATTGTGTGCAGTTCTGGGCTCCACAATATAAAAGGGTGTTAATGTCCTTGAAAGAGTCCAGAGGAGGGCAACAAAGCTGGTAAAAGGGCTGGAGGGCATGTCCTATGAGGAGAGGTTGAGGACACTCAATTTGTCTAGTCTGGAGAAAAGAAAGCTGAGATGACCTCATTGCTCTCTACAGCTTCTTGAGGAGGGGAAGTGAAGAGGGAGGTGCTGATCTTTTCTCTCTGGTAACAGATGACAGGAAGCACAGGAACAACACAAAGTTGCACCAGGGGGGGTTCAGACTGGACATTAGGAATAATTTCTTTACCGTGAGGGTGGTCAAATACTGGAACAGGCTTCTTAGTGAGGGGGTTGATGTCTTATGCCTGTCAGTGTTCAAGAGACATTTGAACAATGCCCTCTTTAATTTGCTTTAACTTTTGGTTATCCCTGAAGTGTTCAGGCACTTGTACTAGATGATCTTTGAAAGTCCCTTCCAACTGAACTATTCTGTTCTGTTCGAAGGTTGGCTAAAAGGTTCATTGCTCTTTCAGCTGTCTGGTGCGTCGAACTGGAGACTCTCTGGTAGCTTCATATAACTTCAGAAGTAGGAAATTTTGAATTAAATGGAAAGTGAAAATGAATAACCCAGTTAGAGCAGTGTCCCATGTGTTATTTAATTTCACATGCAAATTCATGGGGGTTGGAACTACATGGTATTTAAGGTCCTTTCCAACCCTAGCCATTCTATGTTTCTATGATTCTATAACTCTATGTATTGAATTTCACTACACATTCCATGCATTTATGGCACATAGTCAATGCCTAATTGTCCTAGATTTCTACCAATCCTATACCAACTGGGCTACAAGATATCTCAAAAGTCCAGGCCAGTGCACTACAAGGATTGTAGGAGGATTAATATTAAAGCCCTGTAGTCCTCTTGGTAAAGCCCCACTCTGCAAAGTGCTTTGGTAGTGTCTTGAAGTGGCAAAATTCATGCTTTGCACACTTCTCTGTTATACATACAAATCCATCAGCCACCTGGGGAGTCTGACACATTCTTTGTTTATACTCTCAGGAGAAAATTGACAAGCAGATCAAACAAGGGGCTGTATAAACTTGTTCTGTTCTTGCACAGACAAGTTACTCAACTAACACTTGTGTTATGCCTTTCTTATTTTTTGAAATTATTTGTGAAAAAGGACAAAAACAAGTTTGCCTACTCTGTGAAAAAGCAGACTTGATGATAGATACAGGAACAAGCTAAATTCCAAAGGTAAAATTTATATTGGCAAAAATTGAACAGCTAGTCCAGGGAAAGAAATGATGATTTTTTTTTTTCCCTCAATATGATACAAATTTATTGAAACTAATAATCCCCGGGAATTTGTAAAAAAAAAAAAAAAAGTAATGAACCGAAATCAGATTTTATAATGTTCTTCAATGTTTTACATTTATTTCTAAATTCAATAATTCATTTAGCATTTAACATTTCAAGTTTTATGATTTTTCAAATACATATTATCATGTTACACATAATCAAGTATTATTAAACATTATCTATGCATTTTTACTCTGTGACTGAAAGCACATGCTCTGAAAAACTTTAAAAACAATGACAAATCTTTTTTTACTTAATTTTAATTAAGCAAAAACTGATACATTCAGGACAAGAACAACAAAAAATGGTCTTTAAACAGCCAAAAATTCCTGCAGGGTTTATACTCTACCAAAAAAAAAAAAAAAAATCCATTTCTGATTTATATTTTGAGAACTATTACTGATTCTCAGCAGGCTGTAATAAAGGCTATTAATAGTGTAGTGGCTCAAACTCCAATTCTTCCAGTTTTGCTATAGGCATATGTGACAAGGTTTTGGTAGTGGGCAGGCTGCAGGGGTGGCCTCTATGAGAAGAGTCCAGAAGCTGCCCCATGTTAGATAAGAGCCAGTTCCAGCCAGCTCCAAAAGGGACCTAGTGCTGGCAAAAGCTGAGCCAATGAGCAGTGTTGGTTACACCTCTGTGAGACCATATTTAAGAAAGGCAAGAACTGCTGTGCTGGGAGAGAGGAGTGAGAAAACAACCCTGAAGACACCAAGGTCAGTGAAGAAGAGTGAGGAGGTGCTCCAGGGACTGGAGCAGAAGTTCCCCTGCAGCCCGTGGAGAGGACCATGGTGGAGCAGGCTCTCCCCCTGCAGTCCTTGCTGTACCACATCAGAGCAGATATCCATGATGCAGCCCATGGAGGAATCCACAATGGAGCAAATGGATCTGGCCTGAAGGAGGCTGCAGCCCATGGAGAACTCACACAGGAGCAGACTCCGGGCCAGAACTGTAACTGGTGGGGAGAGGAGCCCACAGTGGAGCAGATGATCCACAGGGAGCTGCCACCCATGGAGGAATCCATGCTGGAGCAGCCCGTTCCTGAAGGACTGCACCCCGTTGTTTGCATATTGGAGCAGTTCTTCAGGAACTTCAGTTTGTGGGAAACCCACATGGCATCAGTTCTGGAAGGACTGCATCCCATGGAAGGGACCCCATGTTGGAGCAGGGGAAGAGTGTGACCATTGTGAGAAACACTCTGTTGCCAATAATGCAGGCCCAGGCGAGGATCTCAGTGAAGTAGTATTTTTATTCACGATTGCAATGGCGGGCGTCTCGTAAGCAGGAGAGAGCGCAACTATGAGTTACATAGCACAGTTTATATACTTTATCCCTCACAACCGGGACCCTCCCCTGTTTCCCCATTGATTGGGTAATCCAGGTTCACAATCTTTTTACAGATAATTCATGGCTTTCAGTTGCCAGCCAGTTATCTTTCAAGTTTCATGGTGATTTTTACACTATGAGGTGATAATGTTTCTTTGCTTATCTAACTTGGCTTAACATCTCGTGATTTTTACTTAATTGCCCTAAGGAGTCTGATTGTTATTTTGATCTGGTCAGTTTTCTTATCACTGCAAGCACCACAGTCCTTTTCCTAAACAATGTAACATTTCTTTGCAAAGACACAAAAGAAAACCTCTTTCTTACATGGTCACGTACACCCAGTAAATGCTTTTCTGTTGAATATTAAGTTGGTACTTGTCTTTCTCCCCTCTCCTGCCCCCCCATAAATTGGGCATTCCCAAGAAGCAGCATGTCCGGTATTTCCTGTGCTTATGTTACTAATTCTGGTGCAAAAACAACATTTTTGTTCCCACACCATGAAGGAGCAGCAGATGATGAAGTGTTACAGACTGACCGCAACCCCCATTGCCCATTCCCCTGCACTGCTCAGGGGGAGGAGTTAGACGAAGGTGGATGGGGGGAATGTGTACTTAGTTTGCTTTTATTTTCTCACTGCTCTGGTCTATTAGTAACAGGAAATAAATTACATTAATCTCCCTATGCTGAGTCTGTTTTGCCCATGATGATAATTGGTGAGGGATCTCCCTGTACTTATCTCAACCCTTGAGCCCTATTTCAAGTGAAGGTAATGCACATGACCATACACTTCACCCCCCACAATGCTGCCAGAATTATGTAAAAACTTGTTAAGCTGCTGCTGTTTGAGCATGCTGAATCCTGCTTTTGTGTACCCAGAATAGTTTAGATCTCCAGGATGAAACCTGTGGAGCCTGAAGCTTATTGACTATCAAATAAATGAGGTTGTTAGTTTCCTAGGGCCTTTTGAAACTGAAACTTGAGTCTTCTACTGCAATCAAGCTTGGTCTTTGTCATCTCAACAGGTTTGTGACAGAACTTTCCATGCAATGCATCCATACCCCACATGCAATATTCTTCTGTGTGTTGCTGGCTTGGAGATGGTTTATTTATCATTTTTCCATATTTTCGGAAAATCTGTTATGTTCTGTGAGACCAGAAGCTTTTAAACCTGCATAACCTCTTTGTCAAAGAGGATCTTTTTTTGCAGAAACTCTATATTAAGTGCTCTTTCCTTTTGCCTGGAGTTGTATTGGCTCTCTGCCATTTTATCCCAGTTGCATAGGAGATAAATACTTGCTGCTAGCCCCACTTCAATGAAACAGAAGTAGGAACTAAGCATGACAGGCCATTCTGCCTGTCAGAATTTAGTGTTTTAAACAGTCAGTTTATCATGGCTAATAGAATCCTGCCAGGTGCACAAGCAGGGCTTGTGCTCAGTAGGTCTTGCCATAGGGGATATCTGGCATGGCCCAGGGGTTTAGTATGGCCAGGATGGATCAGTTAACCTCTGTATTCATTCTGTTGCACGTGCTAGAGGGAAGAGCCATGTGAAACTTCTGGCTTCTCTGAGTCCTGGGCCATCGTTTCTGTGGAGTTTGGTACACAATTGGCCTGAAAATGGACCTTGAGTTATCATGTCAGGCAGGTAAACAACCTATTTTCAGTAAGGCACCATTTCAGTAAAGACACCATTTTCAGTAGACATCACCAAAGAAATAGAGGGACAAAGACACTGTACTATTGGACGAGGTGGCTGTTGGGTAAACAGCACTTTTGCAAAACACTTTTATCAGGCATAGTGAAATAGTACCAAATAGTACTCCACTTTAAGCCTGACAGCTGTATTATTATTATTATTATTATTATTATTATTTATTACACATTTTTTTCTGCCTGTGACATTCTAACAGACTGGTTTCAAAGAAAGGCATCTGTTATCTTCAGTGCAGAGCTGGAGAGAAGCAAAATGACTGCTATTCTGTGCCTTTAGTATAGATTCTCTTTAGTTTACTTGCCACCATTATGAGTCTAAATAAAGAGCTTTCCACATCCCAGCTGCTCCTGAGCTTTCTATTTCTTCTGCTGGGAGATTAACTGAAATAAAATAAACCTAAAATCTCAGCCTGACAGCAGAGAAATATACACCACTGAATTAAGATCTGCACTGTAATGTAATGCCTGATGGTTTGCAGTACCATTTTTCATTGTGATGGTAATTAACTGGGAAGATGCTGAAATGTTGGCAGGCCCGCACAAAGTGAGGCCATTAAAACATTTTTTTTTTATCAAAGGAAGTTAACATACCAGCAGTGGCAAATTTTTCTATTACTTTAAGCTGTAAGGAAAAAAAGAAGGTAGAGAAAGAAACAGGAAAAAACTACTGTGACAATTCATTTCATTTTTGTTGCTTTTTTTTTTATGTATCAAATTTTTCACTCAGATTGAAATTAAAAATATCAATTTGCTTCAGTTTTCCATAAAGAAACTGAAATGTACTTTTTATTTTAAATGTTTTTTACCTCCTTACAGAGACTTATGAGCTGTATTCCAGGCTTCACTTAGCTGGGGCTTATAGTTCTAAGCGTAATACTTTTGTGGCAGAAAATATCATTTCTACAGCACCGTGCACAATACAGACTGTTCTCTATTCCTGTAATTGCCTAATGCAACAGCAAAATAAGAGTATAAATGTTAACGTTGTTCATAGGAGATGTGTGAAGTGTAGAACCTCATGAGAAGGATATTCCATCTTGACTCCGCTGCGTTCAGCTGTTTTGTCTTTCTTCCCCCCCCAGCACCTCCAACCCCCCATTCCCACCCCACGCAGGGTTTACCACTTCCCTTCAGGCTCTTTCATCCTCCTTCCCCACTATTTCAGGCACTGAATAAACTCCTGCACCCTCCTCTGCTGCTCAGTGAAAGTCTGTAAGGAAAGTTAGCATTTTCATGTCACGGCTGAGAAAATTTATTTCTTCTTCTAACCCCCATTGTCCTTCACAGTGCAAAGGTAGAGAAGAAACTGCTGTTGGTATTTTCTTACTTGCCATAGCTGCTACTATTTTGCCCACTTCCTTGGGCAAATTGAAGGCTGAGTTGAATACACTGAGAGCTAAAACAAAGAACTTCTCCAGCTGTGGTATGAGTGCTGAAGGAGGTCTGATGGTAGTGTTGCAATTAGAGCAGGGAACTTTTCCCATCCTATGTCATTCTAGATGCACTCTCACGGCTGAGAAGGGGCATCTTGGGAAGAGATCCTCACTTTTGCTATTATAAGTATTTCTGCTATGATTTCATTATGAATCGGGTTCCTGGAGAATTAGTGGAAGAATCTGTTCAGAGGGTCTTTGACACACTTTAATCTCCCAAATACCAGTTTGTGTATAGTGGAATGAGGTGAATCAGCCTCATGTAGTTCACATCTAGGTGAGTAAAGCAGTGCCTCAATACAGTTTAGTACTGTGAGCAAACACCAGAACAGAGAGGAGTAATCTATATTTTTCAACTCTGTCTTTTGTGGTAAATGGAGAAGGTAATACCACTCTATCCCTCTATGATTGTCTTCCTCTGTGCCTAAATTCCCTTCAGTCTTCAATTTACATCCAGAAAAACATTTTGGTCTCTTTAGCTGATTCTCAGCCCTAGTCACTATAGTAAGTATGCTCTCCAGCAAGAAATATCAGGAAAAATTTACCTATCAAGTTTCATTTTATCTTTTTATAGCTAAATTTCTTCTTATGAGAAGATCATAGTGTCTGAGGCTAGAGGGAGCCCAGAAACAGTATGAAAACCCACCTAGATTAGTGGATAAAAATCTAAATAGACAGACAGAGCAAGCTTTTTAAATTTGAAATAAGGGAATAGTTCCTTTCGGCTCTGAAGTTAAAAGTACTTCTAGATTTTCAGATAAGAAGCCAGAATTTTTATTTTATTACTACTGTTAGAAAGAGGGGGAAAGAAGTCTAACATTGCTGGAATTAATATTTTCCTAGTGATTATTTTTTCCTCGTATTGAAGTGACCTACAATAAGCTTTTGTTATTTTCAGGTAAAATGTTTGGATCTAAGGTTCTGGACTATTCATCTGTGAATAATTTCCAGATCAAGTTCTAACCTGTTTTGATTACTACAGGCAGTCTTAAACTTAGCACGAAGATATAAATGAGCAAATATTTCATTAAAAACGAAGCGGTTTATGACAATACCTATTCTCCCAAAGTGGAACCACCTGAGCTTTTCTAATAGCTGGTGACATCCATTAGTGGTTCTCTCTGAAATTGAAAACATTTTCCATCTGTTCATACACACTCATTACAAAGTAGTTAAGAGCCTGTAGGATCACAAAAGCACATTTTTGCAAATTACAAAGTATCAAAATGAGTTACTGAAGAAGCAGGAATGACTTTGTAATAAGCAGCTAAACCTTCAACTTCTTCTTTTCTCAGACACTGAAGACATCCCATTAGTTGAAATCCGTTTGGCCTGTACCCTTCTAGATTGTGACATTTTGAAACTGTTTGCTATAGATGCTGTAGGAAGGCCAGAACTTTCCCTGCTAGCCTGCCAGGTTATGCTTCTCTAACAAAGAGCAGAAATCAGCCTTACTCTTTGGCAGAGGACATCACTGAGGTCAAGTGATCAAGAGAACTCAAATGAAGATGGATCATTTATACAGAAAATGAGATCAGCCAGTATTATATTAATAAGAATTTTAAAACTCCCTGAATTTCATGAATTATGTGCTTGGCCACTTCTGTGCCTGAGGTGATTTCTAACCAGGAAGTCTGCATTGGCCCTTCCTATAGGAAAGCACATGGGGTATGGACATTTCTAATAACTTCTTCCTGTCTCCTGCTGCTAGCTGTAGGAAAGTTAGCGAAAGCCTGCTAAGGCATGGCTTCTAGAATGACAAAGACTTGTTTGGAAACACATAAACATGGCAAACCAAGAAAAACAGTATCCTGTTGCAACTATTTAGAGATGTTCTTCATAAGTCAGTCTTGTGGGGGTTGGTTCCAGTACTGTCTTACCCTACGCATGTTGCTCCACATAACTAGCCTCTCAGTCAGTAACTACACCTTGATCTGGTCTGACTTGTACATGTTTCTAATTACCAAGTGCAGACTGAGAGTTACTTTATTTTAAGTTGTTGAGTCTTAAACCTGACTCAGCACAACAAAACACTCTGCCTTTGCTCTTCAGTTCAGTGATAGCCATGTGTCTTAGTCCTGTGTCATCAACATAGGAGGATTACTTTGTCTGCCTGGTACAAGTCAAACCTACAGCCTCTGCTTTGTGTTCTGTTCTGCAGTAATAAAGTCCTCTGGGGCTCTGGCTTGCACTTGAACTGTGGCTTTTACCAGCTCATTCACCCTAACTCCTGCCACCCACCTTCGCTTACTGCAGTATTACATCAATCCTTTAGCTTAAGAACTGCTACACATTCAGATGCTTTATTGATAATACAAATCTCAGTCTGTCTCCAGGATTGTGTAGCGTTCAAATGTTATACACCATTGCAATACAGTGAGGTTGAGAATAGGGTACTTGGTCTGAGAATACACATAATACGAGTGCAGGAAAAATACCACAGCAGATTATTCTGCTTCCATTCCTACCCTGAAAGGAGAAGCTTTCTTTTGACAGTTTCTGACTGTCTGACTGTCTGACCAGGGGCTGATTTAGGCTTGTAGCTCCCATATTGACTTGCTGAGGGGATCGGCTCCAGGGCAGATGCGTTCTGCAGCGGAGCGGGGGATCTCGGTGTGCAAGGAGTTTTCCAGCATCGAAGCAACTCGAGGCAGCATAGGGAGCTGCCAGGTCCCGGCAGCCTTCGTGAGAGTGAGAGCGGTCGGCGAGGCATGGGCGGAGACAGGAGCGTCCGTTCGCCCCCCACACACACACCTCACGTTCAAAGGCAGCCCAGAGCATGACACGTGGCAGTTTGCGCGGGAGGGCACGCAGGGAGGGCAGAGCATCCCCCCACACTCGGGAGACTAGCTCACCTATCGGCTGCCTACCTGTAACAAATCCAGCCATGGTCTCCACTAGGCAGAAAGCTCTTGCGAAAAAGACTGTGGCGACCCAGACTGAGTGCCTGCCCAAAAATGCCACTATTCAGCTCTCCGGCTGCAGGGAGTGCCTGAGCCTGTTGCTGCCATCAGAGGATGGCAGAGACACCGCGTGTGTGCAGTGAGAGCAGGTGGATGGCCTGGTCANGGTCAGCCTGGTGGCAGGGCTCAAGGAGGAGGTGGAGAGGTTAAGGGCTATCAGGGAGCGTGAGCAGGAGATAGACTGGTGGAGCAAATTACTGCCATGCCTGCTACAAAGGCACTGGGGTGAGACACCC
>VXAA01006629.1:2398-52035 GCA_013399115.1 Anseranas semipalmata
AAAGAAAGAAAAGAAAGAAAGAAAAGAAAGAAAGAAAAAGTGATATGTAGTCCACTGAAGTTCCTGCAGTTCTGCAGTCTGTATTACGAACAGTTGTGTTAGCTACAAAGAACTCAGTAACTCAGCTCCACCAAAAAAAAAAAAGGTTTAGCTGCTAGTAAAAGTAGCATACCTGGTAAATAACCAAGTAACCAATAAGTTAGTTAATTTTCATAAGTCGTTTAGGTCATTCTTGCTGCAATGGGCAAAATTAACTTCACACACAGGGTCAGCCTTTGGTGCCCCACCCTCTCCGATAGTTAATGGATGTAACATTAAATAACACACATATCAATCAATTTGTAGCTATAATACAGTACATTTCACCTGCCCACCCACAAAGCAGTCTGAGATGCATCATTTCTTACCAGACAGTAAAATACATGGTAGAGAGTGGTTAAAACATTGTCTGTAACATGTAGCTTTTCCACAGAGTTAATTCCTATCTCTTCAGGGATATCACAGCCAAACTCCTCCATTGCATAAAAGCTCTTCCCCTGAGTTATGCAGTGCTTAACACTCAGGTGAGGTACTTCACCTGGTTGGAGCTCAGTTATTTCAACTATACTTTATCACTCATTCTGTAACGAAAACATGTTAATGATCACTCAAGCTGTGCCCCTACTCCAACATGTTTTTACGGTTCCCCTTACCTGTCCAGACAGACATGTTCTCTCCACAAGTCAGTAGAAAGAACTGGATTGCTCAGCTTCACACAGCACTCGGCCATGACAAACTCCCCAGACATCTCAGCTAAACACATAAGCAAACACACAATACCAATACTATGGAAAATGTATTAGCTCTAGTATGACTTCATAATGTGATTTCTCACCTGTATAAGGAAAACCTGAATGCTGGTCCCCAAAGTTTCATCTGCAGCGAAATACCCCTTAATCCTGTCACAGACTCCTGGCAAATTTCCACAGTACAACAGAGCAGGAGGTTTAGGGTTACTGGAAGCCCAAATTCAATTTTTAAATAATAAACATGTTAACTTCCATTTCTTGAGTTTTCCTTGATTTTAAGGTAACAAGGAATTCACAGGCTTGCCGAATATAAGCACCTCAAATTTTATAGGAGTCCGTATTCCATTCAGCTCTACAATGACAAAAATCACCTGAGCCCCTTGGGCACCAAACACCTACCATTAACCATTTGTTCTTCACACTGGCCACACAGAGAGAACTGCCTGCAGCAGGCCATGCACGAACCTTGAAAAAGTCTGGACTACGTTTTAGTCATTCCTTGCTTCAAAGTCGTTAAAATCATCACTACTTTTTTCGTGAGGTTTACAGGTAAGGGAGCCAGATTTTCTGTTCTCTTAACTAGGTAATCAACTCCTTCAGCAAAGCTAAGCTTCCATCTATGCATCCATTTACTTTTCTCCATAGGTGGCTAAGACAGACTGATACCTATCCTACACTAGTATTCATACTTAAATAAATGTCTTTAAAGAAACTTGCTATTGAAAATGTTAATTGTTGCTGTTCATCCAGCTGTTGTCACTGATTTGCAAATGGCTTGGCATCTTTACTAAGCAGTATTTTTTAGAATCTACTCTGGCATAACAGACACTACTTTGGCTTGATTAGTAGCTGGAAAGTTAATATAAGGAAGTTCAGTACGGAAAATTGCAAGTTCTCTATGTCACAGAGAACTTTCAGCTCTAATAAAGTGACCTTTTTGACTTGTAGAACCAACTCAGGCAGGCAAAGTTTGCCCTATCCACAGCTGGCAGCCTGAAAAGCTGTAATCTGTTACAGTAGTTGAACATAAACCATTCTCTGCTTCCTCCCCACATACTTCCACACCTTTGGGAAAAACACTTAGAGTAGAATTAAACCTGCATCATAATCTTGTTTTAACCTGGACCTTTTTCTTCTGCACTGCTCTGAATCAACACCTTGAAACCTGAACATCTTTGAACCTTGAGCTGTTCAAACTTCATATCAGAGCTCTGCAGCTTGGGCTTTTCTCTGATAAACAAAATTACTGTGACAGGTGAAAAGGAGTTCTGATCTAACCTTTATTATGCTGTTTATGTGACTTGCAAGGCTCCAAATGACTCTCAGAGATGACTATCTGTGGTATACAGCAAAATGTTTCCCTTCATTGCCTGACCTTTCCACTTCCCCACTGGAAGCACACTAAAGCAGGAAGATGACCCACACTAAAAGCAGCACACAAAGCAAATTACTGTAGCTCTGTTCTAAATCAGATTGGTTCCTTTGGCATAGGCAATGGTTTGGCTGTTTGAATACCTCTTCAAATCTGGTGAAGTCTACTTATCACCTTATTTACTCATGTTTACATCAGATAATTTAGGAGAACAGCCTCTCAGAGAAGAGTAGAAAAATATGTTCACAGCCATAGAACCTCTTCCATTTTTAAATTAAGCAATGCTCGCTTCTCTCATCTCTGTTGTGACACCTGGTTATTCAGCTAACAAAAATGACTTTTATCTGGGTTTGCAAGTAATATGAACTCGCTATTATCAAGTCAAAATTAAAAAAAAAATACCTTTTCCTCATTTTAACAAAAGACAGTCAGTTGTATTTATCTTCTTTTAAATTCTGTTTATATATGGAAGGTGAAAGACAAATGTCAAGCATTTCTGGATTGGTTGCATTTGATAAATAAGAAAGACTATGCCACCGAGTCTAAAGGTACTTAGTGGGACTTAGAGGAATTGATTTCTTTACCAAAAGAGGCACTCAAAATGTAATTCACTACACAGAAACGCAATGATGCTCAGCATAGGACTGGTGTCTAGGATTGCAGGTCCCAAATCAACAACAACATATTGTAGCACGTATCCCAGCAGACTTACAATATAACATGGGAGGGCTATATTGTATCGCTCCCCTAAACCCCAAAGCGAGATTGTCTGCAGACTGAGCAATTACTGTGGGAAGTTCTGGCGATGAGGTTGCTTCCCTCTCCTGCTCTTCCAGTGTGGCCATTCTTGTGTTCTTACATTATATGATCTGTTTAGTTATTGTGCTCTCAAACCAAGCAAACCAAGAAAATAGATGAAACTTTAGGGATAGCTTTTAACTCATAATTGTATGGATGATTATTCATTAGAATCTATACAAGATGTTTGGGGCCACCTAAATGGTCATTGCATCGTATTAAGAAAAGAAAAAAAATCTTAAAGGATGTAAAACAATTCTCACTCAGTATCTTATCTTTAACACTGCAACCTTCTTTGATTACTTTGAGTAGGATAAAATAAGCATTCTCAGTTTAAGCTGCCATAAGAGAAAACTCTAGAATCAAATAGTTAGGCTCACAGATCACCCTCCCCCTTAAGCTAAAGATAAATGAAGCCATTTGGTCAGCTCTAACATTAACAATTTCTGTAAAATTTAACAGCTGAATGCATGTCTATGGGAATACTTCTTGCAACACCTCTGAAGTAGTACATTAAATTATGCCTTTCCAAAGATGAAATATTATGCAAGGGTTAGTAACAACGTATCCTTTACAGATCTGCATCCAAACAAGTTTCATCAGAAAACCAAGGCCTGATACCAAGCACAGAAATACTAAAAAATGTATTTTTTTCCTATCTTTATGCACATTTACATACCTATATTAGGCAAAATAGTCAAACCATACGTGGGTTTAGCTTAGTCTGCCCTAAGATCCTGATTGAATCATGATCTTCTCTATTACACTTTCAAATGAATCATTTTTCACTTCTGTTTAATTAGTTAGGTTTTGTCTTTGGCAAGAGTCACAACAGTAAAACATGTTAGCTTTCAGAGTTCTCTTTTGATGTGTTCACTCAAGCATAGATGTATGATACCTACTGCAACACAACTACAGAAATATTATCACTGATGTCAAGAACAGCAAAAATATTCCAATTCTCGTCAATTTTGGTGCTTTTAACATCATCTCACAGAATAGGTCTGTAGAAAATCCCACAGATTATGTCTATTTATTAAAAGTGGACCAGGCCAACTTAATGCCAAAAATACTGCAGAGTAACAGGCATCTAACTGTTAGTACTAGTTAAGGTTCAAGAGATACAAGAAGTCTGGCAGATCTAGGAACACAACTCACCTTGGCCTATTCATTTAACCATGCTGTATTTTAGTTTTGCTTTGATGACATGGAAAAACCCTGCTCCCAACTGTTCAAAACAGTATGAAGTAAGTGCCTAATGTAGAAGGGCATTCTCAGGCTCACAGGTAAAGTCTTAAAGAAGCACAGCTTATTGGAATAACTGGTAATGCATATTAATTAGATCACGCTTGGTAAGGAGTAGAAATACACAGCCAAGTGGCTACAAGGTTTACAGTGCCTTGCTGATACTCCTTCATCATACATTAGATTTTTATTTACAGAGACTTATGTGTTAGCTGTCATTAGCATGGCAAAACAAATATACAGAAAATCAAGGCAGCAGGCAGGCTAGAAAGAAATTAAAAGTATCAAATAACAATGTGTTAATTCGTTGAATGATCTCTGCACAAATATATGAGTTTTCTATACTTGAAAAGTACAATAAAAGAAACAAACAATGCGCACATGGATGTACACAAGCACTCAGGGATAAAGAACACTGCCCCTACTACACAGGAAAAAAAATCACAAATGTGTGTTAATCCAGTAGTCTTTTTCTATAAAAAGGTTAAACAGCCAATATGCTTCCTTCCAGCTGTCCTTTCAGTTTGCCTCTCATCTTGACAAGGAGAAAGTATCTCTAAGAGTGAGAAAGAGACCATTTTATAAGACATTTATTCTTTATTGTCAGTGTCTTTTCTGGATATACTTGTTGAAGTACCTTAGCCACAGGTATGCAGCAAGTCTTCAGAGCATACTAACATCTGATGCACACTGAAATTGATTTTTATTTTTCACCTTGGGGAACAGAATGTTTCATGATGAGTTGCAAGCAAGTCTTCACTGAGTTAAGGAATGAGCAAACAAGATTTTCAAAATCAACAAACCCACACGCTTCTCCATAGCCTGCAGAAATACATACCTACTGTATAAACAAGCACATTGTCCTGCAGTGAGATGATAATTTGCCTCTTTAGAGCAGGCTTATTAGAGAATAATAAATATTGCAACAAAGCACAAGAGTAGTTCTAAATGAGAAGAACAAACTGCAAAATGCTAAGAACATCTGGTCCATTTCTTGTATTGACAGAGAATGAGTTAGAAGCTGACCATCATAAAAAACTTCTTTTATCTTTCTATTCACAGCCCAACAGACTCTGAAGCAAGTTTGCTTTGTGTTTAGTGTATTAAAGTTACATAAATTCCTATGGGGCTGTATTGTAACACTCGATATGTGTATGTTGCCAAGTTGAGTACTAAAATTTAAATTCCAAGTAGAGCAGCCAGAACTATTCACTCTAAATAACATTTTTGATTTGAAAACCCTTTCTGTTTACACCGAACTTGACAATGACCCCTATAAATCCATAAATCTCTCATTTGCAATAAGACCTATGAATAATTTTGAGCCTGTGCATTGTTTCCAGATCTTGCTTCGTTCTCCTACTATTTCACTTGTGGTATGTATCATTTCTTTTAACTCACAGACAATGATTATTTCCACTGATTCAATGGCTAAATCTTAAAAAGGAAAATATCTAATAGAAAACCAAATCCCACCCCAATACAAAAGCATGGAAGTTTACAAATCTTCATAGGATACCTGTAGTTTATCTGAATGCTTATAAATAATAAAACTAGGATGACTTCATACTAGAGCATTATCTTTCTAAGGGCTATTCAACCATCTGGATTGAATCTTTGCTGACTACGATGAGCTACATTCTCCTCCAACATTAAAAAGAAATGTGCAATAAACATCGCAAATTTTGGAAAAAACTTGAAGATGAGAATATGTGAAAAAACATTTTTCTTCCCATAGAATCAGAATTCTCCTGAGAAGACAATTCTGTTTTGTTTTCAGACCCACCCTGTCAAACCTCAAACACCATATATTGATTTATTAAAGAAAGGAAGTATAAGAAATACTCTGAAATCTTGTTTAAAAGATACATAAGATAAATCAGTTCTATGAGATCAAGTCATACCCTGAAACCAATCTCAGGATTAATGTAAAGGGAAGACTTCTGTCTAGCATGAACCCAACTACTCTGTTTACGCGGTATTCTTTCCCCTGGTAAACAGCTATCTTTTTCAGCATTACAAGTGTTTTTTTCTGCTTAAGAGTACTATATGTTAAATAACATCTCAGCTACTTCTTGCAAGTCCACATTGATTTATACTCTACTGTTTTGTTAATAAAGTGATAATCTGAAAGAAAATTTTATTTATTATCTTACATTATCTTCCTCATTCTTCTTTGTCTGAGTAGTCATAAATTAAAGTCAACAGCCATTTTATAATCCTGCAGTTCATTATCTCCCATTTGCTGATATGCTCAGTGCCTTACCCTTGCTCCATTTCTTCAGTAATAATTACAAAATCAAAACCGCATTAACACAATGTGCAGATACTTGTTTTAGAACTTACACAAGAGCTTTTCATCTAATCAGGGGTTGGCTAGGACACTGTCATCTGCCACTTCCCTTGCCCTCCTTCATGAAAGTTTAATCTACATTTTCCATTAAGGAGTAGCTTCATCTCATGTTCTCATTTGCAGACTGGCTTATTAATTTCTTGATTCTTATTTGAAATGGTGGTCATACCTTCCCAGACGATTTCTTCATCTGAAATTTTAATCAAGTATCTGCATATGTTCATAGTCCTGAAATACTCAGAAGCTGCAATTCACTTAATTTATCTAGTATTACAAGACTTAAATGAGGAGCAGGCAACCCTCTTGCAGGAGTGGTCATGCTTCTAATCCTTCAAATCTAAAACTGCATTTACAGTTGGAAACACACACTGACACACAGTGACACTCAGTCAAGCACAGATCTGGATCCGGTTTGTGCATACTTATTTTGGGTCCCACTGCTGCTGGTCCTTCCTCCTTAAATACACAAGATGAACTTTGTATTAGTGGTTTCTCTCTTCTTCTTCTTTGTAAAATCTGACTAAGAAGCAAGCTGCCACTGTGATCTTAGATGAGGGACCACACACGCAACACAGAAATGTGATGTTGCTAATAGGAAGCTCAGCCATTGGCTGTCTGGGAGAAGGATAATACCAGCACTGCAAAAAGGTCACAGGAGGGATGAATTCTCCAGTGGCACACTTTCTGATGAATGTTAAACCACCTGTTACTCAGAGCTATCTCCTAATGGCCCTGAAGTATAGAAAACCCTGAGTTTGAATCAAGAGTTCAGATGGATAGAATTTATGGCAGGTTTGACCCACTGCAAGTTTATCAGAGAGGAAAATGACTTTTTCACTTGGGCATGACAAACACATATGACCCTACTGCTGCAAAGTGCAACTTCTACAGTCCACTGACTGTCATTCTAACCACAAGCTGTATTGTCTATCTAGCCTCCTTAGGAAATACTGCCACAGTTGCAAGATCTCCAATTCCCCATATTTCATTACAATAAACTGCAGTACATTTGGTGGTCTAATATTTTATGAAGGATCATAAATAATTAAGAATTAATCACACTTGTCAAAATAAATAAATGCATTCAGTGATGCAGAATGCTTGAATTTTTTATAGCATCTTTTTGTTTATTTATGAATTAAAAGAAAAAAAGTCTAGCAATGGATTGCCTACTCATTGCAATACATACAGACCAGATTCAGATACCAATAGTAGAGGTTTTCTTGCCAATCTTTAGCTTATCAGTGGAATTTTAAATCTCTGATCCTACAAAGAGTTACATAAGCTTGACTTGAAAATATTAGTAGCTCCAGCAGGTCTTCATGTACTGTGCAGGGCCTAGCTGGTAGGGAATGGCAAAGAGTGAAGTATTTTAGCACGAAATTTCCAAAAAAGCCCTACGAAGTATCTTGGCATACAAACTTCCACAGATTTCTACAGACAGACAGTCCTGCAATTCTTCCTACCAAACAGTCAATATTTTTACATAACAAATGGTTCAATACCATGTAACAGGCTTTCACAGAATATCAAATAATATTAAATGTTTAAATCACACCTTTTCTCTCTCTGACTATAAAAATTGTTCTGAAACAGTGCATTTCTGTTGTTTTTCAAAAAGGAAGAAAAAACAGGGGTGAAACATGGGAGAGCAACAGAACAACACACTACTGCAACACACCCTGCCAGCATAGACCAAAGATACATCAACTTCAGACAGCTGGCTCTGAAAACAGACAACATACATAGGAAAGAATATATGAACAGGGTGAGCAAACAGTCGTACTTCCCCAGATTAATTCCCTGGCCTTCAGGAATATATTGCACAGGGATTTTCTGAGCCAGAAAAGAAATTTAATAGCCATAACTATCTTCTTCCCTGCACACCTCCCGTGCACCCACAGAAGGTTTTAGCATGAACAGTACCCTCTGGAAAATGGTTCCACGGTTTTACTCTGTGTTACATACTGAAGGATCTCATTTGTTTTTGTTTTGAACCTGAGTCTTACCAATTCAATCTGATGCTGTTTGATTCTACATTAGAAGAAATACGGAATATTCCTTCTATACTCATCTTTTCCTTGCTTTATAAAGTCTTGGGAGTTTATAAACCTTTATAAATCTTTCAAAAAGATTTTATAAAATCTTATTTTATAAACCTTTGCCACCTTTAGATGTCTCTTCCAGGCAGAGTAGCCCTAGTCAATTTAAGTGAGCCATTACATACTTTAGATCATCCTTGTTTCCATTCTTTTAATAACTTTCCCAGATGTACTAAATGATTTTTGATGTATGGGAACCAGAAAACAATGATGTATTCCAGATATAGCTGACCTACACATTTATACAAGCGTATTATTTTCTATTTTCTACTCCCTTCCCAATTAATTCCAACATGACATTTATTTTGTGACCGCTACTAAGCTGATGTTTTCACAGCTCTATTCTTACCCCAAAATCAGCTTGATGATTGAAACCAGATCAGAATCTATTCTTACATATGCCAACTCAGACTGTTTGTCCCGCCACCTCAATTCAAATAATCTACACTAACTTTCACCTTCCATAACTGCCTGGTTAAGCATCCTTTTTCAATTCTTTGCAAACCAGACCTCCATTTTCCAACCCTGAATAATTTAATATCAAACTTTGCCACCTCATCATTTATCCCTATTCAGACGGCCTATGATTTGTGTGACACCAAACACTGAACATGTCAAGTGAACATAGTGCTCAGATGTGACCATAACCAAATACTGAAACATCTAAAACCTGTTCTTCCTCTAGGTACTTCAATCCATGATGATTTGATCTGATTCCTAGACACTGAACTATATCATGCTGCAGGGGAAAAACAAACAAACAAACACAAAACCACACAAAAATCACAAGAAAAAAACCAGTTCTTCCAGTGCGTTTCTTCGGGAGATCTACCAATGATTTCCTCCCAAACGTTTTACATAAATGTATATGAAGCGCAATGAATCATACCCAAGGCATTTATCTTTATCAATGTCTTAACGTGACTTGCTAGCCAAGTGATAAAGGATGACCTAAACCATCTCAAAAGCTGGTTACGTTATCTGTTTCTCTCTGTGCATTACTGTCTGCAAAGGAGATGAAATGAGATTGAGATAATAGGAAGTACAATTTGCGGGAACCAGGGGGGATTAGAATTACTTGTGCTTAATTATTTCAGAATGAAACAGACCGCACTACTATCTGAGCCAAGCAGCTGTAATTAAAGTGATTTAAAATACAGATGCTAGCTCCAAGTGCTGATTTTTCAAATGAGTCTTTATACACAAAGACTTAGTCACCTATCAATTTCAGACCTACAGTTCTATTGAGGGGCTTAGGAGAAAATTACCACTATGTCCAACATACTTGATAATTACAAAAAAAAAAAAAAAAGTAAAAATCCCAACCCTCAAAACCTCATCCCAGCACTCCACAAATCTAAATCCATTTGATTAATGTGCGATTGGATACATGTACCTTGAAACAGGAGAAAACAACAGAACACAAACTTTGGCCTAAAATGCCTATATTCCACATTGGGAGGGATGGGGGAGTGGGGGATCACCACCACAATCTTGGGGCTTAGAAATGGAATGTTATGCCAATAGGTAATTGGAAATCATCAACAGGTAATCAGAATCATAGTAGGTAATTGGAAATCATCAATAGCTTTGTTTCTGGGCTACAGGGCCAGCCATCAGTTTTTTCTTCTGCTACTTTAATGGACATGAAAAAAAAAAAAAAAAGACTAAATACAAACAAAGGTATAACTCTACCAAAGAAAATCTGTAAAAAGCATACATCAACAATACACAGCACCAAAGTGTTCTGGCCAGACCCTTCACCTGGGATGATAGCTTTATTGTTCACTGTTTTCCCCATTTTTTCCCCACTCCAGGAAAGCAACAACTACTATTTTTAATTCAAAACAAGCATGTTTGAATTCCTAAATTTCATTAGCAGTCAGCTTGAACAAGAATTTAAGAAAAAGGAAAATACTTTCTCAGCAGCAGACATTCTGATTTACCCCAAACTTTCACTGAACTATCTTTGTAGCAGGAAATTTATTATGCATATGTATGTTCTTTGATGTGAAATTTAGAAGATATTTGCATGCATCACAAATGTGGTCCATCTGCTTTAAACACAACACAGAATTCACTAAAATGATTTGGTTTGCCGATTAATCAGTGTTCAAGCAATCAGCCTTGAAAGTTAATTTAAAATGGCTTTTTGGGGAAAAGTACTATACTCTTGATATGGATGAGAAAACAGAATTCAAGAACACAAACAAAAGCTGCACTGAAACTTTTCCTTAGTCTTTGCTTGAACATAAGAACTGTTACAAGCAGTCTGACTGCAGGTCTGCAAAGCCAAATGACATCTCAGATGCTGACTAGTAAGAGAAGAATTTTTTCACTTGCAGCTTTCTGTAATAGAGGCTTCTTGAGTCAGGGACTGAAAACAGACTATTGAATTAAATAACCAATGATGAACATATTCTTCAAGAATTCAACCAACCCTTCTTTAAACTTATGCATACTTCTGGCCTCCATAACATTAATTCATGCATCTTATTATTACAATTTATTCAGATACTACATAAAAAATATTTCCTCTTGCTTATTCTATACCTGGTATTTTTAACTTCATGGCTGCTTCCTATTGCTCTTCAATGCACATTTTTATAGACCTCAAAGTCCTAACATTGCAGACAGAATAAAGCATTTTTGTTTAGTTTTTCATAGTACAGAAACTGTTCCATAACTCTGATAATCTTTGTTATCCTTCCCTATACCTCTTTGTTCTATATTCCTGCTTAAAGCTTGTAGCTCTAACCCCCCTTTTCCACTTTGTAGCTCTATTCTCAACACTACCACCCCACCCTTAAAGGGAAAGGTTTCAAGCAGGTGTTACTAAACTGCAAGAAAGGTGTAAAGAATTTTCAGCTTTCCCAGGCTCCAAAGGGTAAAAATACACCTACCAATCTTTTTATCACTTAAAATCTTAATGAAATATACTGCTGTTCACAGATAAGATCATAAGCAGGAAAAGTAATTCCAACAAACCACATTTTCATCCAAGGAAGAAGAAAAGTGTTACACTCCTTTCTTTTCATGCTTCCTTTCTCTCTTTACAGGCAAGATTTTTTTTTCTTATATTAAGGGCAAAACCTATCTTTTATTTTCTCACCAAATAGAAAACCTAAGCCCTGAACACAAGGATATTGTCTAAAACTGTCTGCAAATAAGCTAGCACTAAACACCACCTAGAGCAGAAGTAAAAACAGACTCAGTTATTTTAATTACCTCTTTCAACCACTGAATGACCTTAAACACAGACACCACAGGACTATTCTCATCCAGATACTGTCCATGGAGAGATCAGCCTTATTCAGACTTTACACAATACTATGTTTTTTATTCTGCTTCCCATATATATGATGTAGACAAAAGCAGATACTCCATATGCAAAGTGACTGCCTTTGTTTATCACACTGCTTGAATTTATTGTCTGCTGTAGCGAAAGGATTGTAACTGCCTGAAGTATTTTAAGAGGACATATTTGGTTGGTTTTTTTTGTTTGTTTGTTTGTTTGCTTGTTTGTTTGTTTGTTAAGCCAACCACTACAATGAAGACATGACATAGTTGTATTCATCTTACCTTTTGGTGTATTCTCAGAGTGATCTCTCTCTGGCCCATCCGGGATGTTTAGTTGCAAGATATCCTCTGCACTCACTCTGAGCCACGCTTTGTTGGGGGTTTCCTGATCTTTTGAGGAAAGGGAATATTCCAGCTCACAAGGAGATTCAAAATTGCAATCAAATACTGGAAAAAGAAAATAGACACAGAACATACCATGTTGATTAAGTTCAGCTTCCTCTGTGCTAGAAGGTATATACACACAAGTACTTTTTTAACGAGTAGCTATAGGGGAAGTCCATAAAGAGGCAAAAAATTGTCCGAAATGGACCACACTGAGAGATTTGTTATGGGGGTAATAGTAAATCAAGAGGAAAGCCCAAAAGCCAGTAACTTCCCTTGTGAACAGATAAAACGGCAGCACAGGCTAAAGCAGGAAAGGGCATCATCTAGACTGATGGGAAATAGCTTAGTCAATTGATAAAAAATGAGACAGAAAGCAAATCTCATCTGGGATGCCCATTCAGATTCATCCAGGACCGTTACAGTGCAAAGGCTACTAGCAAGTCGTATATCCTGGGCATTCGGGACATGCTGGTAGCCGTAGGGACTATACCCTGTGAAGCAACCTTCTGACTCGCTGGGTTTCGGAAGCTTGATCTGCTGCTGCAAAATTTTAGTCTCCAGGCTGTACAGCCAGCATCTGTCTCCAACAGACATTTCTTATTGAGATGTTTCTCTTTTAGAAACAACTTACCTTGTTGGTATAACTATGATTCACTTCCCCATGTTCAATTTACTATCAAACCATAATTCAAGTTGCTTAACAAAACATGTATTGATAACCTGAACAGATTTTACTTTTACTTGTCGAGATTGCTAAATTTTCTGGAATGCCCAGTATGTTTTTTTTTTTTCACCACAGTCAGCACTCAACACAATACTCTCTGAATGAAATCCAGCTCCTCTTTGTAGTCTTCTACGTCTACTGTGAAAGTGAAACAAATAATCTGAATTCACATTAGTCTAATTAACTAATATTTTTTTTAAATTTGATTACATTCTCTATTAAACACCTAATTTCTTCTTCGTGTGCTCATATTTACATAGTCCAGCCTATTCTCCTGGTGATTACAACATCTTCTAATCTGAAGGTTAATACCATTGCCCTCCAGCTAATTCATCTCTTTAATAGCAAACTAAAAGGAGCAGAATCTATTTTTCCAGTTTACATTTGATTTTTTTTTAATCATAGAATTATACAACGGTTTGGGTTGGAAAGGGTCTTTAAAGACCATCTTGTTCCAACCCCCCTGCCATGGGCAGGCACACCTTGCACTAGAACAGATTGCTTAAAGCCCCATCCAACCTGGCCTTGAACATTTCCAGGGATGGAGAATCCACAACTTCTCTGGGCAACCTGTTCCAGTGCCTCACCACCCTCATGATAAAGAATTTCTTCCTTATATCTAATCTAAATCTACTCTCTTTTAGTTTCAAGCCATTACTCCTTGTCCTATCACTACACTCGCTGATGAACAGTCTCTCCCCATCTTTCCAGTAGGCCCCCTATAAGCACTGGAAGGCTGCTGTAAGGTCGCCCCAGAGCCTTCTCTTCTCCAGGCTGAACAACCTCAACTCTCAGCCTCTTCATAGGAGAGGTGCTCCAGTCCCCTGATCATCTTTGTGGCCCTCCTCCTCTGGACCCACTCTAACATGTCTTTCTTATGCTGGGGGCCCCAGAGCTGAACACAGTGCTCCACATAGTTTCTCATGAGAGTGGAGTAGAATGGGAGAATCACCTCCTTTGACCTGCTAGCAACACTTTTTTTGATGCAGCCCGGGATACGATTAGCTTTCCGAGCTGCAACTGCATGTTGCCAGCTCATGCTCAGTTTTTTGTCCACCACTACCCCCAAGTCCTTCTCCTCAGGGCTGCCCTCAATCCATTCATTACCCAGCCTGTATTCATGCTTGGAATTGCCTCAAACCAGGTGCAGGACCTTGCATTTGGCCTTGTTGAACTTCATGAGGTTTGTGTGAGCCCAACTCCCAAGCCTGTCTAGGTCCCTCTGGACAGCATCCCTTCCCTCCAGTGTGTCAACCGCACCATTCAGCTTGGTGTCATCTGCAAACTTGCTGAGGGTGCACTCAATCCCACTGTTCATGTCACGGACAATGTTAAATAATACCAGCCCCAATACAGACCCCTGAGGGATACCACTCATCACTGGTCTCCACCTGGATATCGAGCGGTTGACTACAACTCTTTGAAAGCAACCATCCAGCCAGTTCCTTACCCACCAAGTGGCCCATCTATCGAATCCACGTCTCTCCATTTTAGAGACAAGAATGTTGTGCGTGGCAGGATCAAATGCTTTGCACAAGTCCAGGCAAATGATGTCAGTTGCTCTTCCCCAGTGCTGTAAACCTGTCGTAGAAGGCCAGCAAATTTGTCAGTCACATGTTGCCCTTAGTGAAGCTGCATTGGCTGTCACCAACCACCTCCTTGTTTTTCATGTGCCTTAGCATAGTTTCCAGGAATATCTGCCCCCTGACCTTGCTGGGCACAGAGGTGAGGCTGACTGGCCTGTAGTTCCCTGGGTCTTCCTTTTTTTCCCCTTTTTAAAAACAGGACCTATGTTTCCCCTTTTCCAGTCAATGGGAATTTCACTGGACTGCCACAACTTTTCAAATATGATGGATAGTGGCTTAGCACCTTCATTTGCCGGTTCCCTTAGGATGCTGGGATGCACAGGACCTATGTTTCCCCTTTTCCAGTCAATGGGAATTTCACTGGACTGCCACAACTTTTCAAATATGATGGATAGTGGCTTAGCACCTTCATTTGCCGGTTCCCTTAGGATGCTGGGATGCATCTCAACGGGTCCCATAGACTTATGTTTGGGTTTCTCAGGTGGTCTTGAATCCAGTCCTCATTTACCGTGGGAGGGACTTCGCTCCTCCAGTCCCTGCCTTCAGGGATCCCATCTCTTCAGTTGAGAGATGCAGGAAGAGTGATTGCCTGTGAAGACTGAGGAAAAAAAAAAATGTTGAGCTCCTCATCCATTCTCAGGCAGAGCTCCATGCACTCCAGCTGCTCATTGGCATAGAGGGTGACATCCACTCCTCATCTCCCCTGTCTGTCCTTCCTAAAGAGCCTGTATCCTTCCCTTCCAACACTCCAGTCATGGGAGCCATCCCACCATGTCTCTGTAATGCCAATGAGCTCATAGCCCTGCAAGTGTATGCATGTCTCTAACTCACGTTGTTTATTCCCCACACAGTGTNACACTGTGTGCATTATTGTACAGACACTTAAGAGGGGCACCCCAGCATGTTGTGTTCCTAGAAAGTGTTTGGGGGATTTCTCCATAATTGTGCCTTGCAGACATTTCCTTGCCAACCTGCAAGTGCTGGAACTTGCTCTCATAGCCCTGAGAGCGGGCTAAAAATTCCAGTTCCCCCTGCTTATTTCCCATGCTAGAAGCATTTGTGTATAGGCATTTAAGTTGGGCCCCTAATGAAACTGACTTAGTGGCTGGAGTGGCTGGCTTTCCTTTGTGCTGCTCTTCAGGTGCTCTCCCACTGACCTCTCTTCCTTTTCCAATCTCTGTGCAGCCACTGGCAACACTGGCTTCAAATTGTTAAGAGTTAGGTTGGTTGACATTCCCCTTCCCCAGCAGCTTTAGTTTAAATCTTTCTTCACCAGCTTGGCAAGCCTGTAGCTAAAGATGCTCTTTCCCTCCTCTGATAGATGGATCCCATCTGACCCCATTAGACCAGGTTTCTCAAAGACAGTCCCATGATATAAGTAGCCAAATCCCTGGCTATAACACCAGTCCTGTAACCATTTGTTGATTCACCTGATTTAACTGGTCCTTTCAAATCCCTTCCCTTGGACCAGAAGGATTGAAGAGAAAACTACCTGTGCCCCAGAGCCTCTTACAGCAGCAGTAAGAGGCTCTGGGGTACAAGTAGTTTTCTTTTTAATCCCCAGAGCTCTGTAGTCCTTCTTGACACACCTCAGACTGCTCCTAGCTGTATCATTGGTGTCCACATGAAAAAACAGCAGTGGATAATAGTCAGTGAGCTGTATCAGGCTTGGTAGTCTCTCAGTGACATCCCTGATACAAGCCACTGGTAAGCAACACGCCTCTCTCAAGAGAGAGTCAGTAAACGGGTGCCTCTATACCTCTCAGAAGAGAGTCACCTACAGCTATCACCCGTCACCTTTTCTTTGCTGCATTGGTTATTATTACTGGGAGCAGATCAGACTGGCTTAGTTGGTGCCAGCGTCTCCCCTGGTGTGACGGGTCCTTCCTCTTCAGTCTGCAGAGCAGTGAAGCAGTCCTGTGAGAGTACCTCAGGTGTTGGGAGATGTCGCTTCCTCTTGCTGGTCCTTGCCATTGCAAGCTTCTATTCTTCTGTGTTATTGGCATCCTTCCCCTTCTTTGTATACTTGTGAGGAAGTTTTCAGCTGTTCAGCTGTGGGTCCACTACAGACCTAGGAACCAGTTATCTAACTCCTCTTCAGCCTCTCTTGATGTTACACAGCCTTCTCACCACATCCTGCAGCGCAGCCACTAGCTGCAGGAGATCCTCCACCTGGGCACACCTTTTGCAGGCAGGTCTGCTGCCTGTCCCTGATAAAAGAGAAAGGTTTAGACTACTGCAGCCTCTCCCTTCAGCAGCTCTGTCTGTGTGGAGGCATCAGACAGTGCTTGGGTAGATGGTACATACAGACACGTACACACACACACACACAGCTGGAGCTGCAGTCTCTGCTCTAAGACAAGCATACAACATTCTGCCCTGAGGGTCAGGCAAGATGAGTGCCCTTGACCAGTGCAAATGGTCACTGAACAGTCCCCAGTTGTTGGATTACATGCTTTCCAAGCCTCCTATTCAGCCACTGAAATAGCCCTCTTCTGAAGGGACACCCTCCCACAAGACCTGCAGCACAAACTTTCGCTCCACACCCAGACTGCCGTACCACGACCTGTTCCAAGCACTGCCTTTTGTAAGCTGTTGCTCCCAGCCCTGCCCAAGGCTCTCATAAGAGCTGCCAGCTCCTAGCAGTTCTCTTCGCTACTCAGGTGTTTTATCATTCACTCAGCATTTTAACTGCTTCATAACACTATGGAAACCATATAATGTAAGGAATCCATACACACCAAAAGTAGTGATAACAAGGATTTTACACATTTCTTTAAAATTGAATGCACATGCTGCTATCCTTTTCAGGCATCCATGCTATCAATATAAATTTTACAAATAAATACAAGAAGCACGCTTCAATTTAAGCAGCAGGGAATGGTGGATATATTCATGCCATACAGTTTACTACTATGATATTGTACCCAAACTGCAGACCACCTTTATCTCTAGTTCTTTAGTTGTTCTTTAAAAAAAATGAAAAACAAACTCAACATTTTTTTTAAATCTATAAAGTGTTAAGAGTCAATTAAACTTTGCACCAAAGCCCAAATGGACAAAAGAGCAACCAAACACTGAACTACATGTTACAGAAAAAATAACATTATTACTGACTAGTTCACTTATAGGGAACACCTTGATTAGTATGTGCTTTAAGGTACTGTCAAAAGAATAAAGGAGCAGGGGCAGAAAAGAAAAAAATACAGAGTTCATGCAAGGCTTTCTTTGACAGAACCCACAGAACTATGGAAGGGGAAGCCCGGGCCAAGGAAAACACACGGCAAGAGCAAACATTTCAAATCAGCTATTTCATTCCTTGTGGGCTTCTCTCCCCCAACAGTCTTAAGTATTTTCATGAGCTTTCTAGTGGTCACTGCTTGCTTCCACTCCTCTACTATCCAGCTGCTGAGAACAGAAGCCTTTGTCTTCTTTCTCTTACCCTCCTGCCCCCAAGCAGAGAAGCTTTTCATGGACATCCACAAGGCTCTCTTATTTTCCTTTTTCAACCCTCATCCCCTGACACCCTGATTACAGTGCCCACAAACACTTGATAGCCAGCTCAGCTACCCCGTTTTGCCTCACTTTCCAGAACCTCCTCCTCCTCAAAAGAGAACTACAAATTAGCTGGGGAGCCTGTAAAACAGCAGGCCTCTGACCTACAACTGGGACAACTTAATTGGGGTATGTGATTAAGTAACAGTCATCACATTTAGTGTTACGACCCCTGCAGACAACTAAAGCCTCCATGTGAAAGAGGGAAAATAAAGGAAAAAAGGCAAGTAGCAGTACTACTTCCTTCCCTTGCAATGAACAGCCTACAGAGAAGTGGACGTGATCTAACATGCCTGTTGTGGTCAAGCTGGACAGCCTTTCCAACAGGACAGCCTTTATTCCTTGAAAGAAGAGGAAGCTACTTGGCTCATACATCTTAAGATTGTCTGCGATTTAATGAAAACATACTTGCATCTTTAACAGAACTTCATAGTCCTCCCACTCCTCTCCCTACACCACCAGAATATCTGCATTCTTCATAAGCTCTTATTTAAATTAATCTCATATCTCAGACCAAAATTTCAGTGCTATTATCCTATTCAGCACAAAGAAACGATGACAAAGAAATGCTATCTGATCCAACACAGTCTACCACTCCTGGTGTGGTAGGTGCTGCAAGACCATATAAACCACATCTGCAAATACAAAACCATCACAATATTTGAATTAATTTCACAAATAACATTTTGGTTTCTATGCCTCTGCCTAAGAAAGGTCTTTCACCTTCCTTTTTGACTTTTGTCATAACATTTTTAAATGCAAAACCCAATATATTTTTTTCTTGCCCAGATAAGCAAACAAAGTAGCCTTTAGAAGCTGAATAAAAGCCACTCTGCTCTTTTTTGAAAAACAGGAAACACTACAGGAAAGATAATTAAATGTGTTAAACACAACCTTTTCTGATTATTTTTTAAACCTACCACCAGTACAAATTGACTAGATACAGAGCTTTAGGACTTCAACAGTGTAGCTCGACAGTCAGGGTTTTTTTCTATTAAAGATATGTCACAAAGATCTATGTCCTGTGTATGCACACCTATACTGACATTATAGATCCTAGAGGCTCTATAGGAATTTAAATTCAAGCAAATTGCAGACTCTTTTTTAATATACTGTGAAAAAACAACCTGTTGTACAATGTCCTGGCCATTGGAGAAACAGAACAGCTTAATTTATTAAAGTCTATTTTATCACCATTGCACTTTTAAAGAGGGAAACAAAACATGGTGCTTCTAATCAAATTAAGGTAAACGCTTGCTTAAGAAAGGCTGCAGACATAAATCATTTCAGTTTCTGGTATATAAGAAGGTATAGGATACCAACCATAGACTGAAAAGTAAATTAAGCTACTATCTGCTTGGAAAGCCAGTGGAATTTGTGTATGTCTGATGATGTTAAGAGTCCTGGGAGTGCTTCAATTTATTTGTTTTAATCAAAGTAGCTATCAACAATAATTTATGTGCAAACAACTAAAATATCTGGCAACTACATCTGTTTTAATTAAACTGATCGGAGTTTTCTAATAAACTAGTGACTTAAAATAGTAGTATAAGCAATACCCCAAAACACAGTAATCTGAAGGAAATACCCTTTATATGGCTTCAGGTCAGATTATGGATCATTCACTCACTGGATCATCTTAGATCCTTTGTGTAAGCATGCGTCACAGAAACGTGTTTTATTTAGAATAAAAATAATTTTACAAATACATATAAACTGCCTGTTCTTTTAAAGAAACAATTCTGATTGTTCTTTCTTCAGCTGAAGAAACAAACTAGGTTTATTTGTTTTAAACCAAGCCTCCTTTCAACCACAAAAATCTTATCAGCAGGTACTTTCTTCTTAGACTGCTCCTTTGTTGGTCTACACTTGTCTGTATTAAAAGGGTCTTTTTCACCCCCGGTGTTCTGGCTTTCACAAATCACTCCTCTCTGTTACTCCCAGCTGATCACCCTTTTGAAAAGGTGTGGTTGTTTTCTTACTTCACTAAAATAGACAAGGAAGAGAGTAGAGGTTCTCTATTCCCCAAAGAACCAGCTCAGAGATATGCATCCTAAGTGGCAAGTAATCATCTTAAACACGACTTATTTGTACTACACCTACAGATACAAGCGCACAATGTAGAGGTCACTTACACTGATCAAGATAGGACCAGAACCTTCCTCAAGAATACACCTTCTCCAGCAGCAGCAATCACAGCAGCACTGCTCTCAGATACACGATTTGATTTTTGGGTGGTCCTGCGTGGAACCAGGAGTTAGACTCCATGATCCTTGTGGGTCCCTTCCAACTCGGGATATTCTATGACTCTACGACTGGTATGTGTCCTTGAGGCTAACTGGGAGGACCAGAGGTGTCCCCATAGGGCTAGGTGAAGGCAGTCCCCAAGGTCTCACCCTGTTTGCCTGAGCCCCCCACACCGCTTCCTGGCAGCACTCTATCCTTTCTCTGCTTCCCAGGCCCTTTTTCTATCTCCTCTCTCCTCAGAGGCTTCCCTGCCCCTCTGCCTCCTGCTCGCCGGTGCGGGAAATCCTGTCAGCAGCGGGGCAGGGGCTTAAGACGCTGCCTAGCTCTGGACATACGGCCCGCACAGTTAGTGTGAAGCCTCACAGCCGACGCCCCGCCCCGGCAGCGCAGCGGGAGGCCAGGCCGTTGTCCGCGGGTGAGTACCTCCATGTGCTCGTCCAAGCACGCTGTGCGCAGGGCAGATTTCAGCGTGGTTAGTTTGCACGCAGCACAGCGGGCTTATTTCCAGCACGGAGCGTCATGGGAGTGTGTCCCGGCAGGCTCCGAGAGCACCACTTATCCGCATTGAAAGAGAAACGCCTAGGTTTCCCTCTGGAGGTGCTACTGAAATTAAGATTGTGTTCTGAAAAAATAAAGTTTAATTGGAGCATTGCCCAGCAGGACACACAATGTCACTCGCTCTGCAGAGACACAGCATCAACTGCCAAGAAGAGAGCTCGAGTTCCCGAGGCTTGAGCTTCTGAGTCAAGCATGGGGCATGCTACTTTTCTCCATGGGGAACTTGGTGCTTTCCTAGTGCCAGAAGCTTTTAAATTAACCCCCCTCTCTGTCGGGGGGTTGGGGGGCGAAGCAACAGCTGGATGGGCCACATATTAGAGACAATAACGAAAACATTTGTTTAGTAGTGAAGAGAATCTTTAAAATGACAGCATATACTTTAAATCCACCTGGTTCCTTAGTGCGCACCAGGGACTGAATCATCAAAATCTTTGACGGCTGCTTTGTTTGGTGGAAATCAAGCTACAAAGGAGAGGGCCAGGACTCCTTTATCAATCAATTACAAGCACATTCTTTCAAGACAGCTACAGAAAGAGGAGCAAGGAGGGGGTGTGGGTAGCACAACCAGTAACAGCTCTCATTTTCACTCCTCCGACTGTGAAAAGTGACAGAGCTCATCCTCCACCCAAGAAATATTTGTCCAGCAAATCTCCCATGCATGCACCACAAACAATAAATGAAAGTGCATTTCTAATGCTAGTTCTGACCAAAAGATTGAAGTACTGTCTAACACTGATTGTTAGAAAACATGCTCCACTTGGCACAAAACAGTAATTGGATGGACTGTCATATTTTGACAATTCATACAAGGGACCTCTTGCATGAAGTTTGAAAGATCTCTAGAGAAAATGAATACTTGAGACAGGGAGAAAAGACATTTGTTGTTTTACTGTATGTTACTCTATTATTGAAAAAATATTGCGCTGTCATTGCATATTATCTGCAGATGAAAAGACGATATAAGGAAAAGAATAACTTGAAAGAAACTATAATTTTCTGACTAGTAAATTTTTTTTCCTCTTTCTTGCTTAGCACAGCCTTCAGCTTAGTTAGGCAGAAGCTGCTTTTCCTGTGATTTTCCTGCCCATGGGCTTCAGCACCATTACACATGGCAAAAACACCCTCTAATCATTAAACAAGAATTTATGCACATGTATATGGGGTCACAGCATCTGCTATTTTATATGAAACAATTCCATTAGTTTAGTGTAACCATTGTTAATTGAAGTCTTGCTCTGTTATATTTATAACACTATTCCCAAAACAATGTTAGAATACTTTAAAGATTGCAAAATGCTTTCTGTGAAAGTTAGGGTATGTTTGAATCAAGGTGCTACTTCACTTTTACATTATCTTTAATAACAAAACATTGATTCATTTTTCCTCTGGGACAAAGTATTATTCTGCTCATTCCTTTCCTGACTTTATCTCACCTTCCAAACTGGAACTTGTAACTATTAATTCATATCCATGCTTGTTACTATGCCATGCTGAGCCAAGTATCATGATAGGTTTATCATTCTGAATATGTCCATATTAATCTGATTTATTGTAGATGTATAGAATAAGTATTCATGGGAAAATAACTGTAACACAAATTCATCTAGCTGGTGCCCTCTTTTGTTTGACAAACAGACTCATTGAGTTTCCTGTCAGCAGTGTTTAACTGGTATTCAACTCATGTGAATGAAACGTTTTGAATGCATGCACATGAGTACTTGTTCAGCAAGCTGCACTGAACCTCCTAGAGAAAAAAATTAATGGTCTGCCACCTTGCTGAGCAGTTGCCATGTCACTGAGCATCATATATGCAAAGAGAATGACCTCAAATTATTCCATAGTAAAATTAGTCTGATGCGTTGTTTTTTTTTCTTAGCAAACCCAATTCAGGAAATTATGATCTCTTCACAGTCAGGATTCCATTAGAAAGTGTTAAAAAAAAAAAAAAAAGAAAGAAAGAAAAGAAAAGAAAACTAAACAAACAAAAAAACTGTCAAATTAGTTTTCTGAAGACATAGAGCTGAGTGAAATTATTAATAAGCTATTAATAGAGCCATCCTTTGGATTATACTTTTAGTAGCTATTAAATCAAAGCTGTGAATAATTATGCACTCCTGAAAGTATGTGCTCTTCCTCTGCTGAACTCACCTTTTTAAGCACACTAGTCATTTGATAGCCGAATCTGCACTTTCCCCCTGAGTTTTAGTCCCAGTTGCCTTAGGAATCCAAAACACCACTACTTCCTGAATTTCAGGGGGAAAAATATCTGTAAACTAGATTGCAAGTCTGATGCAGCCCAAGACAGGTATTTCTGTCTTTTGCGCAAAGCTGGTACAGAACGGACAAGGAGTTCAGCTGCTGCTGGGGGGCCTGGCAAAGAGACACCGAGACAGCACAACTGCATAAGAAAAGAGTTAAAAAGCAAAAACCATCTCCAGCTTTACAAATAGGAAATGGCTATCGTTATGCCTGCTATTCTCAGGAAACATGCTCTTCTTTCAAAACAGAATTTAGATGTGCTGAACTGCATTTGATTTTTTCCAGTTGGTAGCACTTTCTGCATTTGCCACTGTACTCTGCCAGAATCATGCTCAAGGTTTGGTGTTATTGGCTGGCCTGGGGGCATGTAGAGGATGGTGCAGAGAAGGGTGCACATGTCATGAAGGCTTCCAGGTCTTAAGAGGTGCCTGTCATCTGGAACCCCTGTTACAGAAGCTTAATGTTTTTTATGCAGTGGACAATTTCTTATACAATACCTACACAGAAGAGAAAATTAATATTCAACCAACCAGGACAATAAATAAAATATGTGGCTGGGTGCAGTTAATCATGTAAGCCTCAGGACAGAGATCCATCAGTGCAGCAAATGGGGAGACTAATATGCTACAATAAGTCCACATATGCAGAATGCATTAAAAGTTTGTTATAGCCACACGGAATAGTCTGAGTGTATTTCAGAAAGAACAACAACAACAACAACAACAACAACAACAACAGCAACAACAACAACAACAACAACAACAAAAACCACAGTGATTTAAAGACTCCTCCTGCCTTGCAGGCTAAATTCCCAGGTAATTTTGACTTCATGTGTTTTTTTAAGTCTTTGTTTTCTGCAAGGCAGGTGGATTATGCATCTCTGAGCTGGTGGATGATTAATCAGTGCTTGGATAGAGACAAATCTAGAAACTTCAAGACAAGATAGTCTTGTAAATGCTTCACTCTCAAAGCATCCTGTTTTGCCAGTGATTATACTTTAGGATTGCTACATATAGTTTCAAAGATAACATCAAGCACCGTTCCTGTCAGAACTAGTGTGGCTGTCCATCAGAATGTTTAACTGAGTGGAGGAAGAGGGAACTTAGTTTGACAGAGGAAGACCCCACATTTCAATTTACACAGCCTTTCAATCAAAGAAATTTATCCAATAGTGGAATACAGGCAACAAGTAATTAGACAACTTATATTTCCCCACTCCAGGAACATCAGTCAGTTAATTAGATGGGTCCCATCAGATGATTAGAGTTTCAATAGATGTTTTACTGAGCACTCACTTTGTAATCTCAGTCATGCTGGAAACATTGAGGAAAGCTTCTGGCAGAATGGGAAAACACTCTAGTAGTAAAGGACTATTGGTTTTTATTTCTGCTAATGATTTATTGTGTGATTTTGGGTTAACCACTTAATCAGAAGGCAAGGGTGGTAACCTGGGACAAGGTTACTAGTGTAGAGGTTGGATGGTCTAACTTCGTCTTCTGCATTGCTCAGCTGATCCCTGTGCGACCTTCAGTGAGCTGTTTAGATCCAGAGCCAATGATCAGCTGCTGAAAGGCACTGTTCACATTCCTGTCATACTCATAGCAGTTCTGGACAGAAATCTAGATCCCCTGGAAAATTTATAACAAACATTCAGGTGCCTAAAAGCTTTAGGTATGTAGAGGAATAGAGAGAAGTTTTAAGCATTGCTCTGTTAGGCTTGAACTATGCTTACATGCTCTACTCAACATACATATAACAATCCTCCACATACAGCATATTTGAAGTGGCAGGAAGTATAACATATCATTGCTATACTTCCTGCAATGATATGCTATAATTCCATTCTGAAAACCATGACTTTGAGGACCATTGCGACCCCTTTAATTTAGAGGAGGCTCAGCCAACCTTTGGAAACCTTAACGTGCAAAGCTACCAAAAAAACACGACTCCTGCCCCTCCTCAAGACTCCTCACTAGTTTCAAGGTACGTGTCCTGAATTACACCTTCTGAAGGAGAAAACAGCTTAGAATTGGAAACTGATATTTTCTATACTAAGAACTATACTAGTTAAGGTTTTGGGGACCTTTTAAAAATAGAACATAAAGCAGAGTAATATGCTCATCCAATTTTGAAGCACTGATTGAAGATTGTATTTTGTGGAACAGATCATCAAATTCCTGCCTTTCCTTGCAAAACGAATGATTGGAATATGGTAGAATTTGGTCCCATGCAACCAGCTAAAATCATAATAAATCATTTCTGCTTAGATGCAGTACATTTATCTCCTTGTGATGCTGTCAGATGGAATTGATGCTTTTAGATTTAAGAACAAAGTCTTCCCTTAGAATGGTATTACTGAGAAACTGAAAGAGTTTAGGAAGAAGTAATAAAGGGTAAATTAAAAATCATCCTTGCAACTTCTAGGAAAGCCAAGTGAGTGAAAAAGATTGTACTACTGTCCTTTCCAAAATGAAATTGGTTTGTCCTCATCATTCAAGCATATAAAATAGCTAGGAGCAGATACTGTATGCCAGTGGAAAGAATATATATTGCACACATAAAAGGCTGCAACATAAATTTGAAGAAATATGGACCTCCTTCATATAGGTAGGTCAAACTTTTCCCTCAAGCAGATAATTACAGGCTTGGGGTGAGTAAATCTTATTAGCCTCTCAGTACCTTAACTCCTCTCATAGAAACTGGTAATAGATATATAGTAAACATATACTACTTCAGTGGTGAATTTGGCTGTGGTTTGTCAGGAAATAGGTCATACCAGAGAACAGATGAAAACAGATTCCCTGATTTTGGGAAGGATGGAAGTTGTAAAAGGGGATGGCAAGGAAAACTGAGTTTGGTACACAGCTCCTCTATTTATATCACTGGATTCAAAGATACCACCCAAATATTACAGTTTGGGACCTTTATTTTGAGGGAGCAGGGCAGGCTGGGGCAGCCCAGGTCATCAGGAACCTCTGTGGGGATGGCAACGGGCCAAGTCCAGCTCTCAGGGAAATAGGGCTCCTGGTCCCATGGGCAGTGTGGGGAAAGGCCCCAGGGGATGCTGATAAGGGACAGTAAGGCTTATTAGTGCCCTCAGGGGCTGGCAGTATGGATATTTTATCATGGATCGTTTGACTGTTTTGCTCCACTATTATTCCAATATCCTTAAGCAGTTAGTTACAGCCTCTTGAGGAGAACATATAAATGCTACTTACTGTGTTGTCCTCTATGGGAGAAGAAAGGGGATGTATCTCTCATGACCCAGGTCAAGTTCCAAGCGAAAAGACCAGGAGGAAGATCCAAAGTGCTCAGACCTTTCATTAAAAAAAAAAAAAAATACAAACATTATGTATGCCATAGTTGTTTGTATGCTACACATTAAGTGCAAAGATCAGCTTTATATACTATATGCACTAAGTGCTGATATTATACTACTTCTCGGTCAGTTTGTCTTTCCAGATATGTGTGCGTATAGGGAAACAGGAGATAAATTGCTTTACATGACAGAATTATCATCACCTAGAAAAACTGACAACTTTTGTCCCACATGTAAGTTCTCATTGATCTTTCCCTCAATTTATTTAAAGTTTTGTTAGCATTTAGAGAACCTGTACATGGAAAAGGCAAATGTATGCAGCTTCTGTTCAACAACCCTATGTATCTCAGAGATGCTTATGGGGATCAGAGTACTGCAGTGACCCAGAACATGAAAATATCTGTACAAAACTTCACTAACTCTGTAAAGACCATGGTGATCTAAAAGGTGCAAAGAGAATCTGAAATAGCACACCAGGTCAATGAGCAGAATTCCCAGGGGAAAGGTAGGATTTAACTTTGAAGAAATACAGACAGGCAAAACTTGTGTTTGGGAAGTTTGATGCAACAAAACAAATCTCTGGCTTGCTGATATGTTCTGATTTCTCACAGAAGCCTTAAAAAATTGTAAGAAAAAATAAAAAGTACATCTTTGATCTATTAAAATTTTTGTCAAGTAAGAATACTACAGATGCTGGCTTGAATTCCTTTAGTTTAGGTGCAATGCTAGGCTTTGCTGTAATAAGAGCAAAACAACATGGTAATACCTCCCAATAAAAGTTTTGTAAAATTTTCTGTAACAAAAGGAATTAACTAAGAGTGATAATTAATTCAGTGTCAAATAATTGTCCTCCTGAATGGATAAATAATAATGGATAATAAAAGAAACGTTTAAGAAGATAATAGTAAGCAAGGTAAATGGCTGAAGCCTTGGTAAAAATATTATTTTGATTCTGCTGAAGCTCTGCCACTTCCCTCTTCCACGTAAGAAAAACCTGAAAATTTCAGAGGGACTTGTCAGAAGCTTAAGTAAAAAGTGTTAGTTGAGCCCTACCTCATTCTCAGTGTAATCTCTTTTTTAGCAGCCCTGTAACTGAGTAGTGGTAGCAAAAACAAGAGAAAAATAACTATTTTTGCATGAGAACTGTAACTCTTGCTCATTGCTTAAAGCAATAATCTTCAAGATAAGAATGGACTTCATGTTGTTTTGTAAGCCATTCTAGAGTGGCAAAAATATAATATCCCTAATGGCTCAATTAAATCTGGTCTGTATGCTAAGTTACAGTACAATCATAGAATCATAGAATCACAGAATCATTTATGTCGGAAAAGACATCTAAGACCATCAAGTTCCACCATTAACCCAACAAAATGAGCCTTTGGTCCCTATTAGTATGCCTTCTAGCTATAAAATAGAGTTTAGACTTGTAAGGGAGTGTTTGTGCCCCCCAAAATTAAGGTATGGACCTCAAAATTAGGGTTTGGACCTAAAAATAAGGCTTTGGACTTTCCAGGTTGGGGGGTTGGATCCTAAAACAATGCTTTGATCCCTCAGAATGGGTGTTTGAACCCTAAAAGGAGGCTTTGGGCCCTAAGATTCAGGCCTTGGCTCCTAGAATGAGGATTTTGGAACTAAAAAAGAAGTTTTTTTTTTTGTTTTTTTTGTTTGTTTGTTTTTTTGTCATCGTTGTTGTTTTGTTTTGTTTTGTTTTTGTTGTTGTTGTTTTCTTTTTTCTTTTTTCTTTTTTTTTCTTCCTCAAATAAGGCATTACATCCTAAAAAGGCAGCTTTGCACCTTAAAATGAAACTATGGGCCCTAAAAGTAAGGCATTGCACTCTAAAAATGACAACCTGGGCCTGAAAACTGAGGGTTCAGGCTTTGGATCCAGAATGGAGTTGCAGGGCCCTGAAAGTATCTCCTGTTATTGTCTAGAATTTAGCAGAAAAAAGTCTAGGCCAGTGATTTATGAAGGTAGATATGAAACTTAGTGTCTCGTCTTCAGTTGTGAATGATAAAGTAATAGGTACCTGTGATATAACCTTTATATTGGATTTTCCTTCCTAACATGAAGATATAGTTGACACATCTTTCAGTAGCCCCTGATATAGCTTGATGTGGCAAATAATGTCAGGTTTCATCACAATAGATATAGTTGTTGCTAAAAGAGTTTTTTTTTCCTACAAATGTGCTTCACTTTGATGTTAATATAAAATAATAAATTTAAAAAATAATAATAAAAATTGAGCTCCTGTAATAAGCTAATTTTAAAATCAGTGGACGTGTTATGTGTGTTTTTCTTGACGTGAGATATCTGACCAGTAACAATATCCTTCCAGTAATATCTCCATCCAGTGACACTCCAAAACGAGGAAAGATTTAAAACTTTAAAACAGGTCACACATCTTGCACAAACAAGAAGTCTGGGGTCTCCTTACCCCTGCAAGACCCAAATTAATGTAGATGTCATACATTTAGTACCGATAGGGATCCAAGTCTTGGGATCTGAATCCTGTGAAAACTTAACACAAACCTGACAACCTACCTGTTCCCCGTAGAAAAATAATCTGAGAGAAAGTCACACAGATGCGTTCCTCTCCTTAACACTGCAGCCATGAAACTCAAAATTAAATCACTGTTAGTATCCTGACCAGCCTTACTTAGGAATCAGTAACACAATGATCAGCTGCAATACCCCAGATTCCCTGGCACTCCTCACTTTCAGAAATATGTCTCTGACAACTCTAATGCAATACACATCTCATTCCTCAGAAATCATGCCAACCTTCAGCCTCATCTAAGTGTATGTGTTCCCTCTGTCACCAATATATCCAGTAAATTGAGATGAAAAATAAAGTTGAACATCTGAGCAGAGAAGACAAGGCAGTCCAAGCACCTGAACCTCCCCTCTATCAGCAGCAAGAGGTACATAAGAGATAACATCAAAAATTGCAACTTTTTCTCTCACTCTCTCTCTCTTTTTTTTTTTTTAAAGAACAGAATGGATTTAGTGCTATTCATTTTAACTTAATAACTCCTTTTTTTTTTTTTTTTTCTCATATTCCTTAGGATTAATTTTGTAACTTCATCTCAAATGATTTGCTTGGGCTATTGGTCTGGACTTGAAGACAAGAAGATTGTATCAGAAGTTATGAATCCTTCCCAATTAAGTTATCTTCAGAGAAAGATGTTGGGTAAAAGGTTTTGTGTAGCCAAAAGGCTACTCTTCACAGTGAGGAATGATTAGATTTCAGAGTGAGCTATAGGTTAGGAATAGGAGAGACCTTTCCTCTTCCACCTCCAGGGCATTTTGTGACCAGAAAGGTAATTACAGAAGACCTGCATATCAGCTAAACAAATGCTTTTTGTGCAGCAAGGGTAATGCAAATGTAGACTACACTGTAGCCATTTCACAAGATAAAGTTTTTTTCCCCTCTCCAAAACAATTAATATTGAAACCAAAAAGCACTAAGAAAATTTCTTCTCCTTTCTTTTTAAATATACTAACCTCCCATTCTGGTTGTCTGTACCATGGTGCTCTATCACTTGTCAACAGTAACCCTAACCTTTCAAAAAAAAAAAAAAAGGATTAGCAACTGGAAGATGACAGCTCCATTTTTAGTAGCCAGGCATTTGGTGAGGTATAACAGAGGTTTCTTTGATATTCCTGCCTAGAGGAATATCCAGGGCCAAATTCTGACCCAAGGTACTCAATCACAGCTAGAAACATGCACCTGAAGAGAACATTTGACATTTCTGTTTTTAAACTTGTGCAAATGAATTTCCTTAGGGGATGTGAAATTCATTCAGCTCACCAAGATTTTGGTTAGGAAAAAAAAAAAAGAAAAAAAAGAAAATATTTCATATGTTCTGAAATCAATCCTCGAGGCCACAAATTCATTAAATAAAATATGTATGTATTATTTTAATGAAAAATACCTCTTTAATAGAATAAGCCTACCTATTCAAATAAAAATGAAAAAGCAAGAAACGCTTTCTACCTGGGTCATTTTTAGACAAACTGGATTTCTCCCTTTTTCACCTTTTCTGGAAGAAGGAAGGAGTATCCCCAGCAATTAACACACGTAGTTTTCTAAAGTTCTGCATAGTGCAGAAATGTAGCAGAATTTTTATTGAAACACCCATGCTATTTTTAACTAAAAAGCACAACTTCAGAATATTACAGAATATTTTAGCACAAGTCATTTGTTTATTACTACCTTTTGGTATTCCTTCATTACCCTGTGGATAAGCTTTCTCACTTTGCTGAACAGTATTATTCCGTTTCTCAGAGCTAGCAGTAAAATAGGACAGAAAGCTTTTCCAAGAAAAATACTAAAAATTTATTGATAATAATGCAGGCAGCCCAATATCTTCATGCTTGGGAAATGCATGTGTACCTTTGTATGTAGATTTGCAGGGAGATATGTTCTTATTACTATTCTGTAAGTTAGTGATGAATCTGAGGTGACAAACGTGCATTTACCTGTCATCTAGATTTCAGAGTTGCAACAGAAGTTTAATAACTGAGATCAAACTGTACTTTCAGCTACATCTAGTTATGGAGGAATATCTCAAAATCATTCCTATTTGTTTGCATGGAAATCAGAAATCAACCTTAGAAGTATTTGTGGCTCCTGTTTGCAACAGCAATCACTAAAGTAGTTTCTAGCAAATTCCTAGCAAATTATGTGCTTAGAAACAGCCTCCATTAAGATCTGGATTTTCCAGTCTCTGGGAAACTCTGACATTTCAAGAAAACTTATTCCAGTTCTAAGTAAAAAGTAACAACTTTCCACAAAAAGGAAATTACATGGTAATATCCCCAACTGAAAGAAAAAGGGGGAGGGGGGGCAATTCTACTCAAGACCAAGGCACCTTAATTTCATTAAAACAAATAATAATAAAAAAAAAAGAATGGGACAGCTGATTGTCCCAAGTATAGAGATCTCTCCAGACTGTTCCTATGAACCAGAATTTCCAAAGACATACCGGGAAGAGGCAGATCGAATATTGCAGGGCCCTGAAGCCTATCATCTCCATCTTGCAAAAGAGCTCTCAGGATCCTGGACATTTACGTAGCCCTGCCTAAGACTAGCAGGATTTTAAGGCTTGCCTCTGTAATAGCTGTGGGTGTACACCCCAGAGGACCTTGCTAAAGGATTCCTGAGCTCCTGGCTCCACAAAAGTTCCTGGTTTCAGATTTTAGGGGGAAAGGGATGCAACTTGGGAAAAAAGATTGCCTGAGAATTCCCTGTAAGCTCACAAATTCAAAACCAATCCTCCTGATCACACTAACAGAGTTCATACAGCCTCCCTTCTTCCCATCTGCCAACATAGTCATCCATGAAAGCTCAAAGAACACTTTCTGATATCAAGGTGACCAAGCAGCACCAAAGCCAACAAACAGCTGAAGTAAACACTTTGTGAATGATCCATAGACTCAACTATGCTCATAAAACCTATTGTCTAAATGACACTCAGAACCAAAAGTCAAAATTTATTTACAGTCAAGGCAGAGAACAAAGCAAAGGGCAACCCCTTTCCTCATGGTTTTTTGCTCTGAATAGCTGGTGAGCTTTACCTACACTAATGGATGGATGTATTCCAGGGTTTATTTTTACAAACCTTTTCTAAAGTAAGAAACTATTCACTGACAGTCTGTCAAGTTTACCTTTTTCAGTTGGAAAATATATTTAATAATGCATTATGTTACAATGATTTTATGTCATATTGAAAGCCTGATGAGTACAAATAAACGATAGTATGTGTGTCACCAAACCTGTACCAGAATGCTGTGGAGAAGAAATTTGCATTTAGTGGGCTGTAGCAGATCTGCAGTGATAGTGAATTCAGTTAGATGTACTGCACGAGGCGTAGAAGTGATCAACAATGCTGACAGGCAGATGCTTCATGAGTACATTTGGGAATAGCATACATTTCCTGTACATGAAGCATGTGTCACTAATAAAACTGTATTCAACTCAACAATTGTGTTATCATTCTGGCCCTAACTACCTTTTTTTTTTTTTGTCTTTGTAAGGCTTATTTAAAATTTCCTGTTAATTCCTTTCTGTCAGATTTTTTTTCCTTGTCACAGCAAATACTAACTTTTGACAGAAGAAACAAATATCTCAACAGTGACTAACTGAAACAGAAAACAGGTGCTTCATGACCTCTATCTTTTCTACCAGATAGGCAGTCCCTCTAACTGCCACATCCCATGGACATTTATTGATGCAAAGAGAGTCTGTATTAAATCTGGAAGATGTGGTTGGATCAGCAGATCTTGACTGGAAGAAAAGGAGCACGAAATACCCAAAATATAATTCCATAAAGACATTGTGACAAGGAAATATTAACAAAGTATCATGTGTTGTTGCTCTTTACAGGGAAAAAAACATTTTCCTGATAAAAATGTAGGTGAAAATAATAATGTTGTTTTCTTTGCTGATTTCTGTGAATTCCTCTTAGCACTTTTACGTGTATTGTGAAATCTTAGTTTTTTAAATTTCTGCTTTGAAAGCTAGTGGTATGCAAAGAGCATCAAAAACAATTAAAATGACCAAGGTTATACTCTATCCAGATCAACTAATATAGTTTAAAAATATACTGCCATCTAGAGCATATTATTGCATCTCAAATGCTCTGCAGCTGCTGAAGACCTCCCCACTAAGACAACACAAAAGGGGCATGAATCACTGAAAAAGAGCTCAGGGTTTCAATAACAAACCAGACTAGGAATTGCTTAAAGTTATTACTCATGCGTGTGTATGTGTACAAGAAACCTGTAAAAAAAATACACAACAGTATACTGATCATTGCCTTAATAATCATTTACAGCACAATCAAGCATCTCTGTGGGCAACATAGGGAAAAGAAAGAAGTCAGTGTTAGTAATTAAACTGCTCCCAGCTAGGGTTAGTCCCCTCAATGGCTGAGGCTCTGGGTGCACTTTTCCTGCCAGTCTAGCCTGAAGCTTTGCTAAACAAAGGGGAAAAGCCCTTTAGCGGCAAAGCTCCATGTACAAACACATACTATGAATTTTTGGATGCTTGCTCATGGTATCACTTCTAGACATTTTAGGATCACAACTGGAAAAGGAGTAGAGGAGGCACAACTTTCTGGGGCTGCAGTATTTCAATACAGGGCAATACTTGTCCTCATCTTTGTACTGATAATCGATGTACCCGAATTACTGACCAGCTATGCAGTGAAAACCAGAAGCCATTCCATCCAGCACGGAAAGACCTCCAGATACTGCAGACATCAGGAAAGTGCAAGATAAAGTCTGTAGAATTGGTAACCTTTCTGCTGAAGTGCAAAAAGGTACTTCAGGTTGCAGATGTTCTGATTTTTTTCTGTATGTGTAAAAATAAAGTGATCTTTCCACTGCTGGCTTGTGTATTTGACCACTGTAGCTTAGAAAAACCTCCAACAAACAACTGAAAGCCAGTATTAATGTTTTGTCCATGTGTGTCAACATTAGAGCTTTCCTCTATTAGTAGTCATTGGGAGTCCTTCCAGTGCCTGCTAGACTGGCCCCTAGGACTCTCTGTTACAACGTTCCTAGTCCAAGGGACTTGAGAGCCGTTTCCTACCTGATACCAGTATGATTCTCATCTATCACAGCTGGGGTCTCGTTCCCATGTATTCTCGGTGGCCATCTATCTGCCTGTCTCAGATTACTCCTCTACAAGCACTTTCCCTTATTCTGTACCCAGTTAATGTAACCTCTAGAAAGTACAATGGCCAGGCTTTCAAAATAAATAAATAAATAAATTCTGGTTGTCTTGGCAGAGTTTTAATAATTCATTACACATACTGGCTTCAAACCATATAGTGCCTTTACATTTGATTTATGCATGGCTACTTCCGTATTAAACACATACATGCAGCTGGAGTCACTCAACACATTTGTACACTTCCTGCATCATTTAAGTAGTGGGATTATGGAAAAAGAAAGAAACAAACCCAGAAAGAACCTCCTGCTCTACATACACTTAAAACCCTCTTTTGAACTACACTGAATGCGTACTATACCAGAATGGATATACAAACTTACACCTCCAGGCAGTTATCACCTTAACACAGATGCAGATATCCAGATACTCACTGGCCTGCAGTCCCTGCACATTTTCATACAAGCTCACACTTCTCTCAACATCTGTCTTTCAATCCGTGTCTTTTGTTTTCAAGATGTTGAAATTCGATGCTCACTTACTTTTTGTCTCTGCATTTCTTCAGTTTAACAGAAAAATTCCTTGAACAGAAAATTCCTTGAGATGTTGGGAGAATGATTATTTGAAGGTTTGGGTGCAGATCTGAATCTCTGTGATCTGCAGGAGTCTGTTCACACTCATAGCAAAGAGCCTCCATAACCTGCTAAAGACTCCTTTGTTGATCAGGATGCAAATGGTTGTAGCCCACTTCTCCTCCCACACTTTCATACCATGTCAATACCTCTGGCTCTGGAGACATTTGCAACAAAATTTGGTGAACATTTTTTACTTTCATATATAGTAACAAAATGCCCCCCTTCCAACTCTAATCCATCTACAATTGCACATGACCAGAGCATTTAAAATCCTGTCTTCCACTGCACTGTAACATTGAGCTTGGGTGGGGGTGGAGGGTAAAAAAAGTTAATTTCACACAACAATTTCATATCTGAAGTAAGGATGAACTCTCTTACTATTATTCCTAATACAGATGCAAAACATTTCAGAAGGTCCCAGTTAAACCTGAGTTAATTTTGGGAGGTGTGTTTACTTCTCTCCAGCTGATATATTCAGGTTTGCCCAGAAAACATTCACATTGCCTGTATCCCATACTATTGTTACATATACCTCTTTCTTTTGCAGTGCTCTGTGAGAAAAGCTTTTTGGACATGTGCACCATCTTTCTTCCTCAAAGAGCATGGGGTATTGTCCAAAACAGTAATGTCTGCAACACCTGGCAAAAGTCCACCCCAGAAGCAAGCCAACCTTGTCCCATTGCCTGGAACTATTCAATAATCACAGCTGCAAATGTTGGTCAGTAAATAATCACTATTTGGAAGAAAGCAACAGCAATGGCATAAGTCAGCATTATTTTTTCCTCATTACTATCATTATTACTGTTATTGCTTCAGTGAAAGGAGGTAAATTCTGTCTATTGCATGAGCAAAAGCTAATGTTGACAGAAGGTTCAATAATAGTCCCAGATGCAGAAATACAAATCCAGGGGCTTTTTTAAAAATAAGACATCCCCACCTTTCACAAAATAGGCCACAAGCAAAGGAAATAAAATACAGAAACCTCAGATTAAAAATGGGTATTTCCTATACAAAAGAGACAGAAATACTGAAGTGATGACTCACAACATAGAAACTGTGACTCCACTGAACCACACAGACAGAGGCAACACTTTAAGAAAGGTCACTGTAGCTCTAGAGGCTTTGCCCAGTTTTAATATCTGAATAATTCTGAAACACTGCAAGCCAAAGCTAGTATTTTAGAAGAAGAAACTTAAAATACACCTGCTGTATCAAAATATAAATTTAACGCTTTGTGGAATTTATGAAGCCATACATATGTACAACAGACACAAACTGTGAGTCAGTGACAGTTATGAATTTCCTGCCACGTGTATGGCTAAAACCATATATTTGCTGCATTAGGCATTTCTTTTATGATATAGTCTTGCAGAATAGCAACAAACATGCAGACTGTTTCTATACTACAAAAAATACTAGACATTTGTTATTGGTAGGCAAGCTGCATTGTTTCTACAAATAGCAAAAGGGTGTGATGACTATTTCAATCTAAAACCCAGCTGTCTTGGCAGTAACAATAAAAACTAGTTCATATTCCCTTTACTGGGAAAGATGCCAATATGCTTATATTGCCTATTTTCACTGCAACATTTAATTTTGCTTAAGGTAAAGGACATCATCTCTGGCTGCAGCTGTTGGGTATTTAGAGGTGAAAGCATTTCTCAAGAAAGTTTTGCAAGTGCTACCAAAATGAAGGCCATAAAACACCTGAGTGAGGTATGAGAAACTCCCATATTCACCCAGATAGACACCTCTGAACTGACTATGAGTGGAAGTTGTAAAAGGGAAAATTACGTGTCATTTTGTTTTTCAGTTGCAACAGAAAAATGAGAAGCCGTATCTCCGAGATAACCTGATTTTTTAAAGCTTTTTTTTTTTTTCCCTCCACTGTGGTACAATTTTGCTCTGTATAGCTCTCTCTCTCCAAAGAGCCTAAATGTTAACAAATCCTCATTGCTTACATAAGAAAGGTGAGCAATTTTGTAAAGCAGCTGATGTAACCAGCTACCACTATGTTCTGCCGGATGGCACCAGAACGGTTCAGTTATGTAATATAAAAACCGGTGCCCCAGTCCAAGTGGCAGTGCCTTGTGTGGAGGACATAATGGCCCAGGTTATCTTTGCTGATGTAGGCTGTGCTGCTGTGCGTATTAGGTTTACATGGCAAGGGTTTGGTAGCAGGGGGGGGTGCAGGGGTGGCCTCTGTGAGAAGAGCCCAGCAGCTGCCCCATGTTAGATAACAGCCAGTTCCAGCTGGCTCCAAAAGGGACTCACCGCTGGCCAGAGCTGAGCCAATGAGTGATGTTGATTGTGCCTCTGTTAGAGCAGATTTAAGAAAGGAAAAAACCTGATATGCAACAGCAGCTGGTGGGAGAGAGGAGTGAGAAATGAGACAGAAACAACTGTGCAGACAACAAGGTCAAAGAGGGGAGGAGGTCCTCCAGGCGCCAGAGCAGAAGTTCCCCTGCAGCCCCTGGAGAGGCCCATGGTGGAGCAGACCTTCCCCCTGCAGTCCACGGGTACCACGGTGGAGTAGATCTCCACGCTGCAGCCCGTGGAGAAGACCACAGTGGAGCAGGTGGATGTGGCCTGAAGGAGGCTGCAGCCCATGGGAGCCCCCGCAGGAGCAGGCTCTGGGCCAGAGCTGCAGACCATGGAGAGGAGCCCACACAGGAGCAGGGGATCTGGCGGGAGCTGCTGCCTGTGGGGGAGCCATGTTGGAGCAGTTTGGTCCTGAGGGATGGACCCCGTGGTACGGACCCAGATTGGAGCAGTTCTTGAAGAGCTGCAGCCTGTGGGAAGCCTGTGTAGGATCAGTTTGGGAAGGATGGCATACCATGGGAGGGACCCTACGCTGGAGCAGGGAAGAGAGTGACTATGAAGGAGTGGCAGAGACAAAGTGTTATGGACTGACTGCAGCCCCCATTCCCTGTTCCCCTGTGCCGCTCAGGGGAGGAGGTAGAAGAGTGTGGATGGGGGGGAAAAATGTTTTTAGTTGGCTTTTTAGTTTCTCACTGCTCTAGTCTGCTAGTGATAGGCAATCAATTATATTATCTCCCTATGCTGAGTCTGTTTTGCCTGTGATGGTAATTGGTGAGTGATCTCCTTGTTCTTATCTCAACCCTTTTCCATCATATTTTCTCCTTCTCTTCCTCTGAGGAGGGGGAGTGAGAGAGTGGCTATGGTGGAGTTTAGCTGCCCAGCAGGGTAAAACCACCACAGTGAAGCCCTACCTGTCCTTATATTTGGCTTCTGGTATACAAAGGACCACTCAAAAGAGGCGCTTTCTGTTTTCTCTGTTTCATTTTCCTAGATATCACTACAGCCTCAGATGTGGCAAAGCTGGTGATAAGGGCTGGGCTGAAGAACCGGCCCATAACTGAAATATAAGGAGCTGTAAAAAAGCTAGGAGTGGACATGAACCACAAATGAAAAGTTAGACATGACAGATTTTTTGAAGAATTATGTACCTCTTATGTGTAAGGGTACTAGGAAACTATAGGACTAAATGACCTGCCCAAATTCACAATGCAAATTGGTGGCAAAGATTAGAAAAAAATAACTTCACTGTTTCCTTCTTCCCAGAGGTCCCCACTTCTGATAGTCCAACTCTGTCTCTGCCAAATGTCTTTACTCTGTCTTAAGAAAGTGAAGTTCTGCGCATCTGGAACAAAGCCAGTATGTGGAAAGGGCTTTCATGTGCACAAAACCAAAACAAAATAGACTATCAGCAGGAACATCTAGAAGGGTAGTAAGATATTTTATACAGATTTTTGTTTTTCATTTTCCCCCAAGTTTAAGTCTGTCTAAATCCTTTCCTGTAAAAAGTGAAATAACTGAGCTTCTTTTCCTCCCAGAACCTGCACTGTTCAAAAAGAATTTCACAAAGTGATTACCAAAAGGCCTGCAAAAGAAATGATTACAAGTGGCTGAGTTAACTGCTCTGGACAGCCTCATCAGTCATCATAACATGGTCTCAGCGTAAGACTCATCAGGACAAGCAACTTGTCATGACAGATGACACCTCTTTGAGAAGACTTCCTCCCATGTCTTTTTCCCAAGAAAGTCCCCCTTGAATAAGGTGCTTGCAAATAATGGTCCCTAAGCAATAATCAAGGAGGAATCATTGCCAGCTGCCTTCACTGAGCTGTTTCAGTTTTGGTGCTTTTTTGCATTTTTACCTTTATTCTCTGACTGTGGAATGTTTTATCTGCAGGCATGTCTTGGAAATCAAAGTACTTTTCAGCAGTTGCTTTAAAGGTGATTTTAGAGCTGACGAGATGAGTGACAAATTAAGAGAGAGGCCAGAAAAGGCTGAGACAGCACTGCTAGTCTCATGCTACTTTTTCATTGCCACCCCCAAATGCTGTAAAACAATTTGCAATCTATGCATCGTTTTCCTCATCTAGAAAAGGAAGAGTGTACATATCTGTACTATAAGCCTGCTGTGGAAACTGATAAGTTGAATTTTTTGAGTTATATAGAACCTTCTGCAACAAGCATCACAGTAAAGCCCATTATAAATAAAAGCCAACTAACTTATTGTTCCATAGATAATATTTCATGAATTGGAACTTGAGAGAGCTAATTCCATTCCCAGCTCTTCTTGTCTGCAATGGGAGTTAAGATAAATTGTGCAGTTTTTCTTTTGTCTTGTTTTTTTTTTTTTTTTTCTACTAGTAAAATGGAACTAATGATGCTCTGTGCTTGGGAATCCTTGAATAAAAAGCAGTAAATATCTTTATGAATAAACATCTAAGCAAAGTTTTCAAAATACCATTTCCCTTAAAATTTATTGTCTGCTCCTCACATGCAGTTTTTACTATGGTGAGGGCAAAAAGCTTGTTTAAGTAGAACAGTTAGCTTCTTATTGACACACATCTTGGTCACAGTAAAGAGGCAAACAATTTGCAATGAACAGTTTGTTTGTGAAATTTGGCACTTGTTGGCTGATTTCAAACAAACTGTTCATGGACAGACTGTAGCTGATGACTACTTTGAAATTACTCAAATATTTACTAGGAACAGATTTCAGCCCTTGGGGGATTTTGTTTGTTTGTTTTGTGTGGTACTCCAGCTATGCACCAGTTGGTCTTTCAAATGCCTGTGGTACTGAATAGGTGCTGGATCCGAGCAGACGTCTGAATTTCTGTTTTGCAGGAAACTCCATGATTTCTCTTTCTTTCCATTCCACATGTTGGAATGAAAAAGAATAAATCTGAAAAAAATCTTATGCAAGAAAACACATGGAAACAAGTGCTTTTGTTTGAAGGAATTAAAATTTAAGCATTTCGTGTCAATTTTACAATAAAGTATACTATAGTATAGTTATAATTCAAGTAAATGATCCAAATGCTTTATCACGGTATAGTCAAAACATTTCATTTCGATTTTCTCCCTGCCTGAAAAAGACCCCAGTATTTTGTTTAAATTGATATATTCCCATAGGAAGTCTAGTTTTCAAAATGATATTTCCTGATGGAAAATTTGACATTAGAAACAATTAAAGCAATTCTAATTCCTAAGTAACTGACAAGATATCACTCTGCTCTGCAGATGCCAAGCACCTCTCTGGGAATCCTCTGACAGGGAGCTTGATCTAGAAAAGCCACTGAGCTTGGCCAATCTGACAAAACTCACTGAGAGTCAATGAGGTCTTTTAGAAAATTTAGTAAACAGCAAAACACAATGAGCACAGCTATAGTAAACTCATAAAAAATTCACATGAAAGAAATTCTCCATTGCTGACAAACTTTAGATGGATATTTATTTTTATTGACAGAGAGTGAGCTGCATAGCACAAATGAGCACAACCGTGGGAATTACAACAGCAATGTCACTGCTCCTTATATCTATATCCTTCTTTGATAACATTGGCAAGCAGTTTCAGAATGAAAACTACACATCTTCCTTTCTTTAGCAAAGGAAATTGGCCTTTTTGTTTACAAGCTGCTTGCACCTGTAGTCCTGCTGCACCTTTAACTGTCTAACAGTGCAAGCAGCTGATCCAGCACTGAAGGCAATAAGCTAAACTGGCATGTGCAGAGCTGCTAAGAGGCACTTTGTAAGTTTACATCCCACTAGGGAGTCAGGAGCGTTGAGCCTTTTCATAATTTTTCGTAATTTCAAACTGGGAGAAGTCTTTTGAAATAGTTTCACAAACTGCCTTTCTTCTTCCAAGGCCTGCCTACTATCCCTCTGTCAGTGACAGTATTAGCAATCACAGAAAATATCAGGTGAGATTTTGGGGTATTTTAAAGGTTCTTTTCATATGGTTTAGAAATAAATGGGAGCCCGTTTCACCTTAGCAGTCAGCCCTCTAGGATTCATTAATAAATTGACTTGGGATTACATATGACTACAGTTTGAGACATCCTGGGAAACTCTAAATAATTGCATGAAAGATAAGTATTTGTATTAAGAAACTGTCATTCAAAACTGTTGTAGAGGGTTATCTCACGTTAAAGTATTTGTTACATGCCATAATGCTGTCTTAGAGCATCTTCCTTCCCTCTAATCTGTGTACTATGGAGATGTCTGTGTGAGCTCTAGACACATACTGAAGCTGTCTTGCTTTGCACATGACAAAAATCACCCCAGATTCAACCCACTCACATGATGTGTCATTGATCTCAGAGACACACATCTGCACTCCTCCTTAAGCAAAAAATGCTTTGTGAAGGTAAGCAGCCTTCTATCCATCCCATTTACTAAAAGAAATCCAGACAAGAAAAACAGGGAACATGCTTTTCTTCCATGATAACTTTATCTCAGGAAAGACTCTGGGTTCAGCAAGTTATCTTAAATCTGTGAAGAAAACTAAAGCACATAATAAAGACCAACATCATTCAGATGCCCTGAAACTTGAAAAGAAAGGGAAGGACATGAATACTTTGATAAAGCTTTTGAATTACACAGAGGTGATCACATGATGCAAAAGAACAGAGCATGTTAAGAAGATTTCTACCACTAAATCACTTACTTCACTGCCTGGCAATCAAGGCAACTCTCTAACAGTTTGGCTGTCAGGGTCCTGTTTTCTCTGGGACACTTACCCCATACCTCAATGATAGTAAGGGCCCCAGTGAGACATTTTAATACCAATAGCATCTCTTTTCCCTCAGATGACTGGGTCATTAAAACCTCCTGCTCATGGATGTCCTATAGTCGTTCTCCTGGGCTGCTAGAAGGAATCTTTAGGAACTGGGACATGTACAGACAGGTGTCCCTCTTCCTCTCTCTCCTCTCTTTTTTGATATCTCTTTTTTGATATGACTGAGCGCAGGAGGCCTAGGATTTCTCATGCCACAGAAAGGGAACTCTTCTCTTGGCCCTGGGAGCTGGTACCAGAGGCAGCACTTGCTCAGAGGGGAAGTTTCCCCTGGCTTTTAGCAGCCAGGTACCTCTCATTAGGGGTGTGTAGCACCTGAAGAACACTGAAGGGACAGCAGGGGATAAGAGCAGACTGATTCTCATGGTTAAGTACTGAGTATGTTCTTCTGCGGAAAGACAAAACCAGCATCTCTCTTTAGATTAATATTAATCTCAGATGCTTGTGCTCCCTGGCCACCCACAATCTAGCATTTACCAGGGAAATAGCGCAAAGTTGTCCAACATGCTCTTCTTGCATTGCTAAAAATAGTAATTGACCTGTTCTGTTTCATGCTATCTGTGGAGCACACCTGCTTACACAAGGTTGATCAGAATCCAGCTCACTACTCACAGGAATTATCATTATCTCCTTGTACAGACTGCCTGAGCCACAAATTCAGCTCTCCGTTCCTCAGCTCTCAGTTTTAATCTGCCAGTTGTTCCGCTTTCTGACCACTGCAGCCTGGGCTGCATATGGGAAAGTGAAGAACCTTCCCTACTTCTTCTGTGTTTCATAATATGAAATGCTTCACAGGGCAGTGGCCTCTGTGTCTCCAGTAGCACCTAAACCACAATTTTTATGATGAGCAGCTAGAAATGGAAGCTTCTGCAACGCATCCACTAAAAGTGAAACTAAGTCAAACTCTCCTGAATTCTGAGATGTACAAAATCGAAATCCAAACTGGAACCCTGGCTTAAAGGGATCTGTATAATCTCACATCCTATTACTGCAAAGTATGATGCCACTTCTATTTTAGTCTAAAAAGGATTTATGACATACCTATCTCCATTGACAGGTCAATCACAGTGCTGTAATCAAAATCCAAACTGATACTTTAAAGTATATTTTTATGAAACCTTGACTTTGGACAGTCAGAATTGATAGGGGATGAAATAAGCAAGATTGCTCAGAATTTCATCTAAACTTTTTAAGATAATTTGTTCAGCTTCTTCTTTTTTTTTTTTTTTTTTCCCCTTAATTGAGTTCCTCTATTTTCTAGGTAATGCTGCTTTTCCAGTAATATGTATTCAAGCTGTATCTTTACCAGCCACAGAAACAGATCAGAATGCTGTGTGCACACAGATTCTGTTCCGTTCCTCTGTCCAATTTTGCAGGTGTTGGAGGTCAGTACTAAAATGATCATTTAACCAAATTGAATGACATTTCCAAATTGTTAGTATAATTCTATTTCACAGAAATCAGCTGTGTAAAAATATTATAATGGGACTTTATATTAATGCAGCAACAATACTCAGCTGGACAATGAAAAATGCAATAATATCCTAACCTGTGAATACAACCTAGAGTTAAGCTGTGTTTCTTGTCCTTGTACAGTGTACACAGTAGCAAAAATCCTGTAAACTGAAATTATGGTCTCAGTAAAACCTGTGCAGTCCCAGTGCTTTCTGTGGTCAACACAGGTTACTCACCAGAACCTGGGTTAACAATGCCTTTATTGATAGCACCCTAGTGCCTAAGAGCCTCTAAGCTGTGCCAGCTTTTATTTTTGGTGGACATAATATAGGAATGTAGAGATTTCAGCTTGCTGAAAGCTGAATTGGTTCTGCAATGCTAATAGAAAAAAGCAATAAAACCCATCATGCTGTCACTAACGGATTTTATATGTCTGAATGTACACAGAGAGTAAATCTATTGATTAAATAAGGACCTTTTTTTAGTCATTCTTTAAAGTAGAATAGCATTTTAAGATTGGTAGTGAATTCTATTCATTTGAGGAATTTGTTAGGATACTGTGGCATTGACAATTCCAGCATGCTCCAGTCTTGTGGTTAGAGCAAAACAACCTACAATGCCTGCCTGTAAGGTTGGTTTGAAGTGGAAGCAAAATTCAGCACAATCCATAGCTATCATGGGGTTGAAAGCCAAAGATTTTGCTAATATATAAAGCCTTCATGTGCTGGTTAAACATCAAGGATATACTCTACTGAATAAATTTAAAAAAATCCTCTTTATGGTTTAAGCAATATCTCTACAGTATCTTACTAGGGCCTGAGCTCCAGGCAATACTGAACTAATTAAAAAAAATAACACCAAGTGGGATACAATCCAATCCAATAAGCACCCTCTGGCAGAATCAGAGAAGCAAAGTTTCCTCTGTCAGTGTATTGATTTGTCTAGACTTGGCTTCTTCTTATTATTATTATTTTTAAACAAATGTTCCTTAAAACTTAACTTGATCCTGAAATGGTGATGCTAGGGAGGAATGTGGTATTTGTTTGCTTTTCTGTTTTTAACTGAAGAAACTTCTGATCCTGTAGGTATACCTGATCTGAAAGAGCTAGCAGAGTAGGTTTGTCACGGATGAAAACAAAGGCAGGAAAGGCTTTCAGATCAGTGAATTTCCTTAAACTGAAGGGAAAATATCATTCTAAAACAACTCTAAAGAAACTTCTTGCTAAATTCAGCAAAGTTGGAGGAATTACATGCAGGATGAATAGAGCCCAACAGTGCATAAACTTTTTTTCAGTTTAGACTAAGTTTTGTTTTCAAATCAAGTACATGGATGACAGTGAACCATGGGGTGCAGCCGATACACCAGAGAGCAGGACTGCTATCCAAAGGCACAATGCCAGGCCAGAGGAACAGGCCAACAGGAACCTCCTGTTATGTGACAGGGACAAATGCAAAGCCCTGCACCTCAGGAGGGTGAAACCCCTGCAGCAGTGTGGGCTGGGCACTGCTGGGCTGGGGTGCAGTTCTGCCAGAAATGACCTGCTGCCCAGCAGGCTGAATGTGGGCCAGCACGAAGGGCTGCGACGAAGGCCAACGGCATCCTGGGCTGTATCAAGAAGATCATAGACAGCAGATTGAGGAAGTGCTTGGTCCCCTTTATTCAGCACTTATTAGACCACTACATCCAGTTTGGGACATCCAGTACAACAAAAGCATCAGTTAACTGTAGGAAGTTCAAGGGGTGGCCAGGGAAGGAGCACTTGCCCTGTGAGGAAAGGTTATGGGACTGGGGCTTGTTCAGCCTAGGGAGCCCCAGGTTTGGGAGGACCTAACAGCAGTCCCCAGCGCCCAGGGGAAAGTGACTGAGAAGAGGAACCAAGCTTATTGCAGGTATGCATGGTGGGAGAACAAGAGACATGGTCATGGAGCTGGGGAGGCTCTGACTGGCCATAAAGGGAAAAAATTAATCCCTGTAACAATGGCAAAGCAGTTGAACAGGTGGCCAAGAGAATGTGCTGTCTCCATCCTTGCAGGCTTTCAAGCCCCATCTGGACAAAGCCCTGAGCAAACTGGTCTGAATTCAGTGTTGGCCCTGCTTTGAACAGGAGGTTGGACTAGAGACCTCCCATATTCCCTTCCAACAAGAATTATTCCAAGGTTCTATGAAAATAATAGTTTTGAGACTTAGCTAATTTTTAAGATGATTTAGAGGACTGGTGGGTTTTCATTAAAAAGTTATGACTTCTGCTGGTTTGGGAGAAAACCTATTTTGAATTATTTCCATCAGTGAAAGCACAAAAGGAAAATTCAGCTTGCACGAATCCCAGCAGGTCAACACCAAAATATTTTGCCTACAGATATTTTTTCTGGCTCCCTGGGAATTTTGAGGCACTCAATAGCTTCATTTTGCAGATGGAGAAGATAATTTAAGTGACCTGCTTATGTTTGTACAGTTTCCATACCAGAGTCCAAAGCTAGAAGGCATGATTTAGTCTTGTTTTGCACCAGAAACACACCTTTGTGTTTGGCGAACATTTTGAATGCTTTGTATATTGCATGGAACCTTGGTATGATGATTATAATGTTTTTAAGACAGCTTCTTGGTGCTTCTTCGCAGAATACAATACTATATAATTCACTACTGAGAAGAGCAAAGACTCAAATCTCAGCATTGAATGTTAAAACACAAATAAACAGGATTTCCTCCTTTTTATTTTTGTTTCTCATTCTATTTATGTTTTAGGAAACTGGCCTAATAATGCAATAGTAACTCTATAAGTGCAGCTTAATCTTAAACAATAACAACAAATGAGTTTCATTTGATCTGTTCAAACACAGTGTTAGACAAAAGCACCAAGGGTTGCTGGTGCTAGAGGGATATTGGCAGAAGCTGTTTCCTCAGTTATTGAAAGAAAGAAAAGAGACCATTTTTAGTATTTGCTGAGGCAATTGCAGCAGATTAACTTTAGATCAATATGTTGCTTGATTATTCTACTTCACTCTTGAGTCTCTTTCAAGGTTTCTCTTTACCAGCCAAGAAAAAAAATATACAGATTTAAAACACTTTTCAGTCTTTATCTTCATTCATGAAGAAGGGATTTTTCAAAAGTGCCTGTGTCTCATCTGCAACAAGACAGAGGTGCCAAAGTGTTACTGGGTGTCACTAACTACCTAGTGAGGGAGTGGGCACCCAGAGGGCTCCGATATGCAGGCTCCTCCTGGTTTTGACTGGGTTCCCAGACAACAGCTATAGAATCATGGAATCATTTAGGTTGGAAAAGACCTTCAAGATCATCAAGTCCAAACACCAACCTTACCAAGAAGTTTAACATTGTTTTGTATCTATTGTTGGTACCTATATGTATAGAAGAAATGTTGCTTCTAGCAGAGAAATAAGAAAAAAATCACAATTTCTATTTTTGCTTATATGAATCCCTCTGAATTCTAAACTATCCTTGTAATTTCTTTCCCTCTTTCTTCTTTTCCCCTCATGCTACCCCATCCCCAGTTCATGAGTCACTTGGAGGACTTGCAAAACATTGTACCTTACATACATATTCTCCAGTCCCACCTTGTTCTCATCAGAGCCTGGAAAATAGTCAAGCTGTGGAACTCAGATCTTCAGCTCGCATAGTGTGAGGTGCACCCTTGCAACCATCTTGGGAGGCATCAGCTTTTACTTCCAGGAAACTGTCTGCTTAAAGACCCCTAAATCTGCCTTGCCAGAACTCCTTACCTCTGCCTCAGCCCTCCTGACTCAGTGTCATTCACTCACTGATCCTGCTCAGATCCTTATCTGCCTTCAGACTCATTATTATTCTACCTGAGGTCTTTCAGGTGTGTGAAGGAACTGCCTTCTCCACATCCACTGTTGTCAGGAGTCACACCGAGTCATGGCCAGGATCCGATCAGCCCCTAGAACAGGAGGCTTCCAGGAAAGCCTTTTCTCTGAAGACAGAGCACAGTTATTTGGCTCTATAACACCACGAGACTGGTAGATCGATGCCCTCTGATTTTAGAAATGGTTTGCCATGAGTACTACCATAGAAGCTTCCAAGCCCTACTTAACTGTCTTTAAAGATAATAAGTGGTAGTATTTTGAAAGTGAAACTGCAGAAAACTCTCTCTGAAACAACTTCCTGCAGCATATGAGACTTCTTATTCTTCAGCAAGTAGAAGGAAAATAATCTGAGTTTCAGATCATTATTTTCCTAAGCTATACATGTTTCAGAGATGGGGGTCTGCTTAGCAGGCAATTATTCCTCTACTATCCTATGGTAACCTGCCTATGCCCCAGTGGAGAACTCAAGCCATCTTGAGTTTGCTATTTTTCCCTTTGTTTGGCTTTGTTTTGTTGCATGTTTAAAACAAGATATACCTCCCTTTCTGGACTGACATCAGGTTCTTATTAAGAGTGTTCTGGGACTTCTCCCTCATCTAGCAAAGTCCCCTGTATTCTCAGTTGCAGAAGGTAGTGGAATTTGAGTCATATGCATTAGTGTTCAGAAATTTGATGAACAGTGTTATATATTTGTTCAACAGTGCAAATGAGTATCATAATATTTTACTGCCTTGCAACTACGAAGTCACTGTTACAATCATTTGCTCATCTCTGTACATAAGATATCCATTTCTCCTAAGGGTGTGAATAAAAAGTTTATCAAGCTGATAGACATAGTAAAACAACTGTTAACAACAGCATTTTTTTTTTAAATAAAACACATGTGAGAGAAGCTTACTTACATCTTCTGATGTGCACTTAGAACATAGGCAAGATAAACTCATCCTTTCTTAGACAAACCTTGTTAAAGACTTAGGAACAGGACTCCTGGGCTTACTATATTCTCTTTCACTTCTATTTCTACCTGTAGTGACCTTCTACAAACCATGCAACCATCCAAAGCTTATTTCTCTTTTGACATGTATTTTCTGTCATCATTTAAGTTTGCAAAAAATCAAGAGGCTATGCTAGCATTTTACATTTTTCTTGCACTACTTAATATGCACATGTCCAAAATGTCTTAATTTAGAAACCTAGAATATAGCTAAAATATCTGACAACATCTGAGCATACAGAGGACAATAAAGCATTTTCTATCATCAGATAACAAGTATTTTATAACTCCATTAACAGTCACAAGCCAAAAGGATATTAAGTAGAGATAGGTGAACTGGAGCAGATACAGCAATATACGGGTTGCTGATACTGCTTCTAACTAAACTCCTAGCCTCATTTACATTCCAGAATCTTCTTGCTGTTTCTTCCTCCTCCTTCTCTTGTCCACCCCTCATTGCACATGAAAACACAGACACTGCATGCACTCCAATACACTCTGGTTCAAGATTGGCCAGGAATCTGGCAGAGATCTGGATTCAAACATAAGCCTTGCTTTTACTTCCAGCTGAGGTTTAATCATATAAAGATTGCACAAGAGTAGCACTTGAACATTTGCCCCAGTCTTGCAATTACTCTTGTGCTAAGCTAAGCTCTTCCGGAAATCTCCAGGTTTCTTAGGATCTCACTTGTATGGACTGGAAGCCAAGCACTAAGCTTTCCTCTAAGGAACATACAACACAAACATTTCAGGGGTATGCTAGTACATGAGAACCAGAAAGCAAAACAGTTACATGGAAGCACTGTTTGCTTTCCTAAACTTGGTATAGTTTGAACAAATATCATAAAGAATGATGGATGAGGACAAGGAGCCTGGGAGATCTTCATATCTCTTTTAAACAGGCAAGACATGTTCAAGGATATGATCTTCCTGTGTTTTGCAGGCAGGTGTGAACTTGCTTTGCCTGCTTGCCTTGCTTTGTATGCTCTAAGTCAGGTGAGAAAGTAATGATGCAGAGCCTAAGCTACCAGTGCCAAATCACAAGCAGGTTGAGAATACGAACACGTGTTCTCATCTGCCAGGAAAATACCACGTGGACTAGCCTGAAGGAACTTTGTACCTCTTGAGGCTAGACACAGTCCCACAGCTGCTCCTCTGAAAGCTGTTCAAACCTCTGTTCGGCTTCCAACCCTGTGTCCACCAAAAGAACAAAACCTGTTTCCCTTTCCTTTCCTTTCCTTTCCTTTCCTTTCCTTTCCTTTCCTTTCCTTTCCTTTCCTTTCCTTTCCTTTCCTTTCCTTTCCTTTCCTTTCTTTTTTATTCACATCA
>VXAA01006629.1:53094-63911 GCA_013399115.1 Anseranas semipalmata
TTCTGAGTATAGTCATTCCAGTCTGTTCCAGAGCCTGACCAGCACAGTTTTCAAAGACTCAGATTCAATGGCTGTTCAGGAAAGAAACCTCAGGAACTTGAGTAGTCTAACCTCTCTCCTGCTTGCTCGCTATCTCAGATGTTTTTTCCTGGTATAAACCCAGTCATTGTGCTTCCTTCAGTTATGTTTCCATGTGCACCCAAATGATCTTCTCAAGCCTTGATAAATTTGAAAAAACAGAAACATACACATATGCATGTAATAAATACATGCACACTAGTGATTCATCTGAATGATAGGAAGTAAAAATCAACCATCAAAGCATTGAGTTTTGACATTTTCCAGAGAATATTTTTTCAGATCTTCCACATTCATTGCAATAAAAAATGAAGCTGGGTTCTCTGTCCAAAAGCCTTCAGATTTCAAAAAAGATATTTAGGTTTAACATTTAAAAGTTAATTCTCTCTTGACAATGTTGAGAACTTCCATTAAAGCAAAAACTTCATTAGCATTCCTTTGTAAACAGGTTCATTGTTCAAATAAACTGATCTCTGCAGCAAGTGACCTTAACATTGCTCAAAAGCTTGACAGTCAATTATCTTCTGATCTTCAATGGGCCTTCTGGCTGGAATAACCAATCCATCATCTGGAAGGTAAGTATAATAGTGTCTCATGGGCATTTCCTTCACTACTTATGCCATAAGCACCCTGCTGTAGAATAAAGTCAGAAATTCCGTCTCAATCCCTAAAAAGCAATGATACACCTAGAAGATATTCTCCCTTGGCAAGTCTCTTTGAACACACAATGAGAACCACAATGAAAAATAACTAACGGGTTGAACGCAATGTCATCTAGTTCTCAGCGATACCATCAGACTCATGCACAGTACTGGACTGTGCTTCCAACCAAGTAACACACCTCCATTGAGTCTTTAGGATATGAGTTTTGGGGGTGCTGCAGGAATATACAATTCCCTCTCTTTTACTTCCAGTCAATCTGATCCTGCTGGAGGCCTGGGACCTGCTGCTGTCAGGGGCTTGCAAAATGGTTGAGACCACAATACTGAAGTCCCTTTCCTCTCTCTGGCTTCCAATGTGTGATCCCCCTTTCCCACACACTGCTGTGACCCCCACACTCCCTGTTGAGCCCACAAGGATGGGAGCTCTGCCCGAGTGAACAAGAAGACCCCCAGCACAGCGGCACTACTATCACCCTGGGGAGATGTACACAGGTTGAGGCAGGGATGGATATCGTAGATACTGCAATATTGCTGCTGCCTGAGATTCTCACATTGTTTGCTGCCTTGGTCATTTAGAACCGTAACACTGTGATGGCATTAATACATCACCACTCCCCAGAGCTGATTCAAAGCTAAACAATCAATTTACCATGAAAGCTAGAACAGTGAGGAGTTTCTTTTCAGCAAAAAGTCTTCTGCACTTGAAGCTTTGAACTTAAGACTTAAAGGGTGATGTAACTTCTAATGTTACTACTATGCAATATCAAAACTACAGAAATAGTGGTTTATTGCTAATAAAGGCAAACTTCAACTGCTCTCAACCTTGCTAACGAAACAGAAACTAATCATATCCCTGTCACGCACATTTCTTCAGTAGAGACTATGTATCTTTACAACACAAGCTTTCATAAACAATGCTCCATGGAGATATAAAACCAATTTCAGTCTCTGTCCAGGCTGTCTGTACAGGGAAATACAGACAGTATCTTGAGACTTGGCAATCAGCAAGGAAGAGTAAAAACCTAGGTTTCTTGAAAAGATAGACAAGGTAGCATGGATAAGGAAGCTGGAGGAAAAGAGCAGGCCAAGAAGTAGTAAAGCACATTATACTGATCTTCAGCTAGGTGGTAAATCCTGCACTGCAATTAGTAACTCTTCAGTGATTCCATAGCCCAACATGAGATTTAGGAGAGCCTTACAAGTAGCCCTATATTAGCCAGTAGAAACTGCTGCAGCCTTTACTACAAGACTAACATTGAGTTATTCGCATTTGAGTGTCTCTGTGAGCTACAGTAGCTCACCCACGCATGTGCACACACACTCAGTACTGTGGCCACGCAGGGCAGATCACAAACGATGCCAAGACCTGAAATTTAAAAGAATTATTTAAAAAGAATCTATTGCTAAGGAAAGGTGGTTACTGATGGATAGAAAAGCAGGATGAGGTGAGGAAAAGGATTATTATAGAAAGATGAAAGTATGTGAAATTACTAAAACAATTAAACTGGAGATGAACTGCCTTGGCTTTTCATGTTAGCTCCTCCCCTGACATTTAAAACCTGGTTAAGACTATTATCCTCAATGTCAAAAGCAAATATATACCAAAGATAACCACCACAGGACTCATCAGTAGTTTGTCTGCTATTATTGAACTTATTAACCATGTTCAACAGAACAAGCGTGACTAACTGCTATAAAAGAAACCGAACCTTCATAACACATTAGAAGAGAGAATAAAAATGTAATGTCTGTTATGGTACTTTGAAATATCATACTCAAAACCTTGCATCAAGACAGTTTATACTCTACTTAAGGGTGCAGCATTTCAGCACAAGCCATAGTCTGCTGGATATCTCCTTGTGTGAGGGCAGAACTCAGCAGACCACATACAGCTGCTCTCTAGCTGCAGTGCTTTCCAGCAGTGTGAAACAGAAATGGTGTAGGATTGAGACTACAGGACTACACTCCATATTTACTTGCTTGTTCTTTTTTATGTAAGATGGAGGGCGTTGACCTGTCTTTTGACTTCTTTTACTTGTCAAGGTTCACATCCCTAACTGATGATTGGATTTTATAACTCTGTGAATTCTCAGCTCCAAGGAGTTCAGCCCCTTTGGCAGCATTATATATTTAGCAAAATTCTCCACTGTTCATGGTAAATAATATTATGCCTCTTGCAGAAGCTGAAGAAATGCCTGTCATGGGCTTCAAGTCAGCCAATGCTAACAAAGGACACGCAAATTATGAAAGACCTTTCAACTGCAACTCCAGGGAAATATTAATGGTTTTTATCACTTGTGCGCAGGGAAGTGGCCACATTAGTGTGAGTGTGAAGAGCAGATGGTATAAGGGACAGAATGTGAAAATGTTCTGTATGTATTTATTATAATGAGTGATCAACTGTAAAATGCAGGGAAAGTGCATCTGCATTAACCTAAGCTCTGCTTTACAGCTATAGACATAGCAGCAAGATAACAGAAATGAGATCTGAGAAAAAACAACATGAAATAGGAATATTTTACTTAATGCTTGAGTAGCCTAAGCCTACCAATTAGTTTGGCTCTCACTTCATCTTGGCCATTTCTTCCATTACTAAAAGATCCCAGAGGAAGTCATTTTGTAAGAGACAGCACCAGAACAGAGAGTATCAGCCAGCTCCAGCAAGTGCACATAATTTATCAGGATCTTAGAAAGCAGAGCTGTGGAAAAATGGGAGCTTTGTATAAAGTCCAGCCACAGTGGAGAATAATTACATTGGTTGCCACTGCAAGCATTTACTAATTCTGTTGTGACCTGAGCTACCATCCCCAGTCAAGATCAGCTCCATGTTTCTATGCACTGTCTGCACACAAAGAAATACATTCCTTGACACAAAAACTTTGTGCTCCAAAGCCACAAAAGATGTGTGTTGGCAGAGAGGGGATGGGGTACTGTGGCAGGAACACAGGTACCTTTGTAAACACTTGCTAGCTAATATCCTGGCTCTCATATAGGTATGAGTGCAGTGCTACACATATCAGCACCAGAGGTAAGACAGCAAAGTTTTCATGACTTTTAAAAAGTGAAAAACACTCAATATTTTTGACAAAATAGGGATGTGAAGCACAGGCTGCCAAGAAAGTCCTACTTGGGAGAATTGCTTGGGCTACATACCCAAGTTTTTCCTGTGATTTCAGATCATAAAATAATAAATGGTTTGGGTTGGAAGGAACCTTTAAAGGTCATCTGGTCCACCCCTCCTGCTATGAGCAGGAACATCTTTGACTAGATCAGGTTGCTCAAAGCCCTGTCCAAGCTTTGAACATTTCCAACGATGAGGCATCCACAACTTCTCAGGGCAACCTGTTCCAGTCTCACCACTCTCATTGTAAAAAATTTCTTCCTTGTATCCACACTAATTCCACCCTCTTGCAGTGCAACATTACACCTTGTCTTGCAACTGCTCAAGACACTGTTCCCTTATGCTGGGAAATAGCTGTTATATTATGACCTGTAAGTGGTTATGTTTTGATGCTGAAGGTGGGAGATGAATTGCTGAAAGTGTATGAAAAAGAAAAGACACCTCATTGACAAAAGTAAGAACAAGTTGTGCTTTTCTCAAAATGAGAAAATTTTGCAATACATAGCTGATATAGATGAAATTATTGTCATACTTGCAACACATCATGTTACTCATTCTTCTTTGCTTCATTATGATCTGAACCTCCTTCATAGCCTACCTTTAGATAAAGAAAGGAAACACTGCTTAAGTGGTATGGGTTGGCAGGATGGAGAAAGCAGACATAGATCAGTTACAATTAAGAATGAAAGTTTCTTTCTCATTCTTTATCCTTTATAAAGATTAAAAACTTGTTTTTTCAATTCCTCTTTGAAAATTAAATAGGCCTTCAAGGAGGACCATCAAACAGCTACAAGGTGCTTTTTGCTTGTGTGTTTTTAATGTCACAAATAAAGAATTTCTGACAACCCACGACAAAGTAACAACTAGGCAACCCCAGTTATTATTATTAGCCCATCTGTGAATATCCACAGAGGAGTGCTGTGAGGAAAAAAGCATGAGACAGAAAAGAAAGTATCCTGCCATAATTTAAATTCATAAATGCAGAAAATATGAACACATTTCCTTGTAGTGTGTAGCCTTTAGTACCAGGGACCTTGGCTCATAATAATTTAAACAGCCAACAATATAAGATTTATGGAAATAATTTAGCATCTCTTAAACAGAAGTCTGGCTTATTCATCTCATATGTATGCAGAACTAACACTTGAAAAAACAAAATGGACAACAAAAGCTACTGGTATATTTACCAGAGTCTTAAAATAATATTACCAACTTAGGTCCCAACAACACTGACTTGCCACTCTTAGCATGAATATTTTATAGAAATACAACAGCATGCATGTAGATGACATTTCTCCAGGCCCAATTAGCATTAATGCATGTGAAGACAAACAGATGGAGGGGTGAAGAGAATCTGCAACGGCCCTTGTGCTATCACAAACCCAGAGAACATTATCTGTCAACAAATGAGTGGAAAGTAAAGGTTGTGGCTGTACAGGTGCTAAAGCTGATGCACAGAAATGGGCAGGCTTATGAGGGAACTTGCAGATGGAGGCTTTTTGAGAGGGAAGGAACTCATCCTGGCCACTGAGGTGGAATGAGTTAGTTCTATTTTGTTGTTGTTGTTGTTGTTGTTGTTTTGTTTTGTTTTTAATGGGAAGGGGAAAAAATAAAAAATAAAACCTTGAGAGTCTTCAGGCTGTCCTACTCAGGAAAATAGAAGGCTTCCCAAATCTCAAATGCACACACTTGCCTAACTTGAAGTAATTCCTGACATTGCCTGCAATCAAGCCTTGTCATAAATTCATTGACATAGCTTTAGATATAATCTGAGCTCTTTCATAGCAATAGTCCTCACATTTCACTCAATTGCCCCTTCATTAAACCCTATTCCTTCTGTCTAAAACAGATCTTCTGGAAAAGGCATTTAGACTTGACTTGAAGGTGTTGACACACAGAGGATTCGCTGTTACACTTAGTACTTTGTTTCAACACTTTATTACCCCTCTCTCTTGAGGGCAATTTGTGCTCCAAACTGGGATTTGTCAGTTTGCGTGTGCAGGTCCCTCTTCTACTTTGCTCTGTTGGGTTAACATCCACAACTACTCTCAAAAGGAGAAAAACAGGGCATGAGGACTTCAAAAGTGACCCATGAATCTTTTCCCTGATCACCTAAAAGGACCAAGCACTTCAATTCTCTCATTGGCAGCCTTGGTTTCTTTAGGACAGGCTATTAATCCCATACAGCTGACCCAGAGCCTTAAAATATGGATTAAATATCTCTATAGTCAATGCTAAGATCAGGCCACTTTTGCACATAAACCATTTTCCTGTGAAGAGGACCAATTTGCAAGTAAAATCAGCTGTTCAAGATTTTTTTTTTTTTTACTCTGAGGTTGGTAGTTTTATAATTATTGAACAGTTAATTTTGTGCTAATATGAAAAATAAAATACTCATCCATGTCTTTTCTTCCAGATAGCAAAAATACTCGGAAAACATCAAGCATTCATGTGGGATTTCAGTGATTAATTTTCACTGTTTTTTGTAGCCTTCTATGCATTGGGCACAAACTTAATCTCAGCTCAACTTCTAAAAGGTACTTCCACAGAAACTTGAAGTATAGAAACTCAAATGCTACCCTGAACAGTCATGTTTCCCTGAATCAAGGTCTCTGACAAATACTGAGATGCTCACGGTAAGAAATTGCTGGTTGTCCTGTTGCTAAATGAGTTCACTTCATATCCATCATAATACGGATTCACCCCAGAGTGCTGAAGGAGTTAGCAGATGTTATAGCTGGACCCCTCTCAACAATTTACCAATGGGAGTCTGGGGAGGTCTCTACTGACTGGAAGCTAGCCGGTGTTATACCCATCTACAAAAAGGGCATGAGAGAAGACCCAGGAAACTACAAACCTGTTAGTTTAACCTCGGTGACCGGAAAAGTTATGGAGAAGATTATCTTGGGGGATATTGAAAGGCAGTTAAAGAACAAAGCTATTATCAAGCAGAGTCAACATGGGTTCATCAAGGGAAAGTCCTGCCTTAGTCATTTGATCTCCTTCTATGATAAGGTCACCCGCTTGGTGGATGAAGGGAATGAAGTGGACGTAATCTTTCTGGATTTTAGGAAGGCCTTTGATACTGTCCCTCACAGCATCCTTCTGGACAAATTGTCCAACTGGGAGACAAATAGGCTCACCCTGCACTGGGTGATGAACTGGCTCAACAGTAGAGCTCAAAGGGTTGTAATGAATGGGGCTATATCTGGCTGGCGGACAGTCACTAGCGGTGTTCCCCAGGGCTCAATTGCAGGGCAAGTTCTGTTCCTAAGTTTTAGTTGATCTATGTGCAGGAATGGAATGCATCCTCAGCAAGTTTGCTGATGACACTAAATTGAGAGGTGATGTTGACTCTCTGGAGGGACAAGAGACCTTGAAGAGAGATATAGATGCATTGGAGCATGGGGCAATCATCAATAGCATGAAGTTCAACAAAAGTAAATGCTGTAGCCAGGATGGAGTAATGCCAGACACAGGTACAGACTGGGAGAAGAGTGGCTAGAGAGCAGCTCAGCAGAAAGGGATCTGGGGGTGCTGGCTGACAGCGGGCTCGACATGAGCCAGCAGTGTGCCCTGGCAGCCAACAGGGCAAACTGCATTTCGGGGTGCATTAAATACAGCATAACCAGCTGGTCAAAAGAGGTGATTCTCCTGCTATAGTTAGCATTGGTACAGCCTCACCTTGAATATTGTGTGCAGTTCTGGGGGCCAAAATATAAAAAGGATGTTAACGTTCTTGAAAATGTCCAGAGGAGGGCAACAAAGCCAGTAACAGGGCTGGAAGACATGTCCTATGAGGAGAGGCTGAGGACACTTGGGTTGTCTAGTTTGGAGAAAAGGAGGCTAAGAGGCGACCTCATTGCTCTCTACAACTTCCTGAGGAAAGGAAGGGAAGAGGGAGTTGCTGGTCTCTTCTCCCTGATAACCAATCATAGAACACAAGGGAATGACACAAAGCTGCACCAGGGGATGTTCAAACCAGATAGGAGGAAAAATTTCTTTACTGTGATGGTGGTCAAATACTGCAACAGGCTTCCTAAAGAGGTCATTGATATTCCATGCCTGCCAGTGTTCAAGAGGCATTTGGACGATGCCCTCAATAATACGCTGTAACTTTTGGTTTTGAAGTGGTCAGGCAGCTGACTTAGATGATCTTTGAAGGTCCCTTCCAACTGAACTATTCTATTCTATTCTATTCTATTCTATTCTATTCTATTCTATTCTATTCCATTCTACTCTATCCTATCCTGTCCTATCCTATCCTATTCTACTCATTAAGAGTCATCTGATCAAATGCAGCAGTAATGCAGACAAAAAAGATATAGGAGAATTTATTATCATTAAGTGATTTGTTGATTTGCCATTAAGGTGTTAACATTTTAATTTATTTAAACCATCTGTTGCATATTAAATGAGCAAAATAAATATGCACATTAGGTTTTGCCCAACTCACTCTTCACAGAAGCAGTATCAGCAATATGCCTTGCTTGCATTTGGCTACTCACAGTAACCTCACCACAGTAAAAAGTCACACACAGTCTTCAAAGTCAACTACTGAAAAGTCAGACAACTCAATCCACACTGAGGTCTTTACAAAGCTCTGAGGCTTAGCTGTTTTGAGCACCCACCAATACTAGAAATAGAAAGGTTTCTAGCAAAAATAAAAGTAGGAAAATAAAAGATGAGCGAAGAGGATAAAAATTTGTTTGGGGTCAAATAAAGGGTATGCCATAAGAAAGAGTGCCCCAATAAGTAGGATTTAATTTACAGCCAGATGGTGAGAGCTCTCAGACATGGTATAAAGACAGACCATTGACCCCACTCTGTCTGACTCAAAGCAGAGCTGGAAAGGCCCAGGCACATGTTGCAACCCAGCCGCTGGGACAATTTAACATTTGCTCTCCATCTCAATCAATTCATAATTATTTCAGGTTAAATTCAACTGCTTTAGGAGAGAGACAGGGAATGCTAAAATACATTCTGCAGCCTAGCAGGCAGGGTATTTCAAAGGTGAAGCCGCTGTCCTGAATCTAGCAGAGATCTGAGCATGGGACTACTAGATGAATGTCTCACCTGATAACAGGGGGAAGCGAGGCTCCTTGGTTTCTATGTCTTGTGAATCTAAACAGCAAAATGCAGTGTGTCTTCATTTCAAAGTTTTCTTTCATTTTTCATTTTGATTAAACTGTTTAATCACCACTACCACCACCCCATTTTTGCTTTTAGCAGTTAAAACTGCATTTCTTGGTAATCAGCTATTCTCTCCAATCAAGATGAAGTGAAGCACACATACTCCTGCACTAATGGCCTAGCTGTAGGCCAAATTACTGATCTGCTCACAGGATCCAGTATTCTCATCAGTAAGCCAGCATGCAATCCCATGAGACATATTGGCCAGCAACAATTTTATCCTTTTTCTCTTCCCTTTTTTCCCCAAGGACCACTCATTCCTTCCCTTTTGGTTTTCCCCATCCTCCCTGTTTACCTTCCCTACCCCGTACTGATGCAAATCTGCATAGGACTGCAGTCTGAACTGGATCATACCTGAAGAATGGCACAACATTTTAAGTAATTTGAGGATTTTTTTTTTAAGCCCTGGCCATTTCACTGATTTGTCTTCCAATAAAGTCCATTAAATAAGTGTGATGATATAGCTACGGTAAGGGTTAGAAGGACAAAGGCAGGAATGAGTGGACATGGTGAAAAGTCAAACCGTCTTTGCCAATAGAGACACCACAGAGTGAAGTCTTCACCCCAGCAGGATTATCAGAAGATCAGAAGTGACTTTTTAGTGACACCTGATTAATTCAGGGCTTTTGTTTTCTACAATCATTAAATTACATATCTGTACTTAACACAAAATCTGAGCAATGGTACTGGCATGGGTAAAGGAAACAGGATGACCAACAATGCAACAACCTGCGAAAGAACCTTCAGACAAACTGGCAATTTTTATAATGATAAATGCTCAGTCTCCTCAATTCTTTCTTAATAGGATCACAAAACAAATTTACCATGATGTACAAGGAAATGATCAGGGAAAGCTTCAAAAAAGCCACACAACCAAGGCCAATTACAACTTTTCTTTAGCAGGCAATTTCATGCAGAAATGAAAAATTCCTGGAACAGCTAAGCCAATATTACACAAAAAGTATGCTGTATTTACCAAGAGCCAATTCTGAGTCTGTCACGTAGCATCTAAGCAAACAATATCATAGCCTTGCAATTATAATAAGGATGAATTGATTTTGTCTCCCCTCTCCAAGTCCCAGATTTTACAATGGCCTTTGGCAAAACAATGTATTAATTCAATGCCATTTTCATTTTAACTATATAGATTCCTTTTCTTCTTTGTTATAAGAATGAATTGATGGGAGTTATACTTTGCTTGTGCACTGATAAAACACTATATAAAGTACTATGTAATATGCCTTTATTTTCTATCTCCGTAACCATGCAGTTCAGTTTTTCCACAGTTTGGTCAGGATGTAGCAAAAGAAAGGAGTAAGACCAGCTATTGTTAATATTAATATTGCAAGGCATTGTAGAAGGAAAATGATTCTCCTAAAGAAAGAACAGGCTGTGATTTTGGCTGAGATTCTATAGAAATGTGACTTTTATGAAATGATAGCCCCACCCTACATGGTAGGTTTATTCAGGCCCCTGGAACTACTTGACCGAGTTACACTTTGCAGACCTCATTCCTGGGCAATTTAGTCAGATGAGGATTTTTCTATCACAATCAAGAAGGCAGTGCCTGGTATCTGGGTAGTAGCAGCTACACACAGGTTGATGAAAGCAATGGTGACTCCATGCATGACCGAGCTGTGGTAGACTCCTGCCATAGCAGCCACTCAGAGTGAAAGCCTGAGCCATCCGTCTTCCTAATCTTGCTAGATGTACTCCTATTCTGGATTTAACATTCATTTTTATTCGGCAATTTTTTTTTTTTT
>VXAA01006630.1:0-11183 GCA_013399115.1 Anseranas semipalmata
TACAGACCCCTGGGGTCACCGCTGGTTACAGGCCTCTAACTGGACTCAGCACTACTGATCACAACAATCTGAGCTCTGCCATCCAGCCAGTTCTCAATCCACCTCCCTGTCCACTCATCCATCCCACACTTCCTGAGCTTGCCTATGAGGATGTTATGGGAGACAGTGTCGAAAGCCTTGCTGAAGTCAAGGTAGACAACATCTACTGCTCTCCCCCCATCTACCCAGCTAGTCATCCTATCATAGAAAACTATCAGATTGGTTAAGCATGATTTCCCCTTGGTGAATCCATGCTGATTAATCCTGATCACCTTCTTCTCCTCCACGTGCTTGGAGATGACCTCCAGATGCTTTGCACAAGTCCAGGTAGATGATGTCAGTTGCTCTTAACCTGTCCACCAACGTTGTAACCCCATCTTAGAAGGTCACATATTTATCAGGCACAATTTGCCCTTAGTGAAGCCATAATGGCTGTCACCAATCACCTGTTTGTTTTCCATATGCCTAAGCTTAAGTTTAGTGCCTAAGCTTAAGCATAGTTTTAAAAATGGGGTTATATTTCCCCTTTTCCAGTTCGTAGGAACTTCGGAACTTCATCGGACTGCCACGACTTCTCAAATATGATGGAGAGTGGCTTAGCAACTTCATCCGCCAGCTCCCTCAGAACTCTTGGATGCATCTCATCAGGTCCCATGGACTTGTGCACCTTCATGTTCCTTAGATGGCCTCAAACCTGACATTCTCCTACAGTGGGTAGTTCTTCATTCTCCCAGTCCCTGACTTTGCCTTTTGCGACTTGGGTGATCACAAAAGAAGACTGAGACAAAGAAAGTCATTGAATACCTTAGCCTTCTCCATATCCCAGGTAACCAGGTCTCCTGCTTCCTTCAGGAAAGAGCCCACATTTTCCCTAGTCTTCCTTTTATCACTGATGTACTTATAGAAGACTTACTTGTTGCCCTTGACATCCCTGGCTAGATTTAATTATATCAGGGCTTTAGCTTTTCTAACTTGATACCTAGCTGCTTGGACAATTTCTCTATTCCTCCCAGGCTATCTGTCCTTGCTTCCACCTTCAGTAGTCTTCCTTTTTGTGTTTGAGTTCGGCCAGAAGCTCATTCATCCACACAGGCCTCCTGATGTTTTTGTCTGACTGTCGCTTTTTTGGGGGGGATATACATCTATATATCTAACACTGTCTTTTCACTGTAAACGCTCTTACTATACTCAGTATTATTCCTAAGTCTTTATATAGCTATTTTAGGTTTAAACACATGTAGCAGCACATTGAAAGGTTGAAGTATAGAATTTCTTGCAAAATATGAGTTTTCTCTCACTCTGCCTCTGTCTCTGTCAGTAGTTGTAGACTGTCATGGCTCCATTGACTTCTGCACATTGACTTCTTTCTTTTAGTATATACTTGTGAGCAGAAAACACAAGTTTATTGATGGTTGTACGAGTATTGACAGCTCTCTGAGAGACCTGCCACAGCGTTCAACTGTTCTACTGGAGATAAGTCTCTTCGAAGGCCTTCTGTTTTGTTCAGAGGCTTCCCACATATTTTATGGATACTTAAGTAGCAATGAGAGCCACATTTCCAGGCTTGGCCTATTAAGCAGAAGTATTTTTTTTTTTTTCCTCTTATATTCGACCTTAGTGATTATGATTTTTGCCACCTTCGGGCCAGGCTTTGGCAGTAGGTTACAGCCTTGTAGAGAAGAAAAGCTCTCTATGGATTGGTGGACACACAGAACTGACAAAGAGATAAGGCTAGACATGAGTGCTGTGATAATTCTTCTGGCTCCTTGTGCTGCTGTGAGTCTGCCCTAAAGCCACTTCTCTATCACTTCAGGTTGTCAGGAATCTATTGAAGAGTTATCTCAGAGCCTGCTACATTTTTGAGACAAAACAAAATGTGACATTTCACTGCCCTTTTAATTAGAACAAAGACATTGGTAGCAGGTGCTAAGTTGTGATATCCTTACACCAGATAAATCCAAATCTAAATCTATACAGATTTTTGGAGTCAGTGGAAGCCATATTAATTTTGGAAAGATTTCTCTTAGCTATGAAAACCAGGATGGTATCAGGCAGAATTCCTTGTGAAACAAAACCAAAAAAAAAAAAAAAAAAAAAAAAAAAAAAAAAAAAAAAAAAAAAAAAAAACAAAACCACTTAAAATTAATCACACTTTAAATAGCAGAATGGAAGAGGTAATGAGGAAGAAATGTGATTCTTTTGGCTGGAAGCTCTACATATTGAAATTAAATCCAGCATACTCTTCTGGGAATTTTACGACTGCAGAAATTCATGGGTCCATATTCTTGTCTTCAGTTTACGTTAACTGGCCAGAATATTTCTCTCCCCCCTCTTCTTCAAAAAATCTGGATGATTTCTCTTGCTAATGTTCTTGTGTAAAATACTTTCATCCTTTCACTACAGTATTTTCCTTCCTGCCTGTCCACACTCAAATGCTGATTTTGTGTTATCACATAATGTTTTTATTCATTGATCTCTCCCCATCTAAACTATAGATTGGGCTGGTATATTCTCATACAGATTGGAAACAAACAAACAAAAAACAAACAAACAAACAAACAAACAAACAAAACCCAATGATTTTGTAGAGCTTTCTGGAATTAAGAAGTTTTCAGTTAGTGAAGAAGAAACTGGTCTTTTCTTTGTAAATGCAGGCTTTTCACATCTCCACATTGGTCTGCCATATGCTTTTTGCAATTGTTTCTTGCATTCAGCCTGTACAATAGGCATGGGTGACAGGGACAGGTTGTCACTAAAATAATATAATTATTACTGTATTTAAATACAAAAAGTATTAAACAACTATCTCTGCATTTAATGAACTTAATGTAATGACATGATGTTTTCAAGAAATTAAATTTCTTTTGTGTGTTGTACAACTTGCTTGAGACTTCGTAATACATGGCAAGAAAAACAAAGGAACATAGTACTATTCAAGAAAATAGTATAAAGAGATAAGATCAGGTAGTATTTACATTGCAGTTTTCAAAAACTATCAGAATGAATTTGTGTTTTTCTTTCAAAGGCCCAGTGTTAACCCTATTCAGGTTAACAACAAAATCCAAATCAGGCTAATGGATTTTAACTTCTTGTGCTTTTAATACAAAAAGCTACATTGGCATTTTAAGACCAATGGTTTTCAATAATACTCTTGTATGCATAGAAAAGCACACATTTCTTTCAGCATGGTTGAACTTTGGTGGTAAATAAATGGATATTTTAGTTTTAATGATTCTTTAACTGGTGACCTTTCACTAGGACAGCCAAACAGCACTAGTGAACCTGCTGTTTTGTCATGGAATTCTGAATAAGAAGATATACTATCTTTCAACAGAGTGTTCTCTTCTCCTTCCTTATTAGATGGTATACACTCATACAACATGATATGGTATACAATGGTATACTTATACAACATTTTGTGTAGAAAAATAACTATAGATAATTTTCTACCCAGACCTGAAACTTCTGTTATTATTATTATTATTATTATCATCATCATTATTATTATTATTATCAATATTATCATCATTATTGATATTATCATTATTATCATTATTATTTTAAGGAAATCAGTCCCTCCTGATTCAGACTCCGGACCTTTAGCTTTTCTCACATAAGCATGTTGAGGAAGAAGGGCAGGATAACAACCCAACTTTGGTATCTAGTAGTTTACTAGATCGAGTGCTATCAATGGACAGAGACACAAGCAGTCTGAACAAAGTATGTATAAAAGGTGTTTCCCTGGCAAAGATCTATTTGATAGAATATCTTGAGATTTAGAAAATTAAGCAAAGGAAAAGTGGATGAAAATATCAATGAAATATTGGTAAAATTGCTACTAAATGTTGTAACGCTTTTTAACTTTACTCTTGAAATACTTTAGCTTTTGCTTTGGTCACGTGGTCCTCCTTGCACTTATTTTACCATCTCCATTGGGATCCTCATGCTTAGCCACCTCCAGCTCTTCTTCTTGTCTCTTAGGAAGATACTGCCTTAATATAGGCATCATATCACTCTGGATTGTCAGCCAGGGAGAGACTGGTTTATTGTTGCATCAGTTCTCTTCAGGGTGGTTTTCTGTCTTTTGCTTCCCAAGGGCAGCTGGGGGAGGGGGAGGACAGTTTAGCACCATTTCTCTAGCCTTTTAAGCTGCAAATATTTATATTCATCTTTACTAATTTGCTCTCTACAAGTACCACCCTTACTCAGAAAGTTCATATTTCACCATGAAATAATAATAAAAAAAAAAGGATGTAATCTTCTTTTATAAATAAATATTTTAAGTGATAAAAGCATGTGTTTTTTATGAATATTAAGCAACTGTCCAACTAATCTTTATTATTATTATTATTATTATTATTATCATTATTATTTTCTCCATGTTTTTTCTCCATATATGCCATTCACCTGTTATTCATAGGTGCTTTGAACATTTCACTGGTATCATACAAAATTCTGAAAAAAGTGTCTTGAAAAACTGAAGGTTTCAAAAGTATCTACATTGGCTTAAAAAGAGTATGTTCATTACCACAGCTGAGAAATGCAGGGCAGGTAAATCTGGTGCTAGTCTATGCTTTACCATAAAAAAAAAAAAAAAAAGAATTTTCTGGTGGCACTGAAGCACTCCCCTGTGCAATCTGAACACAGTTTTGTAACACCTTTCGTAGCCACATCTCACCAAAATGAATACTTGTTTACAGTGGCAATGACTGTCTTAAAGGTTTATTATTTGTGCTCCACAAATGTAACATTATTCTAACTTTGTCAGGAAATTGCCTTTTGGTATTTTGAAAATGAAATTCAAACCTCTTTGTTGGCAGAGTCCAGATAGCTCAGCCCACTAGGTTCTATGAATCAAGATCACTGTATTTTCAGCCATGACTTCATTTTCATGCATAGATTCCTTTGGCATCTTAACAGCAACCTGTGAGAAACAGGTTCAGTTCTGTAGGCTCTTGCTTTTGAGCAATAAGGTATTTTTATTATTAACAAGAGAAAAATATTTGATCACACAGAGTAAGAGCACAGCATTAGGTTTGCCTGTCACATAGTCCATCTGAAGTTTGAATTGATCATGAGATTGCTTTTCATAGATGTAAATAGGAAAGGAAAGGTTAAATTTTTCTGATATTATCAAAATCCATGTTCACATGCTTCCATTGTGTAATGCAAGTTCTAATGTCCTCACATCAATTTTGAGGGTTCTTACTAATAAAACCAGAATAAATTATTGTTTGTTTAGCTTTGCCTTTCTAGTATAGAGGACATAATTATAAACTTTACAACTAGAAGCATGAAATCACAATGAAGAAGAACTAAACAGTGCAGTAGGTAAGACACAGAAGCTGTAGAACCCCCTTTTTTATAACCATTTTAAGTAAAAAAATTCATCAATGACCGACAGCTTGCTTAGAGGGCAAAAAATTTTGTCTTATTACTTTCTTTGAAATATGTTTTGAAAGCTATTACTGTCTAATGTATGTCCATAACAGTGAAGCTAAATAAGCTCAATTCTGGAAGGAAGCAATATTGCACAATACTTCTTTCAAAAAATTTTGTATCTTTATTTATTAACTAATTTTCCCCCTAGAAACCTCAGATCCACAACCTAGCAGCAAAATTTGTGACTTTTATGTACGAAGACAAACAGAAAAACAAGTGAAAAGTTAACAAAAAATTCAAAATGAATGTTATTTCAAAAACATGCACAAACTAGGCTTAATCTTTGACTTATATAAATGGACATAGATTGAAATGAATGATGTTCCAGCATCAGAAATTGTCAAAAATGTTAGTTTGAAAAGAATAACATTTTAATGATATCAGTATTAGAGTTAGAATTTTCTCCACAGATATAGTGTAATTGTGCATTTTCATTTTTTTTTTAGTTATTGTTTTCACTCTATTAGCTATAAACGACCATTTGTAACTAATTAGATATGAGAGCTATTTGAGAGAAATTTTCTTGTCTCTGTGTCTGCATACTGTAATTTACTAAGGCTTTAGAAAACAAGAATGAGTGTGTCCTTCAATTATATGCTCGTAAGAGAGTTGCTACTTTCCAAAACCTCACAGGGTCAACAGTGTAGCTGCTGTCATTTTGGTAGCCAAAAGATCCATATAATTGCATGGTGATGAACCCCACAGTACATTGTAAGACAGTTAATCTTTGAGACTGTTTTAAAGTTATGATCTTATTGTCACTCTCTTTTATTATGACAACTTAAAATTTTAAGTGTCCCATCTAAATTAACTGGGAAATACCTGTTAATGGAGCACGGATGGCTTATGGTGCATGTTATCTGTCTTAACTATTTATAGATTTTTAAGACTGCCTGTTTTGAATGGTAATCTTTATCTCTATGTACTTTTCCATGAAGGGGAAAAAAAAAAAAACTCTTTCGTATATGACCTATTAAATCAGAATACTTTCAATCTTATTTGAATTTACTATCCAGATCCCAAAGGAAAAGCGGTAAATATATTTGCTTTTTACCTGTTTCTTCCTGCTTTTCCAGATTAGTCAGAATGAATTGGTGATACAACTTTGATATAAATCTCTCTGAGTCCTCAGCAGTAAAAATGCTACAACTTTTATGTGTTTTATCATACAGATTTTATCACTTTTATATGAAAATGGGTTGTTCTCCACTAACCCACTGCCAATGCATGACATTTTTGCTATCACTGTTACCTCTGTAGTGCATTTGAATTTGATTTATGGGAACATTTTATAGCATATTTGTCCTTAGGAGGCTCCAAGCAATGAAATAGCAAATACTAATCTGAATTGTTTAAAATAAATAAACAAATAAATACTTGCATGTTGATTGCCTTCAGATGTAACTTCAACAACAACAAAAAAGCAGAATAGAACAAGAACAGGAAGGGGGTAAGAGAACTCTTTTCCTGAGATGTTCTTAACACACCTGAAAGAAATAGAGGGAAGGGATGAAAAATGACGTGTCTCCCGTAAGTGCCTCAACGTTTTAAATACATAATAAAGAAAATATGTGAAACACCAAGCTTCAAGCAGATTTTTGATTAACTTCTTGAGCATCAGCTCTCACCCACACATGCTCACATCTGTGCTTCTACTGCTGACCTTTCTCCAAGCCTCAATGGCTGTCAGAACTGAAGTCTAACCACCGTATATTGTACAAGTCTGCATTTCCACAACTCACTAATGGTTTTAAGTTGCTCAGGTTTCGAGTGGTGAGTGAGGGACAACTGTAAAAGTGAATTGACTGTTGTGAAAACAAATTGCTTAGTTTCCTTAAACTCAGGTATTGATCCTTTTAACATCAAGGTTGTTTAGAAATGTCTCAGTTTGTGTAGAAGGCAGCTAGCTGTTCAAAATCTGTTCGCTGTTCAAACTGTGCAATTTTATGTAATCTTAGGGGTGTACTAAATGTTTTCATTCATTTACTTTTAAGCATATATCTTCAGGGGAATCTTTCTGAAAGTGGATAGGCATCTCTTGTTCATTTTGATCCTTCCATCTTCAAATGCCATTAAACACTTGAGTTATGATGTGTAAACGTTATCTCCTTTGGAAGTCAAGGCATTTCAGGAGTTGAGACGGTATGACTGGAATATCCAGAGCAACTGGATTTTTCAGTAGAAATCTGGAAGAAAAAGGTTATGCTCAGCCCTGTGGTTTTCTTTCTCTTTTCCTTTTATAGTGTATTAGTATTCCATGCATCACAGAACCACACAGAATGGTTGAGGTCGGACGGGACCTCCAGAAATCATCTAGTCCACCCCCCCTACCAAGCAGGGTCACCTAAAGCATGTTGCACAGGATCACATCCAGGCGGGTTTTGAATATCTCCAGAGAAGGAGACTCCACAGCCTCTCTGGGCAATCTGTTCCAGCGCTCTGCCACCCTCACAGCAAAGAAATCCTATCTCATACTCAGCCGGAACTTCCTGTGTTTCAGTGTGTGCCCGTTGCCTCTTGTCCTGTCGCTGGGCACCACTGAAAAGAGTCCGGCCCCATCCTCTTGAAACTTTCCCTTCAGATATTTGTACACATTGAGAAGATCCCCTCTCAGCCTTCGCTTCTCCAGGCTAAACAGGCCCAGCTCTCTCAGCCTCTCCTCGTATGAGAGATGCTCTAGTCCCCTCATCATCTTCGTAGCCCTCCACTGGACCCGCTCCAGGAGCTCCATGCCCCTCTTGTACTGGGGAGCCCAGAACTGGACACAATGCGCCACGTGTGGCCTCACCAGGGCTGAGCAGAGGGGCAGGATCCCCTCCCTCGACCTGCTGGCAACAGTCCTCCTAATGCACCCCAGGATCCCATTGGCCTTCCTGGCCACAAGGGCACACTGCTGGCTCATGGTTAACTTGCTGCGCACCAGGACTCCCAGGTCCTTCTCAGCAGGGCTACTTTCCAGCAGGTCAGACCCCAACCTGTACTGATGCAATTTAGAGCTCTTGAGTCTATTATAAGTACATAAGAGTTTTTTCATCTTTAAAAATGAATTAGAGGTCTTGCTTTGTTAGTACCTAGTGTTTAGAATATATGGAAATAATTGCTTTTATGTCTAAACAGATAAGTGTCATACAAAATAAAAAAAACCTACAATAGATCTGTATAGCTTTCAAGATGCTACATATCATGTAATAAACAACCAAAATCTATTGCAAGACTGAAGTCTTTGTTTAATCTGAGATCCTGTCTTGTCTTCCCCAAAAGTCCCTATTTCCTTTACAGTGTTCTTTCCAAATACATGATCAGTGTTTCCAATAAACTGCCCTTCCTCCTCCCCCAAAAAACTTTCAAAATCATAAACATGCAGTGCTTACCATATTATGCACATTCCGTCACTATGAATTTCACAATGATTTAAGAAGAATACATCTTTTTCCTTCAAAAGCATAAAATTCCAGCAGCTGAGGCACGAAGACTTTAGCTCACAGAAAATGGGGTCGCTTGTAAAGTTCAGAAATTATTTGTGAATGTTGCCAAATAGATCGCAATGGTGCAGATATGATGGAGCTTTTTTCTGCAAACATTTATTACTGTAATGTGCCCTTACTCCTGCTGCTAGCTTAAATCAGTGGTATGAAACATGGGCTACTTTTATGAATATGAATTTATGCAGGTTAGGTTTGGATTTCTAAAGTGACTCTTTTTTTTTTATTTATTTATTATTTATGTTGATGTTGTTAATAAGCAGTAGGATGATGTTCCAACATATCTAAAAGGCCCTTTGCAAGGTACTGAGAACTGTTCACTCTTTAGTTAGTGAATATCTAGTCTCAGTCCCAATATCTGATATTGATGCAAAAAGACGTTTTCACACATGAGGATAGTCTTTCTTTCATATTGTTTCTGAAAGACCCCAGTGTCCTTCTACACCTTTTCAGGTGTTTTCTTCTTTAATTTTTTTTGTTGTTCAACAGTAAATGAAGTAGCAGAGTCAAAAGAATCCTGGGAAGCCTGTATGTGGCAAGACCAGTGTTCATCTTGTGGTTTCTGACCATTTTGACATAGGTTTCATCTGTAGAGGATTCCTGGTATTGGAATGGAATTGTGGTCTAAGATGGGGAAATCCTAGATTCAAGTCCCTCCATGCAATATATTTCATTTAGACAATGAATACCCCAAATCACATGATTACAGTTTACCTGGGGGTAAATTTCTTTATTTGGCTTCACTCAGAATGATAACTATTTATTCATTGGAGCAAAAATAAGGACTGTCTCTGGGGCTAGCAGTCAGACATGACCTAATGCCTGGGTGTCTGAGGTTCAAGTTTTTGCTCTAATTAATGTTTTAATTATACGTACAAGGTAGAACAACTCCATCAAGAGAGACTGAGAGAAACTATATCTAATCAAGGTTCCAGCATGTAGCAAATGTTAATTTGCAACAGCATAGATGCATTTAAATGGTTACTAGTAGCAACAAGAAGCAAAATCCTTAATTTGTACCATTGTTAAGGTCAGGATTCATAATTATTTATGGTATATCAAGCATGTAATTATTTCAATGTATATTCAAATCTGATTACAGACTAAGTTTCAAGGATGCGAGATTTCTTTATGAAATGCAATTACGCTAATAAATAAAATAATCAGTATGATGCTCATGCTAACAGAAAGAATGAACTCATTTTGATTTTCTCATTTTGAATCTTACTGTTTCTAATGAAAATTCACCTATGTTATCATGTCAGGAATTTTTTGTCACAGTAATCCCTCAGTGGCATTCTTCTTCCTCCAATCTCTACATCTGCTCATATGTAAGCTTAGTGAAGGTGGATTTCTGTGGACACTTAGGAATAGAAGTCATCCTGTGTATTTGTGTTTGCAAAATGTAATGTTCATGTCATATGTTTCACTATGGGTGAATAACACAAAAATAAATCCTTGAACATTAAATTATTCCTACACATTTGTTTCAGCAAAGCTCCTGAATGAACTACTGGATAGGAATTTCATTTTGCTTTCACACCAAAACCATGTTTCAAAAAACTAAAGCAGGTTATGTGTTCACTGTTAGTCCCATGTTTATTAATCTGTTTAAAAGTCTCTGTGGCTTTTTGGTCTCTGCTGTTTGGCAATGGATCTTGGCTGCCCACTCTGTGTTCAAAAGACATGATGGTTCACCTGGGACAAAAGTAGGGATCTATGACCTCCACGGCATGTTTGCCATTAATGACATTACTGAGAAATAACTTAGCCAGGTTTGAAACAATCTCCTCAAGTTTTACTCTAACTTACTTCAGAAAAGGAAAGGTCTTTTGTCCTTTTTACTGGTGACCTCATTTCTTTTTCCCTCTTGACCCACACATTAGTGTGTAGTGGTTTTACTCTGCTGGGCAGCTGAACTCCACCACACTGCTCTCTCACTCCCCCTCCTCAAAGGAAAAGGGGGAGAAAATGTGATAGAAAGGACTCAAGGGTTGAGATAAGGACAGGGAGATCACTCACCGATTATCGTCATGAGCAAAACAGACTCAGCATAGGGAGATTAATATAATTTATTACCTATCACTAGCAGACTACAGCAGTGAGAACTGAAAGCAAACAACAAACACCTTCCCCCACCCACCCTCTCCTACCTCCTCCCCCCGAGCGGCGCAGGGGAAGGGGAATGGGGGCTGCGGTCAGTCCCTAACGCTGCGTCTC
>VXAA01006630.1:11588-22679 GCA_013399115.1 Anseranas semipalmata
CCTTTTGGAGCAGCTGGAGCTGGCTCTGATCTGACATGGGGCAGCTGCTGGGCTTTGCTCACAGAGGCCACTCCTGCAGCCCCCTGCTACCAAACCCTTGCCATGTAAACCCAATACAACCTTTTGCAATACTCCTACAGAATTTAATAAGATTATAGATGAATAAAATAATAGTAAGAACTCTAAATTTAGTTTTATTGTTTTTGTTTGTTTGTTTAGAATTAAGTAGATTGTGATTATTTTTTCCATCTTATGAAGCTAAATATTGGGTTTGCTTTGTTCATGGTCATTGTAATGCAGAATTGACTTTTCCAACACCCTCCTGTGTTCAGTTTCCAATAGCTTGTATGCATTCAGATGCAAGATCGTAGATACCACTGTGATCATATTCTTATTAGATCATCATTTTAATAGAAGTGATTCACCTGGTGTCAGAAATCCATGACAGATGTGAAGATTAAATTAAACAAAAACAATAATTAACTGGTCTGAATTAATCAGTGATTTGTCCTAACTACCTGAAAAAATTTCATAGAATCATAGGATTTTACTATGAAGTCAGTATATCAATACAAATAACAAACTCATAACCTGGTTCCTAGAACAGCTGATCAAACCATGAGTGTCAGAATGGTCATCTTGAATCATGTCATGGCTACACAACGTATACAGGATATATTTACACAATACTTGTACTGGCAAGAAGATTCTGAAATTTCCTGTTCAGTAGCCCTAGCACTATTGGGCAGACTTAACAATTTGTGTGCAAGATTGCCTTGTAATGTGTTACAATTCTTTTAAAAGAAATCAAACTCTATTTGCGTGGTTTTAATGTGTAAATGTATGCTTGAGAGAGATCTAGCAGTTGTCTTGAGGACATATAATTTAGGAATTGATTTCAAAGGAGTAGATGTGCATCTGAATTACAGAGAAAGAACACAAAGTTTAATATGTGCTCCTTTTATGAAGGTGTTGCAATGTCAGTCTTGACAAGAAAAGAAGAAAAGACAGAAAATACTGTAAAGACGAGACATCATTTTCTTTGTGGCTAATGATAGAAGTAGCAAAGCAAGCAAGTTAATGGTAATACAAAGACACCACTATTTCTTCCAGGGATTACAGTTTCTTGGTTTCTCTTTTTCTGTATTTTTTTTTTGTACCCCCAAAATATCACAGATGATATAATAATTTCTGTGCAGCAGACCTATGTTATATGGTTACTTCATTTATGTATCACTTTCTGCATTCTTCATTTCTATATTTTAGCATATTGACTTTTTAATAGCCTTATTTGAGAAGCAGAAATCTTTCTGTCTTCATTACATTTTTCTTGTAATGAAGGTAATAGTATGGTGATTTTTTTTGAAGTAAAATATTTTCTGTGTGGCAAGTGTTACAGAAGAGTTTGTATGCTCAATCTGTTTCTAAATACTGAACTGCTCCCTGTATTGTGTTTTATTTCATGTTACTAATATATTTTTTGTTAATTAATGCAATCTGAGCTTACTGAAAGATAAAGTAAAGCTGAATGTATGACTATTATACTCAATCTTTTCCTAAGTTCTTTTTTTCCTGCTGGCATGTTTTCAGGGTATCTGGTCAAGCATAAATCACCCTGAAAAGAAGCCACCAAAAAGCCTCCCTGAAATTCTATAACTTCTCCTAGTACCACCCAGTATAACCCAGGCATCCTGGACTCTCCCTGCTCTGCCTCCCTCAGTCAACAGAAGCTGTTGAGTCTGTGAGTATGTATACACAGACAAACAGAAAACTTCATCCAAATCCAAAAGTTTTTTTTTTTTTTTTGCCATTTCTGCACTCCCTTTTTACTGTGTGTTCATGCGTGTGGATGTGGTGTAGAGCAGAAAACTCCATGCTAATGCAAATCCTATTATTTAATACTAAGTCAAGATGTATTTCCTGTGGCTTTACTAAATTTGAAATATTATAAATAGCTTTTCATACTACTATTGAGGGGAATGGAATTATAGTTATTATAGTTTAATTGCTTCTTTTTATGAACTAATACAGCTAAAGGAAATCTTACACAATCTCTTTTACAAGAAAGCTTGAGAAGACTCTTCATGCTCCTCTATATGCAGTTATCATCTCCAGGACTTTTTTTTTAATTATTATTGTTATTTTTATTTTGTGTTATTTATCATGACACTGGAATTATTGTACACCAAATACAGGTAATTTGGAAGATCAAAGAAATATAATTAAATTGTGATAATGGACTGCAACATCCTAATAATAATGATTATTCTAGCAGTAAAATCTAGATAAGATTGATTCATGTTATCCAGACATTAAAAAAAAAAAAAAGGCAGGAGGGAAGAGTGGTGTATGTCTATTGCTCATGGAGTGGTCAAAGTATATTGTCCTGGTTTCGGCTGGGATAGTTAATTTTCTTCCTAGTAGCTGATATCGTGCTGTGTTTTAGATTTAGGATGAGAATAATACTGATAACATGGTGATGTTTTAGTTGTAAATGAGCAGTGCTTGCACTATGTCAAGGACTTTTCAGCTTCTCATACCACCCTGCCAGCGAGGAGGCTGGGGGAGCACAAGGAGCTGGGAGGGGACAGAACCAAGACAGCTAACCCAAACTGGCCAAAGGTATGTCCCATACCATGTCATCATGCTGAACAATAAAACTGGGAGGAATTGGCTGGTGGGGCTGCTGTTGCTCGGAGACTGGCAGGGCATTGTTTGGCTGGTGGTGAGCAATTGTGCTGTGCGTCAGTTGTACATTTCCTTTTCTTCCCTTTCCTTTTCATTTCTCTCTTTTTTTTTTTTTTTTCCCCTGATTCTCTCACCCATACCACTGGAGGGGAGTGGGGGTGAGCAAACTGCTGTGTGGTGCTTAGATGCCTGCCAGGTTAAACCACAACAGTCCTATTCTCATCCTAAATCTAAAACACAGCACTGTATCAGCTATTATGAAGGAAATTAACTCTATCACATCTGAAACCAGAACATATGTGCATGTAACCATTCCTTTTTCAGAGAGCTTTATCACATCCTCTTCCTTCCTCACATAACATTATTTATCCTGCTAGAGGATGGGAGTAATACCATGTGAATGTCAGGGAGTGATAATAACTGCTGTGTGGAAGCACAGCTAAGGAACAAGACAAAGGATAAAAATCCTGTGGATTTTTGAGGCACTCACTAGAGCAAATAAAGTAATCAGTGCACAGTTGTAAATTAGGGTATGGGTTTCACAAACACCTAAGGGCAAGTAATACCAGTTTCCAATGAAATATAGATGCCCAGTTTCTAGTAATTTACATTGTATCCCTTTAACAGTCCCACCCTCAAAAATGCTAAAGCTCGGTCATCTAATTCATTGTTTTCTGTAAATGATTCTGTAAGCAGTAACTGAAGGGCTGTAAAAATAGCTCTTCGGACATTTATAGTATAAAATCAAAGGAGAAGAGGCAGTCCCTTTTTTCTTCACTGTTCTTTTTAATAGCAATAATGGCTCATTCTGCACTTAGTTGACATCTACATGAATGAAACCCTGGTTTGCTATAAGTTATATCATTCATGCGTATTTCTCTTACAACAGTTTGCTTGTTTTCAGAGAAAAATTTAGATATATAACGTTTCTTCAAACCAGTGAAATCTTTAGGCAAATCTCAGGTGGTACATTGACAATAGGTCTTTATTTAGATAAAAATATTGTTGTTAAAGTAATAAAAAGCTGCATGTAAGATATTCATGCCAAAAGAAAAAAATAAAATAGATATACACTTACATTCCCTCATACAGTTGTACCAGGAATCAGATCATCTGATTTTTTTGGAAATGCTGCAACTTCACAACTTAGATAAAGTCCAAGAACAGAGGCCTCTGCTGTTTAGTAACTAGGAAAAACAGTCTTCTCTCTAGAAGCTCTCTGTTCTGGGTAGTATGACAGCATCTAATAAATAAGGTAGACAGTACAGAAGGTCTGTATGGTCTATGCTGGCCTTCTGTAAAAAAATAAATGGTCATCATTCTGCAATTCAGTTCTGCCCTCAACTGCAAATCTGAAGAAATCCCACTTAAAGTACCTTACGCTATGTCAGTATTGTCACGGGATACACAAAAATAAAATCGTCCTGCAAGACCACAAAGGGGAGTATAAATTGAAAAGGGGTATAATAAAAAGAAAAAAGTAAAGAAACAACACACAGAGATAAAAGTGAAATTCAGATTTAAAGTCTAAGAACCAATGAGCAGATTCCTGTGTTCATGAGACAGTGCTCTGAAAAGTTGGATTTTTTAAAAGTTTTTGTCTTGGTAGACAGGGGCAGTATAATGAGGAAAAATGACATGCTGTATGTCATATATCTCTGCCAAACATGATAAATAAATGGCTTTCAGGAACTTCTCAGTCCCTTTTCTCAAGCAACGTTAGAATAGATTATTAGACCATTGTGTTTTACCGTAATCGGCAGCAAATGTTAAACAATTTATTTCTTAAAATGGTGATTGCACAACCAAATCTTGTGATGGGTTGACCTTAGCTAGCAGGCAGGTGCTCACTATGCTGCTCTCTCATTCCTCCTCCTCAACAGGACAGCAGGAGAAAATACTATGAAACAGCTCATGGGTTGAGTTAAGGACAGGGAGATCACTCACCAATTACGATCACAGCCAAAAAGACTCAGCTTGGGAAGATTAATTTATTTCCAGTGAATAACAGTAGAGAGTAGCAAGATCTAAAAGCAAACTAAAAACACCTTCCCCCAACCACCCTCTTCCAACTCCTCCCCTTGAGCAACACAGGCAGAAGGGGAATGGGGGTTGTGGTCAGTTCGTAACGCTTTATCCCTGCCACACTATCATCCTCATACTCCTTCCCCACTCCAGCATGGGGTCCCTCCCACAGGACGCAGTCCTTTGTGAACAGCTCCTGCTTGGGTCCTTTCCATGGAGTCTAAATCTTCAAGAACAGTCTGCTCCAGCATGAGTTCCCCATGGGTGGCAGCTTCCACCAGACCACCTGCTTCACCATGGGCTCCTATCCACAGGCTGCAGTTCTGGCCCAGAGTCTGCTTCTGCAGGGGTTCTCCATGGGCTACAACCTCCTTCAGGACAGACCCACCTACTTCGCCATGGGATCCTCCACAAGCTGCAATGTGGAGATCTGATCCAACATGGTCCTCCATGGGCTGCAAAGTGACAACTCGCATCACCATGGTCTTTTCCATGGGCTGCAGAGGTATCTCTGCTCTGGCACCTGTAGCAGCTCTTCACCTCCTTCACTCACCCTGGTGTCTGCAGGGTTGTTTCTCTCACATTTTCTTTCTATTCTCTCGGCTGCTGCCCAACATATTTTGGCAGTAGCCAAAATATGCTCTCTTATAAATATGCTCTCCTAGAGGTGCAACCAGCATCATTCATTGGCTCAGCTTTGGCCAGTTGGCCTTTTTTGAACAGGGTCTGTCTCTTATCTAACATGGGGCATCTTCTGGCTACAGAAGCCACCCCTGTAGTCCCCCACTACCAAAACCTTGCCATGTAAACCTATTACATGTCTTTAAACATTACGTCAAAGAATGTTAATATGATTATGGCAACCAAAATTGTTGTAGACAAGTGGGTATCTACAAAAAGGAATCCAACAGTATGGTGCAACTATGTAGTCATTCCCAAACTGTTATTTTCATTTATCTAATCTATGTGTATTGAATTTGACCAGGAGAAATTAAGACCTTGGAAGGTCTTCAGTTTTACTCTTATCTTACACACTTTCATGACTATGCTATTGGTGTAAACAGATAAAAGAAATAGGACACATTAGAAGAGGAACAATTGGAGAAGAGAAGAAGGAGAAGGACCAAATTAAAAAAAAAAAAAAGATTAAAAGAGCAATAAGATTGAATAATGAAGAAAGAGCAAAAACGATAAAAAAGGGAAAGACCAAGAAAGGGTAAAGGCTTAAATGAAATGTAATTTAGTAGCCGTGGCAGACTAGAATACTGTAATGTGATTCTTCTGGTAGTGAAATCTAGTCAAAATTGATTGTTGTTGGATGAATGCAGATAGATTAGGAAGGAATTCTAGAAGTGCATGCTTTCTACAGAAAGGACCATGAGAACTGAATTGGAATAGGTAAAAGAAAAGGAAGGAAGGAAGGAAGGAAGGAAGGAAGGAAGGAAGGAAGGAAGGAAGAACAGAAAAAGGGAAAGAAAGAAAATAAATGCAAATATTAAAACAGGAATTTCAGCCTCTACAAAAATTTGGCCAGCTAGGGAAATCCCTCAATTTTAGCTTTCTGTTGATCATTCCAGCCCATTCCATTATTATTAACACCTTCTGTGAGTAAACTTAAACATATAGAAACATATGTACAGAATTTTCTAACCCATCCATACTCCTAGCAACTAACACTGGCTCATAAAAGTTGATTTGTTTGTTTGTTTGTTTCATTTTTATTTAAATTACTTCTGTATTCATATTTATGTAGCTGTTCCCTTTTTTAAGAAAACCTCCTGTGAAAATTATTTTGCTGTCTATAAAAAATATCAAGTAAATATCAATTAAGTAAACATCTGATTTGATTTGACTTTAATTTGTAGGTATTAAATTAAAGGCGTATGAAATATGATGATACCTTTGAAAGAAAGTAAAAGGAAAACAAAATCAAATTTGTAGCTAAAGTTGCTTATTACACTGGATGGTTACTAGAAGTGAATATCACTTGGGAAGTACAGTGACCATTGCCTGGTCTGTATGTTGTAATTCAAAGGAACAATAGTGGTGTGCTAACACAAAAGGGACTGAAATTTAAATTTCATTCTTTTTCACCATAATGTTTTTTGTTCGTTTCTTTGTTTATTTATTATTATTTTATTTTACTGTTCCAGGAACATTTATCACTTCCTTAAAAAGAGTCCCAGATACTGTACCAGTCTTGTTAACACAGCAGAAACAAACCAATCAAGTGTGCTTCATCCCCCAGCAGCAAAACTTATTTAATTCTCTCCCACTTTCCTTTATCTTGCATTCACAAAAATAGTATTTGACGATAACCTAGTTTCCTTATTCAACACAAGACTCTGACAGAATAGAAAATGTTGCTTTCTGTTGCAATTTGTGTTTCTAGTAGAGCAAAGGTCTTTGGAGATCTGTTGCTTTAGCTTTTTTATGTCTGAAAAAGTAGCAAAAACAGACTCCAATATTGGTTAGGTTCCTTGGCGATAGTTAAAATGATATCAATTACTATACTATATTTAATGGAATTTGCTCTTTCACTTCGGTAGGTCAGTGTCTTCTTGAATTATCTGATTATTCCAATCCAGAATTTATTTGTATAGTTTCTATTCCTTTTTGAAAGGATAACTTCTTTAGAGTAAGCATTTACAGAAAGCAAATTTTGAACACACACACACACACACACACACACACACACACACACCTGCTTTTGTATTAATACAACTCAGAGGATTTAAGAGCTTGATACAGGCAGCTGTGGTTTTTTTCATTGGGGAATCATCACAGAATCACAGAAAGGGTGGGGTTGGAAGGGACCTCTGGAGGTCATCTGGTCCAATCCCCCTGCTCAGCCACAGTCACCAGGTTGCCAAGGACCATTTCCAGGGGACTTCTGAAGGTCTCCTCAGAGGGAGACTCCGCAGCCTCTTTGGGCAACCTGTGCCGGTGCTGTTACCCACACAGTAAAGTGCTTTCTATAGTCCAGCCTATAACCTAACACTACCAAGTCCCCCACTAAATCGTGTCACTAAGTTCTACATATACATGTTTTTTGAAGATCTCCAGGGATGGTGACTCAACCACTTCCCTGGGCAGCCTGTTCCAATGCCTCACAACCCTTTCAGTGAAGAAATTTTTCCTAATATCTAACCTAAACCTCCCCTGGAGCAACTTTAGCCCATTCCCCCTCGTCCTATCACCTGGCACGTAATAAAAGAGTTGTCGTGATTTGTGAAACTGCTTACATCAGGTGGAAATATAATGTAAATTAATAGAGGGAAAACTAAAAGAAAAACCTAGAACTTAACAGAAAACTAATAGGAAAACCAGAGAATTCTCCACCAATTACTTCATGTGGTTGTCACCTTAAACATTGTAGGTATTACTGCTAATTAGAATGCTGCTAATTGCAGGTGGATAATAAGACAGATGCGGGAAAGGTATTTTTCTCAGATTAATGCCACTAACAATATTGGCTAGAAAATTCTGTTCTTTGAAAGCTGAGAGAAAGTAGCTCCAACATACATATCTGAAAATAAAACTGGGACATCCATCCAGAATTTGGAGCCAGTGTGAGATAATATTTAGTCCACAATAAGTACCCTCTGCTATGGCTTGTTAAGAGTGCAAAGCTGATTTTTCATAGAAGTAGTTTTTCAAATTCCGTAGCTTTTACATCTTATTTTTCAGTCTCTTGTTTCTCCCATTTTTCTCTACTCTACTGCTTCTTGTTTTGACAGAAACCTTCTTTCCCTTTATCCCTTTCATTTAAGTCAAGGTATCTTTTCTCTTTCAGTGAGCCTTTGCCTTCTTTGCAACTTTATATTTTTTTATTTGCTTTTCTCTGTAATCTATTTTACATCTGTTTTTATCTTTTTTATGAATATGTTTGGAGTCTATTGTGATTTGCCTTGCTGTGATCTGTCCCTCCCTGATCATTATGCCCACCAACCCTTTTTGTATTTTTTCATTTCTGAGTAATTCTGAATTCTAAAGCTCCTCTTTCTCCATATCTTTTATTTGAAGTAGCACTGATTAACACTGTCAGATACCACCTTTCAGATCTGAGCCATCAATTATCACTCTGGCTTTCTTCATTCCCTGTACTTTATCACCTTTCTTGAAATTTCCAATATTCACTCGTCATTTCTTTTGCTGCCTTGTGAGAACCAGTTTTCTCTTAAACTTTATTACCTTTCTTCATCAGATTTCTACTACCATCTTTTCTCTTCAAGATTCTTTCTTCCTGAATTTTTGTCCTGCTTCAGACAAAAAAGCTCTGACTTACTTGCTGTCACATCTTTTGCTTTGGGACTCAAGCTTTCCTGACTTTATCTTGACAAAGCCTTCCTCCAGGCTTTGTTTCCAGGAAATCATTGTCTTCAATACCTTTCTCAAGTAATTCCCTGTTTGAATTAGCAGGTTTATGAAGTGTAAATGGAACAAACAATGTTTCACACATTTCTTGCTCTTCTCTGTCCAGATCTTGTTACCTTGCCTCAGCAGCTAACAGAGAGACAGGTGGATGCTGACCATGTCTCAGGCAGCATTGGACATGGGCTTTGTTTCTTACTGCAGATACATCTTATTATTTTCTCACTGTGCTATAGATTCCTTTACCCATAAATTAAATAATCTTTACCCCTGAAAAAGTGTGTTTCCTGGAAAACCAAGACTTTATAAAAAGGTCACTAACAGTCATGGAGTCTTTTTTNNAAAAAAAAAAGGCATGTGAGCGGTGCAGTTGGCGGAATTACCTCAGATCTTAAAGCACTTAAGAAAGATGTGTTGAAAAGTATTTTTTCTAAAGTTCTTATATGCCAAAGTAGTCTAAAGTTGCATACAGACTGAAGTTAATGTTTAAGTACAGAGTTGGAAGTTTAAATATGTAGGTTATGAACTTTAGGAGATAGAAAATAACAATCAGAGCCTTTCATTCTTACTAATTTTGGGCATGGCACTTAATCTCTATCTAAATGAGGCAAGTCACTTACAGAGGAGGGATGACTCAGTATCTGCAAAACATCGGGAAGGAAATTTGGATCATTTGCAGTTTTCTCACATTATTGACAGCTTCCAGGCAGTATTGTAGAAGATGTCTTTGGTATTGATTAGTTGTAAGTTATTTATGCTCCTATTTTTAGTACAGTAACTGATTTAAAATGTGCTGTTTACTTTCTGTAGAATGCAGGTGAATTCTCTACCTGATAGAAAAGTTACTGAAGATCACAGGTTGTGAATCAGAATGTTCTGCACCACCAAATAATCCCAGACCTTCCCCCGCTAAAGAGCCCTAATTGATGAGGTTTAAATATTTTGGATGGACAGAAACATACCTAGAATGGCATATACTGTTTAGCTTTTTAACTCAAAATGGATGGGAAAGTCCTCATTAAACTTCCTGCATCTTTCATGTAAGTCCACCTTTTATTCCTACATGCAAAATTATTCCCCAGGTCCAAATATAAATAAGTACACATATTTAACAGACAATCTTCTCATGGCACACATTTATGTTACAATGGGGTTAATAGGTTTGAATCTGCACACAGCAGAACAACAAAACTCTTAACTACAATCATATTAATTTGATCCCTCCTTTCTTCAGTATGAAGATCCCTCCTTTCTTCAGTAGCAGTTAGACTTCAAAATGGCTTTTGAATTTTGCTCTGCTGGGTCAGTTACTGTGAATTTTCTGTACCTGCTCACAGCTTACCAGAACAGATACATTTCCTGTGACTCCCACAGGTCTGAACTTGAATATATCATTTGTGACCTCGTTTCTCATGTAGCAGAGTTCTGTTAAACTTAATTCTGCAGATGTGTTTGAAACAGAGTTCAATCCATTAAAACTGGACTCCAGATCTTAGCATGGATATGCCTGTGTATCTACCTTTCAGTGCTTTGTCCTTAATACAGCAGTGTCATTACCAGCATTGATTAGCCAGTGCAGATGTTTCCTTCTTTAAATGAACATCATCTGTCCTCCTGCAGAACAGGCCACTGGCCATCAACAGATGCTGTGGAAGATGGCAAAAGATTCCTGTCTCACCCATCCTCTACACTGCCCCAGTGCATACAGTATGCATCTTGGCTGAAGGAAAAAAAAAAAAAAGAAAGAAAGAAATATGAGGAATTCAACCTGCTGGGTTTCTTTTTTCTTTTCCCCAACTTTTTCGCCAACTCTCGGTATGAGATGATCAAAGAAAAAGGTCCTGTTATTGGATGCATATTGAAACCTCTCAGGAAGTAACCTTTTCTTCAGAATGACAGAAATGATATACAGTTTTCATGGTTTTGGCTAGGATTTTTTTTTTTTTTTTTTTTTTTTTTTTTTTTTTTTTTTTTTTTTTTGGGGGGTTTTTTTTGGCCCATTTT
>VXAA01006630.1:25342-60244 GCA_013399115.1 Anseranas semipalmata
AAAGAAAGAAAGAAAGAAAGAAAGAAAGAAAGAAAGAAAGAAAGAAAGAAAGAAAGAAAGAAAGAAAGAGAGAAAATAAAAACAAACAAACAAGTGATGTACAATGCAACTTCTCACCACTAGCAAACCAATACCCAGCCAGTCCCCAAGCAATGGCAATTCCGCTGGCCAACTTCCCTAATTTTATTGCTGAGCACGACACCATATAACATGGGACATCCCTTTGGTCCATTTGGGTCAGCTGTCCTGGTTCTGTCCCCTCCCAGGTCCTCGTGCACTCCCAGCCCCCTCACTGGCAGGGCAGCACGAAGCACTGCTCATCAACAACTAAACATCAGTGTGTTGCCAGTATTCTCATCCTAAGTCCAAAACACAGCACTATACTAGGAAGAAAATTAATTCTATCCCAGCCAAAGCCAGGATAACCAGTTTAACTGTTCTCCCTGAAAAGTGGAATGAGATATATGATGAAGAAAGGGAACTTAATGGACTGTCCTGGCTAAAGGAAGAAAAGTAGCTACAGTAGCTTCTAAGTTTGGATAAGGAGGACAGTCTGGAATGGAATATTCTGATGTCCCTCACTAGAGAGGTTTGACTTCTGTAACAGAGGTCTTGGAGCACTCAAACTGGATCTACTCTTGATGAAACTGAAACACACAATGGAAGTGCACCCTGTTCACCTTCCACTGTTGAGGTATTCAGCCATGAGACCAAATTAAAGCCGTTCTGAAATCATCTCATCTCAAACTCGTATGAACTAGACAGTAGCACCATCTGGTTTCCTGCACAGGCTTGATGTTATTGTGCCTGGCTATCAAATAATATACCTAACATCTTAGCATTTCTGTTTCTTTTTTGTAAAAAAGACAGAGCAGTTAGTCCATACAGGACTCTCCAAAGGACCACCCTGTGGTGGTGGTCCATTAAAACTTGTAAGACATTCAGATGGTGTTGGGAGGAATGGGTTAAAAAGAGAAGATTGGCAAGGAGGATGGAATCAGAACGGAAGGAAGACTGGCGAGGAGGATTGTAAATATTCTCAAGTGACCTTGCTGCTGGGATTGCATAAAGTCTGGGGAGTTGTAATGTAGGAAAGCACATAAATTGTACCTACTGCTGTTCATGCTCTGTGTGTTTGGCAAGTAGCACATCTGTGCATAGATAACATAGGTGTTTGGTAGACTCAAAGGTGCCCTATTGGGTGAGTTTGAGCTCCTAGCCTTGGTACAGAGAAGATCAAAGAAGCATGGTGAGGATCACAGCAAGGTGGTAAAAACTGTGCCTGCATGAACCCTTGATAAACAAGTGTAAACAGCAGGACAGTGATCTTCTAGTGTGGATCGAGCTTAGCGGTGCCTGCGCCCCCGCTTGTGTGCCTCTGCCTGGGTGTCGAATTGGGGATCCCCCTGTTGGCGAGGTAATGAAAATAAATCTACTCTTTGCATTTTAGCAGTGAGTCTGTGGTTGTTCCTGCTGCCTGCCTGTGTCAACTCACACAGATGGGGAGGTAATGAGCTCCTTACAGACACTGTGCTGCAACTGCATGCCTAGGAACATTCACTGAATCACTTTCTCCTAGGTAGTGTCCTGGGCTTGTAGTTCTGCTGCTAGGGGCCAGGTTCTGCATGCATGCTGTAAAGCAATGGCTGCTTTCTGCAAAAGAAGAATGATCCCATCTTTCCAGATATTTTTTCCTCTCTTCCAACTTTGATTCAGTGTAAAATTATTACACTGAATTTCAAGAATCAAGAAATTTTGAGAAAGAGGAATCATATGGTTTTTGTGATGATCAGGGACCTCTAGTTGTCAAGAAAATCAGAGCCTTTCTTGTGGAATGAGAAGCAGGATAGTAAAAGTAATAGCCTAAGTTTAGAGCTACTGAGGTGTTCATTTCCAAGGTCATCAAGAAAGAGTTTATTTTTAAAAAATATTTGAGAGACAAGCTAGCTCTCTCTCAGTTCTTTTCTAATCTAGTGGTCCTGTTTAGTGATAATTTGCTTTTACGACAAGATTACCCACCTAACTGACCAAGGTAAGCCAGTTGATGTTAAGTTTTTGGATTTCAGCAAAGCATTAGATACTGCTTCTTACAGTATCCTTCCGGACAAAATGTCCAGCATATAGCTAGACAAATACATAATACAACGAGTTAACAATTGGCTCACATGTCAAGCTCAAAGGGTTATAGTAAATGGGGTTACATCGGGCTGCCAACAAGTCACAAGTGGTGTTCCACAGGGCTCCATTTTGGGCCCAGTTCTCTTTAATGTATTCATAAATGACTTGGATGCAGGACTCAAGTGTAAACTAAGTAAGTTTGCAGATGATACTTACTTGGCAGGATCTGTTTACTCCATCAAGGGCAGAGAGGCCTTGCAGAGAGATCTTGACAAATTAGAGGTCTGGGCAATCACCAACTGCATGAAGTTCAACAAAAGCAAGTGCTGCGTCCTGCACCTGAGAAGGGGCAACCCTGGCTATACGTAAAGACTGGGGCACGAGACGCTGGAGAGCAGCCCCACAGAGAGGGATCTGAGGGTTCTGGTTGATGACAAGTTGAATATGAGCCAGCAGTGTGCCCTGGCAGCCAGGAGGGCCAACCGTATCCTGGGGTCCATCAGGCACAGCACTGTAGCCAGTCGAGGGAAGTGATTGTACTGCTCTGCTCTGCACTGGTGCAGCTTCAACACAAGTACTGTGTGCTGTTTTGGATGCCACAGTATAAGAAGGACATAAAACTAGTAGAGAGTGTCCAAAGGAGACCTACAAAGATGGTGAAGGGTCTGGAGGGGAAGATGTATGAGAAGCAGCTGAAGTCACTTGGTTTGTTCAGCCTATAGAAGAGGAGACTGAGGGGCAACCTCACAGTGTCCTACAGCTTCCTTATGATGGTGAACAGAGAGGCAGGGGTTGATATCTTCACTCTAGTGGCTAGTGATAGGACCCAAGGGAAAGTCATGAAGCTGCATCAGGTAAGATTCAGGATGGATGTTAGGAACAGGTTCTTCATTGAGAGGGTGTTTGGGCCCTGGAACAGGCTCCCCAGAGAAGTGGTCATGGCATCAAACCTGTTGGAGTTCAACAAGTGTTTGGACAATGCTCTCAGACATATAGTTTAATTTTTAAGTAGTCCTATGTGGAGCCAGGAGTTGGACTTGATGATCCTTGTGGATCCTTTCCAACTCAGGATATTCTATGATTCTATGATCTATAAACTGCTTTTTCTGCATTAGAGTCAGTGAAATTGCAATAATTTAATAAAAAATTTACTGAATTCAAGCTCTCACTAGAAATGTGGTCTCTTCAGAAAGTTAACCCTGGGTGACAAGGGTAGAGAAACAATTCCAAACATATTGAAATTTGTGAGAATCTGGGGAGAGGAAAAAAATGGAGGACTCAGAAGTGGAAGACACAGGAACCACAGAAATCCTTGGTACTTCTAATAAAGTGCTACAATTGCTTGGAGTGTTTCATCGAAAGCTGGAGTGTGTTTGTTTTTCATTTTAGAGAACAACAAACTTGTGATACAGACAGATAACTCCATGTGAAGAGAAAGAACAAAAAATAATAACTCCTCTTTGATTTCTGAAAAGTGGCAAACTGCTTCAGGGACAACAATTCAGGATGGCCTCAGTCTTTGTGCCTTTTTATGCTTTTGACAGCTGAATTTTACAAATTTCAGAGAGAATGAGATTTGGAACACGTAAATATTTTATCTCTTAGATATCTCTTAGAGCTTTGTGGGCATCTGAATATCCATGCAACACCAATAAAAGAACAGATAATGTAGCAAATGATAGGTGAAGACAGTTTTTAACTGAGATTTATAATGAATATTTCAGTACATTTTAGTATGCAAAAAAAAAAAAAAAAAAAAAAAAAAAAAAAAATGTACATGCTTACATTTAAGACCTACATGAGGAATAAGTTACATTGTTTTGTGTGAAATTTCACTAAATTTCCAGTATATTAACCTACTTTTAGGGCTAAAATGAGGGAAAAGGAGTCAGAAGCATATTTTCCACATTCTCTTTGATGATAATATTTTATGAGATCTCAGGTTTTCATCAGACTTCAGCTCTTCCTCCCCAGTTTTTTTCCTCTTCAAGACTTTGCAATAGGAAAAAATGCTTCCAGAGACCCTACAGCCAGTTATTTACTCTCATCTTTCTATTTCTTCTCTCTCTTGTAAGTCCTGAAATGCTCAGAGCTGTGGTTGAACTGGAAAGGGTATAGCATCAACTACCCAAACTACCGTAGGAAGTGGCACTTAAATATTCAGTCTTCTGGTTAGTCATTTTTCTGTTAAAGCCCTTCAGGTTCCATGAATGTGACCAGGGCGAAGGAATGAAGGGACACATTTTCATTGTTATTTTTCCTGTATTTCTTAGCTGCATTTTTTAAAATTCTTCTCCACATCTCTCTTCATCTGTAGGAGCAGCTGTTTTCTCTGACTTCAGTTATTCTCTCTGATATTCCTAAAACCCTATGCACCTCAACACAAATCCCTAGTTGTGGTGTCTCCATTATTGATGGTGAAGCTTACATTTCAGTCATTGACTATTTCTTGTCAAGAAGTGATGAAATTACCTTTGAAGGAACAGGCTCATGGGATAGTATCACAGATGTGATAATAGAGGGTTTAGCATGTGCTGCAAAATCTGTTTGAATGTTGGTGTTATCTGTGTGGATCATCTTGCTGCTATGCTACCAGTATTCCAAGACAAGGAGTAACTAGCTGGCTTGTATCGTTTGCATAGATTATAGTCACTGCAGTAGATGTGTGTCCAAAAGTAAGCTACAAGTTGTGCTTGCAATTTTAGATGTGTTTGCATACAGCAAAATACAGTCTGGAAGTACTCACTGGGCTGTGTGAGCACCTTAAAGCAAGCTGGTCGCATAAGAAATAGAGTGCAGAATGAACTGGTTTATTTCACTGATTACTGGTGTTCCAGCCACTAATTACCTGAAAATGGCAAAGATAAGGCTAAGGTAGAAGCAGGAAATGATGGAGATAAATTATGCATGAGCACCCTGGTGAGAAAAGGTACTGGAATAGAGATTCCTTTGTCCTGGAAATTCCCTCTTGGAAGCTCTCCTCATAAAAACAGTGGATTATTGATTTCAAGTTCATGAAGGCTTGCCCAATTTTTAATGCACTAAGATAAGTTGCAATCAGGATTGGCAAATATGAGAAAAAAATCACTCTGATATTTCTTTATGTCCCACCTGGATCCTATGTATCAATGAATTTGCTCTTAATATGGCTGTCCACAGAATTATTATGGATATGCTCCGTGGCAATCAAAAGCATCTTGCAAATGATCACCTAGTCAGGAGAACTTTTCCAGCAACACTCATCGATGCCTCATTTGTTCACCATCTAACCACTGAAACATTTAAAGGAACGTTTTTTTTTAGATTTGCTCCAACATACCAGTCAATTAGACAAAAACTTCTTAACTATTGTTCCAAAAGTGATTTTGCTAAATTCAAGACTGTTGCAAGAGTTCAGGGAATTCCCAGCAGCAGATAGCACAATACAGTATTATTGCCTCCAAGTAATAATCTAAATGGGAACAAAAGAGGAAAAAAGGGTAAAGGTACAGGTAAAGAGAATCTCTTGTATTAGAAAACTATTCTCCAAGTAAATGTTTTTATTTTATAAACAGAACAAATATTGGAAACAATGTTCATGTATATTTGTCTACCAAATTTCCCTTTTTGGGGAAATACTTAATGAAAAATTTGCTAGGTTATAAGTACACGGGAGAAAAAAGTATCAAAACTGAGATATATTATTTCATTAATTTTCCAAAACAGCTTTTGAAATGAAAGCGGAAAAGATTTTTAAAAAGGAACAATATCTAAAGGTGCTATTTTGTCTGTGAAACAAAAAAAAAAAAAAAAACTAGTGTATTTTATTGTTTATCTTCTTTTCTTTTATCAGAACACAGTATGAAAAACTTAGGTGATCTGTGGTTTTATGTTAGTAATGTGAGCTTTGAGTCAAGCCAATTTGATTCATCTTAACATGAAACATTTAATTCCTTATAATTTATTGTGGTGAGTATACTTATATCAGAAGGGCAGCTTGCAATAGAGGCTAAAAATAATAGTTGTTTGGACAATTCGATTGCAATAGATTTTCCAAATCTTATAGTTAGTATGCTGGATTACAGAAAATGACATTAATAACCGACTTGCTTCAACTTTCATAGCAACATCTTCATATGATTCTGTGGTGAAACAAAGCAAAACAAAAAATCCGTTATGTCAGCAAGAGCCAAACCAGAGCTGACAGGACACTGACCTTTTGAGAAAGGTTTAAAAAGATATGTTTTTTTTTTTGTTGTTTTATTTGTTCAGGATGGAGGGGGTTTATTTATTTATTTTTAAAATTGACTTTTAAAAAGAGCAAAGATACAGATTCAAATAAGTATGCTACACTTTTATTGTTCTTCCAGAGTTGTTATAGACAGGTAAATCTTCTACTTCATTTTAAATATAGATGAATCCTAAGAGTACAACTGTTTTCACAAGGATGTTGATGAATGAAGATTTTATTATACAAACTATGCATGAGTACTTAGTCCATCAAACTATGTGTCCATCAAACCTAGACTCATTCAGCTTTGAAGGGTTGAATTGTCAACAGGTAAGGTTCAGAAACATTTTTTTTTTTTTTTTTGTTAGAAGAGAACATTTAACATTTAACTGTGAATGAAATTCAGAACTTTAATTCAAATTCATGAAATTCATGAAATTTCAGGACTGCAAAGCAATATAAGAAAGAGAAATACAAACAGAAACAGCATATAGCAGAATTTTTATTTGAATGTATTTTTGTTTTGAAATGTATAGTCCCTGAAGAGTTGGGGATTATATATATATACATATATGTAAGGTAATTCTTCTCAGTATTATTCTGTTCAATTTCACTATTGAGCATTTATGTCTAATATATTAAATATCATAAAAAAGTGCAAAGTCTGTCCCTAGATTTTCCTTCTCTCCTGGGAGTTTTTAAACGATTAAAGAAAATATCTTTTGTTTGTGTGTGTGTGTGTAAGCCTTTGATTTCTTTAGAGCATTTTTCCTTATTATTTTATAGTCTGTGGAAGACCAACTAAAATGTCAGTGTGTATCAGACATAATCTAGCTGCTGCATTATTCATTATTTAAAATCTGGTACTTAATGAAGAGCCTATATTAAAGTCTGCTGCAAGTGTGACTGCAAATATAAAATTGGTCATTTCTGTGCCCTTTTCAGTATATTTCATTTGGCTTTTACTCTGTATGATAGAGATTACTGAAGTGAAGAACTTCGTAATAGGAAATAGAGAGGCTTTCTGATTTATTTTTGGGGGGAGGGGAGGAGGATGATTGGGGATTTTTATTTATTTATTTATTGGTTTATATTTTAGTGAAGGTATAGAGTTATTGCTATCTGATCTACTTATAAGTGGGAATTGTATCATTCTTTATTTTTCTTTCCTTCAAATACAACATTTTGCACATCAAATGACCATACAAGTAAGTACTGTATGTACTGCTGTATCCAATTGCATTTCCATGACCACAATATTTTTCACATGGTTTTAAGTGGTTGAATTATCACAGGTAATGTATAATGGTGAAGTACAGTATTTGATTCAAATTCGTGGCAAATGTAAGCTCAAATACATTTTAAAGACATTCTGAAGTTATTTATGATAGCTTGAAGTGTGCACCAATTTGCTATCTGGGAAACGTGTGGCCTGACAATGTTGGCTCTTTACATAAAATTTAAAGCATAACCATAACGGCTACTACTGTACTTGAAGCTATTAGATACTTAACAGTAAGAAGTACTTTTCAAATCTTTATATTGATTCTATCGATTCTTCTATAAAGATTTCTTTTATCAATGTCTTTTAGAGGAAATTTTCATATATAACAGTGCTCATTAATAGAAAGCATTTGTTTTGATTATTTATGTTTACAGCTGCTTCATTATTGCATGCATTTGTTTAGTGTACCAACCAAAGAAATACCCTTGAGACAAGATCTTTCAAATATGTTTAAAAGACCAAACCTCATTTCAATATGGAAATTAATATGCACATTTCTGTGTGCATTGATGGTCAAATGGGTCTCTGAAAAATGTATCTCTATATTGGCAAAAAGCAAAGGAAGATTTAAAGAAGCTGCTTTATCTGTGTTTAGCTGAAGGAATCCATGACAACAGACAATACACTATTTATGTGTCATTTATCCTTGGTTCATCCTTGGAGTGCTGATGTTATGTGACCTAGATAAAAACAAGCCTTTAAAGGTGGGTAACAATACAAAATTTTGAAAAGAACCTCCTTGATTTTATAATATGTTTCTATGAAATAGCCAGGAGGACATACCTCCTAAATTACTGCACCACTTCTGAAAAACCTTGGTAGCCCTGCATTTACAAAGAAATGTATTAAAGGGACAGAAAATCTTGTTCACTTCTAGATTTACATGCCTCTTTTTGTACAATGGTGCTGACAAGGGAGAGAAATGCAGTATTGATTTTCATAAATGATAGATTTACTCTAAAATTTAATCCACAAATTGTAGTGATATCTACAATGATAAATATTTGATTTGTTTGCTCTAATTAGGTGGGTTAGGCCCTGATAATGTGCTATTGATAAGTATATGATTGGCAAAATCTTTACAAGATGACCTCAGTCATTTATTTCAGGTTGTACACAGAAGACTCTGATGAGTTCCTGGTCCTTTGTTTGCAGAGTCCTCAAATACATAACAGCGTGGCCAGGTAGTGTTTAAGGTAGAAATTTGCAGCACACCCAAATCAATAAATATTGAAAACAGGAGCCTGAGATTTCAGCTGGTTGCAGAAAACTAGCTTAAATGATACCTTAATGTTCAGAGACTTAAAAAATGACACAGAGATAATGAAACAATTCAGAGTTAATGGAACTCTATAAGAGAAGGCTGTTAATGATCTAAAACAATTTCTGCATCCTTCAGTGTAACTTCCAGGGTATCTTTCAGTAATTTGAGGACCCATCCTTTTTTACAGCATTATTTTCTCTACAGGAGAGAGGGACACACAAGTCTCACTCACATTGGTATAATTGCATTTTAGAGCTTTGATGGGGGAAGATAACATAGGAATGAAATTAATTATTCAGTGTTAAAGGAGGAAGCCACTTTTGTCTTTAGAACTTGGATCTCATGAAGTCAGAGGCCACACTGAGTTCTTACCATGATATCATTTTAAATCATGGTGTTGTGTCAAGCTGCTTTTCTGTGCTCTTTCCAATGTATCAGGGAGGGAAGATCAACATACAGCAGCAGGAAGAATTTATACCTTCCAGCTGCCTCCTCTAAATTACAGGTAGAGTATACGGAGAGTCCTTCAAATGTAGAGGAAATGTTGAGTGGGAGGGGCACACTAGCATGCATGCAGAGGGGAGCATGAGATCCTTACCAGTTAATGTCAGTGACTGACACAAATGATGCACATTAAAACTGAAGACATGTCATGTTGCTTCCTCTGTGACAAAATTTCATTAATAATTAACACTATATAAAGCTCATCTGTTTCTGAGTTTGGATTTGCTGCACTTAACGGAAACCCTGGATGGTTGAAAGAAGCTTGCTCTTGCATTAGAGGGTAACTATATCTAATTGTGATCCTTCTATGGCTAACATACAAAGGTTAATTATAAAAGAGCAGTAGTGAAGTTAATATCATGCTTTTGACACTAGCAGATCAAAACACTCTACGGGTCTGGATACCTGCTTTGATTCTGCTGTCTGGTATACTCGACAGAAAGTGTGCCAAGAAATCTTACTTTTGGGGTGGCTTCCCTTTATCCACCAAGTAGATTTTTCAAAGCCTACACTTGGGAACAGTTTTTTACATACTGGTAAAATCAGTCTTGTAAATTTATACCAGAGAACTAGATTTTATCTTTACTATTGCATACTGCAGTAAGTAGTTTGTTTTCAGAATAAGGCCTTGGTCCAGAGATGCATATAAAAATAATATCCACATTTATGTAGTCTCAAATCAGGTAAATATCCCTATAAACACACTGTGAGTTCTGTGGGCTTCATCAGAACTGTTCATGTGCTGAGATTTAATGACTCCAGAGAACAAGTGTAGTAAATTACAGTGCATCATTATTTCACTCAACTCATTGTCTCCTCCTCTATAGATACATAGAAGAGAGCCCCTGTATTGCTTTGTGGAAGGGGGATATGGAATAGTTATGAAAGAGTTGGAAATAAGATCACTGACAAAAAATTAATACCATGCTGGCAAACAGGGAGCCTCATACAAGCATAGTTTGCAAGCTACTGATGGCTTCACTTCCCACCGGAGAACAGAAAGGAGCTGGGTGAGGAGGCACATGAGAGGTTTGCAATGCAGTTACAACCAGAGCTTGTGGGAAAGCAGCAAAGGCTGATCAACAGCCCTGGAACCAGAGGCATGAACAACACAAATGACAAAGAGTAGTCAGGATATCTTTGGTGCAGAATGAGTTTTCACTACACTAATTCCAGTTTGCCTCCAGAGGGCTGAGCTCAATTTTCCTAATTTAAACAAATAACACGGCATACTTGTAGGGATTAATTTTATCTATTGCATGCATTGTAATAAAAGCCCCTCTGGGCACTTACATATCAAATTACAAAATGTGTAAGCAGTCTTATTCTTTTTCTCTCTGACATTCTTGCTTCTTGTAAAGCTAAAGATTAATTACTATTTGAACTGCCTTGGGGGATGGGAAAAGGAGAATTAGAGGGAAAAAAATATTATAAAGTAGAACCAAACTTATGACGTGTTCTCTTTTAAAAAATATGTATGTTTCCAGATCTTCAATTAACTTTTCTTAAAATGGAAAATAAAACATTGTCACACATCTTCCAAGCAGATTATTGTGATAACACTTTTCACCTGACTTTCTGTCTGATAATTTGCAGACAAGAACTTCTCAAGAGTCATTTTAAAATGAATTCCTTAAATTCTGCTGTCATCAGTTCTTGACTGGACAATACACATATTTTTTTTTTAGAAATATTTGTCAGGAAATAAATCTTTGAAATTGAGAGGTGGTGAATCTTATAATAGTTTCCAAGAATGATATATATAATACGTTAATAATTTCTGCTGATTTTTAGGTTTGGTTGTTGTTGTTGTCGTCGTTGTTGCTGGGGGGGTGGAGAGGGGGTTACTTTACACAAACAATACAAACAGTTTCTGCCTGCAGTTGTTTTGACAGGAACTATTTATGACTACTACACCTTCAATTTATTTCTTCTAAATCTCTGCAATTATTTAGGTACCTTATTTTTTCTCATGTTTATGAGAGACATCTTTTTTTTTTTTTTCTTAAAGTATACTATTTTTGTTGTTCTAACTTTTGCTCGTGTTTATTTCTAAAATACCAAGTGACATTGATCTTGCCTCTACCAAGGATTTTGTTTTACCACTTTTAGAAGGTCCTTCTACCTGCCTACAAATGAGTAAACAGGACTGAAGTAGGAAACCTTTAGATACTAAATTTATCTTCCCATCTTTTGATGGAAGTTAATGCACTAGCCTTTTTTCCTTAATTTTTCTTCCTAGTCCTCTCCACTCATTCTTTCACAGAATCATAGACTTCAAGGAAGATTTCAACGACACATCTAGTCCACTTTTCTGTCTTGACAGACGCCTGTTCTTAATGAAGCTGTAAATAGAGATTCTGTAACTTCCTAAACACTTTTTTTCCACCCAGTTATCCATTAGAATCCATACTATTATTCAGGCAGTTTTGTCAAACACCTAGATCACACTGGTATTATTGATCAGACTGGGAAATACAATAAGAAACTAACTTGGTATCTGGTTTCCAAAGATCTTAAGTCACTGCTTCTTGACTTTCAAGATATAATTGATATGAGGCTTGTTGCATTTTAAAGTAGTGTGTGTATATTTGTGTTTGTCTTGTCACTACCTGGAATTATTTCTATTTCAGTTTGTAAGCTTTTGCAGTTAAAACTGCAAACCTGGTTTGGTTTATTCAGACTGCAAACCTATGGTTTATATTAGTCATTATTCAGTACTTTAACTTAGTATTTTAGCTAAGCCTGTAGCTGACAGTTTCCCTGATACTTGCCTAATTATTTGTGATTACTTCAGTCTACATGTCCAATAAATAGCTCTGCCTGTCTCAGAGCCATGACACTACACTCAGATGGCTTGAATTTGTACCAGTCAAAAGTAGGGAGTTTGTCCTTGACTGCCTTTCAGCTAAATCCTGTTACGAGTTACTTTTAGCATGTGTTTCCCCCAAGCTACAGTAACCACATGTGCTAGCACTTCAGCAGCAGCTCTAACATAACCTGCAGGTGCTCTTTGGGTAGTTATTGACTGTATCAAATAGCTTGTATGCTTATTTTATTGGTGTTTGCTCTTTGTCTTGTATCCTGGATGTAGCTTTACTTCTGAAACTCAACAGGTTTGGCAGCTCTCCTTATTTCCAGAGACTTATTACGCATTCTAGTTTAAGGATTGTGGCCCTCTCTTCCTTTGTGACACTGGGCTTATCTAGTTGTTCATGTCCTCCATGACTCCATGGAAAGAAGTAGCACTTCTGTTTGTTTGTTTGTTTCTAGCAACTATGCACTCTTACTGAAATAATTTTGGAGCTATGATAGAAATGATGTTGTTTTTACAGACAGAGCAATTGACAGCTAGTTGTTTTCACCCAGGTCTGGTTAAACAAGCCACCTTTTCTCATCTGCGCTATAAGCAACCCTAACAAAAATTAATTCTCTGTGTCATGGAGAATGTGAGAACTGTGGAGTTGCTACTTATCAACTTAACGGGCCAAGTCTGTTGCAAGTGGGTGAGTCCCTGAACCATTGTGGAAAGAGCTGGGCTGGGAAATATGAAAATATGTGACCTCACACCCAAGAACTCTGCAAAGCTTTTCAGACGAGATAGGAGATGATGCATTCCAGCTAAGAGGTAAATTTAGGCTGAGATGCTTCTTAGATCAGGCTTATCAACTTCAAGGTTATTTTTCTACTAGTGCTGATTTATCCTCACAGATTCCATGCTCTCTCAAGGAAAGGTTAAAAAGCCCAGCAGTAAAAATCTGTTAGAATTTTATTCAAAGAAGTGTGTGGTAGGTTAGTAAGGTCAGTAAGTGTGTCCAGAACAACTTTGAATGCAATAGAATTAATATACCTGAGGATTTTTGTGAATTTGGGTCTAAACAAAATAAAACCTAATCTTTTGTTTCCCAAGACAAAACTAACCTTGCAGTAGGTTATGGGAAACAACTTTTAGCAAATATTCATTTAGATTTTATTAAGGATTTCAAGTACTTTCTGAATGTCAAAAAAGGATTTACTAGGGTAAAGGCTTTTTAAAGTTGGCCTACTAAAGTTGCTTGTGGTAAATATACATATATTTTGAATTTATTATTTTATTTTCCAGCTCATTAGAGGAAAAAGAATAGAAAATTTGTAGTGCCTGGGTTGGTAGTATCTGATGCTCGCTCTGCTGGAAATATTATTCTGGCTGTAAGCTGGACATGTCTGTCTGTCCTGCTCTGAGGGACTATTTTGCCAGGTACCAGGAAAAATGTTAAGTAATAGACACTGTCTAGGACACCCTTTGCTCTCCTGCTCTCCTTTCATCTTGTCACCAGACCAAGTATCTAAACATGGGCTATGGTTTGAGTTACTTCCCAGATCTTCTCTTGAGGTGGTGATTCCTTGTAGATCCGTTCCTGGACAGGTCAATCTTCAGTCTTATAAGCTTGTGGTAATAAAACTTGTCCCCTAGCAGAAAAGACAAACTAAAGGCCAATTTGTTTGTGGAAGACTGTGATTCTTTTTTGGACTGCATCTATCTTTACAGGCTTTTTATTAGGATTACAGCCCTGCAGTGTAAACAAAAGCTGACACAGAGGCTGTAATCCAGCTTTCTGTTGTGGTGGCTCACATCCTTATCCCAGGCCCTGGATCTCCGTGCCCTGTTGACAGACCTGCCTATCTCAGCAAGCTTAAGCACAAAAGATAATGTAGCTGGTGGTAATGGTGCAGAGCAGTAGTGCTGACTGATAGGTTGTGAGCTCTGGGCTGTGATGCCTTCCTCTTCTATAATTACATACCAACCATTGGTGGCCACCAGCTGCCTGAGAGGCTGCATCCTCCTCCTACGCAAGGACTCTCTGCACGGGAAAGTTCCCTCATTATTTTCTGTTTTCCCAGCCTGCATATCCCTGAATCAGTGTGTGGAAATTTACCTTGTCAGCAACAGTTTGAGAGGAATTCACCTGAGTACCTGCAATATCAGTTATGAAGTCAGCAATAAAGCTGAAAAAGGGGGGGTGGTTGGCAACTCATACAAGAGGCAGAGCTAACAGCTAAGAGCTTTCAGAGAAAAAAAAAAAAAAAAGTTCTATTTTCAAAGTTTACTTACATTTCAAGTAAATATAATCCCATGTGCTCTCTTTGCCTAATCAGAACTAAGAAGCACATTTATTATTTTACAGATTTTCAGTGAATTTCTGTCTGAAAAATTGAAGATTCACACTTGTTAACAGGAATGACTCAGTGATAAATTTTGAATAATGAATACATTTGAGAGCAGTAGTTCACCTGCAAAGCACAATTGTGGAAAGAGGGGTGACATTTGTAATTAAATTATTCATTCCAAGTTATTTATCTCTATCTGTTTCTAAACAGTTTAGGTGTAACTTGGAAAACATATTCTTTATTTATTCAGAGAGTAGCAAAACTGATAATGGTATAGTGAACAAATGGCATTGTAATACACAAAATATACACCAGATGAAATATCTACAGCTACTTTGTTTAAGCAAGTGGTTGCTGGGTGAAAGTAAACACCTCTCTCAGGACCCAGACTATAGTCTAATGTGCTTATCCTGTGCATTGACTTTAAAAAAAATCTGAGTTTTCCCTGTAAACTGGACAACCAAATTTGACAACATTTCAAGTACTGAAATGTTACATGTATGTATATGTAAATATATATTGTTGTCATGCAACTATACAGAAAATTCTTAATCTACTTTGTGTGTTAAATTGTTTTCCAAGAAGCTAAGACAGCAGAGTGTTGATTGGCAAATTCTGAACCCTTTGGAAGAGAAAATGTGTTTCAATTGTTAACAGGACAGGAGACAAATAGGTTGAATGGCTCCTGAAGCTCAAAATATACAAGTGGAACACAAAAGGTTCCCAGAAAGCAAAATAACGTGTTCTATTACATTGATTCAAAGAAACCTCAAATGTGAAGAAATTACAAGTAAGCAGAAAAAAAAAAAAAAAGTGTTACCATCGACCTACTTTGAACATAGAGATAAATAGAAAACAAACAAACAAACAAACAAAAACCACGAACAAGAAACTGGAGAAACTGGTGCAAGGGACTAGAAAGGTAATTTTTGAAGAATGATTTTTAAAGAATGCAGGTAACTGTTGAAGCTGGGATAAATAGGAAAAATTATTTTATCTGGAACATGTTGACAAATCAAAACCTCAGTATTTAATCCTGTAAGACTTTTTTTTTTCCTTCTCTTTCATAGAAAGGAGAAAATATTTCCTTAATGGAAAATAAAACCTCTTCAAATAAAATCTGTACTGTCAAAGATCAGTATTCATACTTATCCACTCCTCAGCCATCATAACCAGATTGTACCATTATAAGGTGCTTTCACCTACGCAGTGGTTGTTGTAGGGTCACACCACCTACAGAAAGGAAAACCTTTTTATTGGCATTCATGACATCCTAGAGGAATGAGTTCCACAAGATATTTTTTCATATAGTTATACAATCCTTGTTTGTCTACCAAGATGTTAACCAGATGTCTCCATCTTCCATTTTCCTCACCTGTCCTTGAAAGTCTATCTTTAACCCTCTTGTTTTGCTCGTTGCTGATCATTAGCTTTCATACTGTAATATATTTGAGGTGACATGGAGTTTGGGTAAATAAGAAGCTAGGAATAGAATCATAGAATCATAGAATCATAGAATCACAGAATCATAGAATCTTAGAATCATAGAATCATAGAATGGCTTGGGTTGGAAGGGACCTTAAAGATCATCTGGTTCCAACCCCCCTGCCATAGGCAGGGATGCCACCCACTAGATCAGGTTGGCCAGGGCCCCATCCAGCCTGACCTTGAACACCTCCAGGGATGGGGCATCCACAACTTCTCTGGGCAACCTGTTCCAGTGCCTCACCACCCTCTGAGTGAAAACTTCCTCCTAATATCCAATATAAATCTATCCTCTTTTAGTTTAAAACCATTGCGCCTTGTCCTACCATTATCTATGTGAGTAAAGAGTCCCTCTCCATCCTTTTTATAAGACCCCTTTAAATATCGAAAAGCCGCAATGAGGTCTCCCCAGAGCCTTCTCTTCTCCAGGCTGAACATCCCCAGTTCTCTCAGCCTTTCTTCACAGGAGAGGTGCTCCAGCCCTCTGATAATCTTTGTGGCCCTCCTCTGGACCCATTCTAACAGATCCACATCTTTCTTGTGCTGGGGGCCCCAGAGCTGGATGCATGTAATACATGGAATAAATATTCTTAGAATTAAGCCTCAATGGATAAATCCAAGTTGTTTCTGAGAAAGTGGTAAAAATGAATGAAGAGAGAATTTTGCCAGACAATTTCTTTCACAAGTTCTTTTTAACATTTTTTATTGATGTTGAAAGTTTTTAAATGCCAAGTTATTTAAGATTTTTAAAGGAACAGCTGGAGGTTATTATCCACTCTCAACTCATCCCACAGATAGAATTTCTTAAGAAGTAAGTAAGGATTTCTAAGGTATGCAAGCTCCTGTAAAGCTCTTTTCTCTTACCAAAACTTATGCCTAGTACTTCCTCTTGTGATTAGGATACAAGTAGGAGTGATAACTGGGCCAAATTTTCTTCTGCTTATGTCCTCTGGCAGGCAAACCTTCCTTTGATAGCTGAGGGGGCAGGGAGTAGCAAAAGTAGAAAGTCACTAAGAAATACTAAAAGTCAAAACATGAATAAAACCACAAGAGAGATATTCATTACCACTTAAACACTGGGTTTTTTTCTGTTTGTTTGTTTGTTTGTTAGTTTGGTTGGTTTGTTTGTTTTTTTTTAAACAAACCAGTCTTTGTTCTTTACAGAGCTTTCATGGATTTGTGTATCTCTCATATCTAATCTGAGCATCAGTGGATTTTCCATGTGCCGGAGTTAAGAGCTCACAAGCCTAATGAAAAATGTGCCTTGTTGCTGTCCAGATGCAAGAGTGTTCCAGGAAGTCTATGATAGGCAAGTTGCAAGACACCTTGGAGTGACACCAGAGATAACTAGTAAGTGTATTTTCTAAGGAAAACAGTGAATGTGAGTAGTCCATTTTGTATTATTTTGACAAATGAGTTAGATTCCTCTTGTGATGGAATGACCTTAAGGGTAAATACCTGTCACAGAACTGTCTACTGGGCAATGAATGACAATTATAATTTATGTAATTAAGGATGACGTTAAACCAGTTGGCTAGCCAATTTTTTTTTTCTTTTATCTCTGAATGAGGAAAAAAAGGAACCAAACAACTAAATTCAGGCATTAGAATTCTTCTTCTAGTGTTTTAACAACTTTCTGAAAATCGTAGTTGTTTGCAAAAAAAAATGAACAAATAAAAAAAAATAAATTGCATAGTACAAAAAGATAGAGCTGTACATTCCTCTGTCATTAGTGAATATCAAAATAAAAAAGACACCATTCAATATTTTTTTGAATTATCCTTAGAGAGAAAAAAAATCACACACAAGCGTTAAAGGATAGAATAGATCTGTCTGTGTTTCCCTAGTGCTCTGACCTATGTGTGACTGCAGGCTATTTTTTTCAATTATATTCAAATCCACTACAGAGACCTACAAATGTTTTTCAAAATAGGAAAGATGGTATTATTAACCTGAAAATCAACAAGGAAGGATGTTAACAAGAAAATCCTGATTCTGCTCACGTACCACCCATTTGGTCACTTAATCAAGATAAACTCAGGTTGGAACCTCCAAGCTCAGACAATATCCTTCCCAATGTGTTATTGCATGCCGTTAATAACAATTCCCTATTTTGCACAGCTCTGCAGAACATCACCAATTTGTCACCTACCATTGCAGGGCTGCAAGGGTGCAGAGAAAGTCAGTGCTGGTTCTTGAACTGTTTTGGGATACTTGGAAGTTAACACTCATATGTAGTTTGTAGTGAGGTTTGTTTGTTTGTTTGTTTGTTTGTTTGTTTTTGTTGTTCTGGTTTCACAAACTCAAGTACCAGAGTACCGGACAGTTGGTTTGAACTATCAGTGAATGTTGCATCAGAAGGAATAACTGCAATCATTGAGCACCTCTCCCTCTCTGTCTCATTATGACATATTTACTATTACATGTTTCAAAGAGTTCCACTGCATGCAAAATGTGAAGAGATTCAAAACGGGTATTATGTGGACTTTATCTAACATGTTGATAAGATCAGGCAGGGAAAAGGGTATGAAGATTAGTCTGTAGTATGACAGATTAGGAACACGAAGAACATACCCTTTTTTTGTTTTTCAGAGAACAGCACCAAAGGAATTTCCTGAAGCTAGGTGAAAGTAAGATAAATAAAGCTGAATATCAGATTAAGGACTGGGAATCTATTATTACTTTTAAATTATTTGTCTGTAAATTAAAAAAGAAAAATCTTCCTACTACTTTGATGTGTTGGCTACTCAGAGGTTAAATTTTTAATAAAAGTGTTCTCAGCCCGTAAGCTTTACACAAAGCAAAGCAGTGAGAGAAGCTTTCCTCATCATCTTCCTGCTTGCTTTCTTACTTAACCATGCAAGTTCTTGTGACTCAGGAACTTGCACTTGACAGCACAGTCAGCTATCCTGATCCAAGTAACAGCTGAATGCAGGTGACAAGTCCAAGTTTGCTGCCTTCCCAGGTCTACTTGTTCAGCCACATGTGCATCTCTATCCAAACTCAGGCCATCTTGATCAATCTGGCCAAAGTTGGCCAACAGGGAGGATTATGGTGGTTGCATTGGCAAAGTGATGATGGGAGGACCCTGGTCAAATTACAATAGTCTCCTAATTGATCCTGGTCTACAGCTGGAGCAGAGCATCCTCCTGTGGCTTATCTTATGCCAGTTTCTCTTGGAGTGCACACCGTTTGCACATTTTTCCTTGTTTTGCTTTCCCTTCAGACCCAAGACAGGTTAGCCCAGAGGCAACAAGAACCAATTACTTTTCTTTTCTGTCTGTGTGAAGCAGAGAGAGGGTAACTGAGTAGCAGAAGAGGAGTACATCTCTCAGCATGTTGTTGCTCTTCTTCCTGTTCCATCTTTGCCTCTGTTTCCTTTAAAAACTCCTTGTGCCTTGATTTAAAAGAAAGGGAAACAAGTACCTTCCCTCATGTTTTCCCTTATAATTTGACCGTCTTATCTCAGCTGCTTGCCAGGCTTCAGGCTCTGTGAAATTGGTATACTCTAAAAGGTATAATAAGATAGTATGTTTTTTCTTTCTTATTTCTTTTAGATATCTGCTTTTCATTTTGGTCTAATGGAGAAAAGTTGTTTTTCCTGCAAGCTTGTCAATTGTTGTTATTAGTTAACTTTTAATACACAGCTTGGAAGGCTTTCAGAAAGTTAATCTAATGACTCTGTGACATACCATTCACAATGTCCTTGTTTTGGTAAGTGCTCCATTAATCAGTTATAATGGGCTGATGACCCTAAGCTGATAAATCTTTGACCCTTTCAGCTCAACGAAGACACACATTAAGACAGTCAGATGCACCTGCCACCATTTATTCTCAGATAGTGCAGAAAATGGCCCGTGTCATTACTAGTTGTCCAGTTACACATATGAGGCCTCTGCTGGGGTGAGAGAGCTCTAGAACTGCAGAAACCTTAGATTCAGAAAAGGAAACACCAAAGGAAGCTAGTAAACAAGGGCTAAGAGGGAAAGAAAAGGGAAAGATTAATATCCCTCCAGAGATTAGAAATTAAGGACCAGAAAGTTTAAGTGATCACTTACAGGGATTCAGAGCAAATTAATTTGGATTTCTGGAATTCCAGGAAACAATTTTAATGCAAAAACGCCTGAAAAAGTAGTGCTTTATTTTGAACCCTGAGGACAGCACTACTGGAAACCTACCACTGAAACGTGTTGCATGTGTGTTTTTAAGAGCCAGCACTAACCATCATTTCTAGTGTTACCTCTAGGAAAACATGGTCTTTTTTCCTCTCTTCCAGCAGTGCTTATGGGCAAACAAGGAAAAGAAAACTGAACTATTTTCTGTCTCTCTGTTTGTTCTTTTACACTCTACTAACTGTAAAATCAGTGCTAATGGAAGCATTTATAAGTGGAGAAAGCGATGAAATCCCTTGAGGTACTGTTATAAACCCTCTGTGGTTCAAGAGTTGCTGGTTCTGTTTGTGTGTTAAAGTGCTTTAGCTGCTTTATTGCAGACATCTTTTCTTCTTCTAGCTGATATTTTGGTGGGCCAGAAATTTTGCCTACTAAGAAGGTAATGGAAGAGAATTACACTCTGTTTTATGAAAAATTAATTTCCTATTCACAGAAATGTTGGCTTAAAATAGAAATGATGTTAGTGTGTGTTATTTTGTAGTATCTGTGGTTCTCTTTATTAGCATAGTTTCTCTGGTTTATTTCCTTATTACCCTGTTCTTATTTTGCTCTTCTCACAAGCTGAAAGTAGCGATTGTCCTACTATACTCGTCATTAGTGCAGCCTCACCTTGAGTGTTCTGTGCAGTTTTGGGCTCCGTAATATCAAATGGATATAAAAATACAGGATGTGTCGAAAGGATGGCAACAAAGATGGTGAAAGAACTAGAGGGCATGAATTATGCACAGCAGTGACGGATACTTAATTTGTTCAGCTTAGAGAAGAGACAGGGGTGACCTCACTGCTGTCTACAACTTCCTCACAAGGGAAGCAGACAAGGAAGCACTGATCTCTTCTCTCTCGTAACCAGCAACAGGACAGAAGGGAATGGTTTAAAGTTGTGTCAGGGTAAGTTCAAACTGGATATTAGGAAAAGGTTCTTCACCGAGAGGGTGGTCAGGCACTGGAACAGGCTCCCCAGGGAAGTGGTCATGGCACTAAGCCTGCTGGAGTTCAAGAAGCGTTTGGACAGTGCCCTCACACATATGGTCTGATTTTTGGGTGGTCCTGTGTGGAGCCAGGAGGTGGGCTCGATGATCCTCATGGGTCCCTTCCAACTCAGGTTATCATATGGTTCTATAATTCTGTTACCAAGAGAATATTTTTTGCATTCACTGGCCAGTAGTAACAGATTCTGTTCTGTCTCCTTTCTCATTTCTCCTTTGTCTCACCTCTTGCTTCTATTTCTTGTTCCTTTTACCTTCTTCTTGTCTTATTAACTGAAGACTTTTATTTCCTCCTATCAGAATAGCTGCCATATTTTCTTAAAATGTGCCTTCTTTTCCATTTCTGTCTATCCTCTTACCCTTCTGTGCAGATTTCTTGCTGTCTGGCTACTTGCCATGCAATTGTCACAAAACTGTGGCAGTGTGAGAAGACTACTTTGAAAAACTCAGTCAGGTGAATGCAGACACAGATCTCCTTTTTAATCCTTCCAATTTCTCTGACAAAATATGAATACCATGTATTTTAATGCCAGATTTCCCACCCTTTACTTTTTCAGACAGAAAGAAGTTGTATGCATGTAATATTTTAAGTATGTGAATGCAGTATAATCTAGTTTACAAATATGATTGTTCAACATATAATACTATGTAGACTTTCAGATATGGAACCAAAACTAATTTTGTCATTTCCAAATTTATGGTGTGGGAGAGCTTCAAAACCATTCCTTATCCTGAGAAAGATTATTAGTTTAAGATACTATCTTAGGAGACAGACAGTAAGTTTGGATTCTTCTTCAGCATTTTGTATTTCGTGTCTTGATACCTTTTGATAAACAAATTAGAGGACATGGCCTAGAAGGACAAAGTAGGAAGCTTACTTCCAGTTTTGGGTTCTTCTCCAGGCAAAACAGTACCTACCATGACTGGACTCTCAGGGGACACAGAAAATGAAACACCTAGCTTGAGGAACAATACAGTGACATATGTCAAGCCACTGACAATGCAAGGAAGCAGATAATTTTGTTTGGGTTTTGGTCAAGAGAATCAGTTTACAGGACTGAGATTGATATATCTTATTTCCCAGAGCTACATTGCACTTTTGATCACTTAAATCTTTTTAAGGACCTATCATACATTATTTGTCATGTATGAGGAACCATGAAAATTAGCAGAAAAAAAATATTTTCTTGCACTGCTAAAGGTTGAAAGCAGAAAGCTTGTATTTCAGTATCAATTCACACATTGTGAATTTGGAGCCATGCAATCTGGGAATTTGTTAAGCCTCTGAATTATAAAATTATCTTAGTGAAATTATAATACTTTTCTCTGGTGGGTTTGCTCATTGATGTCAGAAAAACATGAATGCTTGAAATAACTGAATTCAGGCTTAAACAAGGGCTGATTTCACTAACTAATACCATTGAGTAGACTCTGAAGGAAATTAAGTTGGCCCTCCATTGACCTCTTATTAAAATTATAGGGATGAAACTTCATCTTATTGTTCATTTGGTTTCTAACTAATGAGATTGGCCTTGGAGCTGGAACTGCCCTTTTGAACAGCTAATGTTGGAAAATCATGTCTATGATATCTGTTGTATTTCTAAAATCTGAAGTGAAACATCCACACTATTTATATTTTTAGAAAATATTGTAGGGATATCTCCAGCAACAAGCTCTCATTTTTGTCAGCTGCATTGGGAGTAATTTTTACTAAACACAGGTCTTTTCATCCAGTTAACTTTTCTCCAAGTGCATGATTTTGATGTTAAAAGAAACAACGTAGGTACTTTTAGATTTTAAAAGGTTTATAGATTAAAGTTAAAATATGATGATGTTTTACTGCCAGAGGTGTTATTTTTAATTTCCTTCAGAGACTTCTTCTACTAACAGTCCTTAAGCCCCTTACCTTTGCAGTAGGTAATTCCATGAAACAACAAGTGTGAGGTGGGAGGAGAGGTATATGGGAAAGGACACAGGGCTTCAGCTTGTTAGGCATTCTGCTTGGCAGGATCCCATTGAAACTGACATGGCTGTCAGAGGGGGGTCAAAAGACCTTGTTAACCCTCACAGCATAAGGACAATCCATTCCAGTGAGCAGAAAATCAGGAAAAAGTGGCAGAAGGCCATGGGCTCAGGCAAAGGAAAAAAATTAAAAAAGAGCAGAGCTGGAAGTGCAGGCAGGCCAGCCACTCATTGCCCAAGAGCAATGCTCAAGAGCAATGTCTTGAGCATTTCCAGTGCCAAAAAGACAAAGCTCAGCCAGAGCTGAAACTAGCAGGAGAGGTCAACAAGATGGATTTCTGTGAGTATCAAAAGTAAGGCTGAGGAAAATGCCAGTCTGCTGCTCAACAGGACAGATAGAAGGAGAAAGAGATCAGCATACAGAAATACTGTATTTCTCCACCAGAAGAAACACAACGTTATTGCAAGACATGAATTTCTGGAGCAGAATAGATTTAATGACTTCTTTACCTGTCTTTGGTGATAAGGTTGGCCTTTAGCAATCCCAGGCCACTGAGACCAGAGTGGAAGTGTGGAGCAAAGAAGACTTGCCTTTGGTGGAGGATGATGAGGTCAGGGGATATTTAAACAACCTTTTTATAGAAGAGTACATTGAGATCTGACATGTCTCACCCACTAGTGCTAAGTGTGCTGGCCCACATCATCGTAAGGCTACTCTCAGTTACCTTTGAAAGGTCATATTGATCCGTGGAGGTTTCTGAAAACTGGAAAAAATGCAAATGTCACTCATATTCAAGAGTGGTAAGAAATAAGATCCAGGGCTGTCCAGCCCATCCTGAACCACAGGAAAATAATAATAATAATAATAATAATAATAATAATCTTGGCAACCATTTCAAAATATATAAAGGGCAAGAAGGTAATTAGGAATAGGTCCACATGGCTTTATGAAGAGGAAATTGTGCACAATCAACTTGATAGACTTCTATGAAGAGAAGGCTAGCTTGTTTGATTGGGAGTGAGCACAGGATATTGTTTCTGTCAGCTATAGTCACTGCCATCCATAGCATCCTCATAGCCTGACTGGGCTATGGTAATAATCATTAGAGAAGTGGACAGTGAGGTGAATAGAAAGCTGGCTGAACAGCTGGGTTCAAAAGGTTGTGATCAGTAATACGAAGTCCAGCTTGAGGCCAGTCAGTAGTGGAGTACCCCAGGAGTCAATACTGGGTACAATACTGTTTAGAATCTTTATTAATGACCTAGATGAAGGATCAGAGTTCACCCTCTGATGTGAAGATGTGACCCTCCAGTGAAGGAACTGGAGCATCTGTCATATGAGGAGAGGCTGAGAGAGCTGGTTCAGCCTCAAGAAGAGAAGGTTCAAGGGAATTCTATCCATGTGTAAATACCTGATGGGGGAAGTAAAAATGGAGCCAGACTGTTCTCAGTGGTACCCAGTGACAGGGCAAGAGGCAACAGACACAAGCTGAAATACAAGAAATTTTTTTACTGAGAGATAGACAGTGGCATAGGTTGTCCAGAAAGGTTGTAGAGTCTTCATTCTTTGAAATATTCAAAACCTGTTTGGACATTTTCCTGGGCAACCTGTTATAGGTGGCACTGCTCTAGACGGGAGTTGTACTAGATGAACTCCAGAGGTGCCTTGCAACCTCAGCCATGCTGTGATGGTGTGATAACTGTTCATTCTACACTATTATCTCTTTTAAGCTTGTGCTTTGAAGGTTGCTAAAACACTTGCTCTGTGGATATGTGACTCATAATGACATAATTAACAGTTTAAGTTGCTTGGGATTTCTATATTTGCTCACTTGAAGCAGAATTTTAGATCAATTAAGTTCTTCTAATTCTATTTTTGTAATAGAAGTGGCAATTGCAAGGAGAAGAATTAGTGGAAAAGCATGAGGTTCAGTTTCTCTGAAAAAAAATACTATTTTTGACTATTTTAAGTATTTTTTGTTTGTCTTCACTCTTATTTAAATGTGAGCCAATATCAAAACAGCAGTAGCAGTTATTAAGAATTTAGATCAGAATGGGGGTTTCTTTTCAGATTAATTTTACTTTTGAAGGCCCTAGGAGTGAGGAAAAAGCACCAGTTAAGATTTAAAAGAACAATAACAGACACTGTTAGGACTTATTAAACTGTGAACATATCCCCAGATTGTAGAGGGAAGGAAAAGAAAAATTAAGGGTTAGAAAATCCTAGTGGAAAGGTGGGAAATACGTAAAGTAATGTGGAGGATGAGCATCTTTAAAACTAACAGATAATTTTTCTAAATAAACCCATGAAGACGGTCTTGCATTTATACTCTGAGGAAATATAGCAAGTTGTTCAGTCACTTAAAAAAAATCATTGCATGTCTTGAGGAGGAGGAAGGACAAACAAAACTCCACCTTGTCATATCTTGACCATTTTTATTAGAACTCGAGTTACCACACACTTTTCATTGTGTGTTTCACTACTGGTTCATAAATAATATATTTTCATAAAACTATTACATCAGTGCAACACTCAATTTTGAAGAAAAGATCCAAGATATACAGTGATTTCCCTATGACCTTCCAAATGTATAAAATTATTTTACCTTTTTATGTATCTGCTTTTCTGGGGACTGTAATATAATTTTCTATTATTCTTTGAATTGAAATTTTCACCAAAATACTAGTAACAAAGAATATTTTAAAGTAGTACATGTTTATGTTATATGCTGCTTCTTATATTTGAAATTCTGTGCATATATAAATCTGTGTTAGCTATCTTCATTTTGTTAGTAGTTAATGATTTCCTCTGAGCTGATATGAGACAGTGGGATAGAATATACATAGATATGATCCTGCTTCTGTAGGCATTAGGCAACTTATTAATGCCTTTCTGAATGGTTTTAGAGCTCTCCGCTATTATGTATCTCTAAATTAGAAATTTTTTGATGTGTGGATCCACTTTCATTTCAACTTGCACCCTTGTGTCTTCTGTTCCAATTGCAAATCCATTTTATAAAATGAATATTAGTGACATGTCTCAGTTTACTCCTCCCTGAATTCATGCTACATAGGCACTGTGAAAGTTGTTTGTACTTTTTAATCTCTGATCACAACAAGCACAGAAAAGGAATGAATTTGCAGACCTATTCTGCAGCTGTAAGGGGAGGAAATAACTTGATAATTCTCTTGTTTGCTGTATTCAAAACAAACCAAACAAAACCAACCAAACAAACAAAAACAAAACAAAACAAATCAAAAAAAACAAGGAGTGATTGCACAGATTATAAATCAGTTAATATGGGTGGCCCTACAATATCTTCATGGAAAACCATGTCAATGCCGTTCTTATGGCAAATATAATTTTTCTTTTGTTTAATTTCATTTTTGGAAATTAACTTTTATGAACCGCTTCTACAAATTAAAGAATATCTTCAATGATCATGTGAGGGGAAAAATAAAAAGTTTAATCTGCCCTCAGAATGACATCCCAATTCAACTGTAAGTACTGGGGAGTGGCTCCTCTACTAGAGCAGGCACAAATAGAAACTGTGCATAGTGACATCATAAATTACTTCAATGAGTTGCTTAAAAGCTTTTTATTTTCCAGAAGGATTCTTCCTCCCTAAAGATAGCTTTGTTAATGATAGTTATAAATCCCAATACATTATATTACTGGAATATATTTACATATATGCCTGTCTCAAAGTATTTGGCTTCTACAGGACATTTTGCAAAAACTTTATGGGAGAAATAGTAAGTCCTGATAGATGTGAGACCAATACTGACTCAGAAATGTCATCATTGTCTGCATAAATCTGTCAATTAAAAACATAGCATTCTTTGTCATTAGCTAAGGTATTAACCAATTGGGACTATCATGGTTGTTGACCACTAATGAGTTTCATCACACTTGTGATTTCTAGTAACCTTTTTTTAATTCTTTGGCCTGACATGTCTGTTCAGACTTATGAAATTAGAAATTTGTTGGGTAGATGTAGTGTGTATTCTTCCTCTTCTGTACAGTATAGCCCAATGAAACTCAAATACCTTTTGAGAGTCTCCATTTTTTAAAACCGAAGTAGTCATCACTATGCTGTAAGAGGTTTGTTTCTTTCAACAGAATAACTTCCGCAGTCAAAGGACTTTTGCCTTGCTGTTTGGTAGAATGAAAGTGAGGTTGTTAAAGAACAAACATGTCTTATGTGTATAAACCTGGATAAGCTTGCAACAAACCATGAAGAAAGCACTTTTCCTACACAATGCTTTTTTTCTCATTGTTTTTCTGTAATTTTCATCATTTTAATGTTTTCCTGACTTAGAATGATAGGTTTCAGCAGTACTAACATATTTTACCATTTTTGTGGCAGTTTTAACACTTTTTTTCTGTCTGCATCATCCATAAAAATGTGTTTCCTTCTTTTTAAGAAATCATGGTATTCAATTCACATGAAGGGAGTTTAGTCTATGAACCACGGTATGACTGACCTTTTTAAAATATAGAATAGTGAAAGCCATCTGGAGAGGAAATCTTCCTTTTTAACAAATGTTGTTCCAAGTCAGAAATACAACAATATGTTCCTGAGTACGTTGATGGGAGGGTTTGAGGATAAATATTACATGTTTTAGGCTTGTTCTGAGTTAGGACTAAGCAAACACCTTGAAAGTTTTGAGTCTGAATTCCCTAAGGCCAAGCTACATTTGAACTAAGAGTGAACTATCCTGGCTTTGGGGAAAGAATCACAACATTCATTTTCACGAGGTGTTTTGTTATATTCTGCACTGCATATGCTTGGTAAGATGCTCATATTATCAGAGAGAGAATTGGGAAGGCTGCAGTGGCAAGCTTCAAAGATCATAACATCAGGTAGTGTCAAGGTAGAATCTACTGTCAGTTAGGGATACAGCCACTTCATTTGCAGACGACCCCAGAATCCTTCCAAGACATTAAATCCTAGTACATGAATGCCTGGGACTGTGAAAGGCAGCAGCAGAAATCATGTGAAGAAACCTGTACTAATTTTTCCACAGTTGCACATATGCAAACCACAGACCATATTGTGGTATTCCAGATGCTCCAACCACAGTGTGGTTGTAAAGCTAACAAGTTCTCTGAGCCCTGACATCACTGGGTGACAAGAGGACCTGTGGTGAGTGTGCCATTGAAACTCGAAAGTAGAGAGATTTGGGCTTTCTTGTGAAAGGTTGTGTGAAGGAATATTAAAAAGTGTAAGCCATAGCAAAGGAATGTTGAGGTTAGGGGACCCCTTGAGTCACCCCACTTCTCAGATAAATCTTTTAATCTGAGGTTCATATCTCCATGAAATCTAGAAAGATATGTGAGTGATAGTGTGCAATTGAAGGAGACAACAAATAGAGTGTAATAGAAAACATTTTTTTTTCTCCATTTAAAGCCATTTGTAGGCATGGTAATCCTACAGATGCTCAAATAGTGTCAAAAACAGCATATCAAAACCTTTTCAATTTTCAATTAGAGGTTTTTGGTTGCCAAAATGTAAGTAACATTTTCATAATACCAAGCTATCCCTGGCTATGATCATGGGTAAGACCTGCCACTATGAACAATGAAGCAAAGTTTTGACTGGAAGAGCATTTTGGTCAAGAAGTTATGATGCAGGAAGGTGTTGTGGGTTAACTCTGACAGGCTGCTGAGCTCCACACAGCTACTCACTTACCTCCCCACAGTGGGATGAGGAGGAGAATTGAAAAGGTAAAAGTGAGAAAACTAATGCATTGAGACAAAGACAGTTTAATAGGTAAAACAAAAGCTGTGTATAAAAGCAAAGCAAAATAAAGAATTAATTCACTACTTTCCACCAGCAGGCAGATGTTCACCCATTTCCAGGAAAGCAGACTCCATCGTGTCTAATGGTTATTTGGGAAGGGAAAAGCCCTAACTCAAATGCTCCTCCTTCTCTTCCTCCTTCTTTCCCTCAGCTTTTATTGCTGGAAATAATGTCATATGGTATAAGATATCCCTTTGGTTATTCTGGCTCAGCTGTCCCTGGCTGGGTCCCCTCCGACTGTTCCACTGGTGAAATGCTCCACTTGTGAAGCAGTTGGAGAGACTCAAAAGAACCTGATGTGGTGTAAGCACTACTCAGCAACAACTGAATTTTTGTTATGTTAGGAACAGTGGTTTATATCACAATTCCAAAACATAGCACCATAAAAACTACTGTGAAGAAAATTAACCCAACCAAAACCATCACAGAAAGAAATATATAAGATGGAAATTAAAGGAAAGTTCCTTTAAAATGAATGTAACATTCTAATTCAGGTTTGCAGGGCAACCTAACACTGAATTAGACATGGCAAAGCTAAGAAATGTGGCTATTTCTAATGCAGGTCTAGATCAGTTTTGTCAGAAAGAATTCTTACAAAAAGCAGCAGTGTGGCTGCTTTTGAAGAACATCGAACCTTCTGGCCTTGGAGAGCTCTCTTCCTTTTCTGTCCTCCTGGGTTTGATTTCTATAGTCCCTATGCACCCAAGATTTTCAGCTTGAGAGAATGCAGACAACAAAAGCTCTTATGTTGACCAAAATTCAATATACTTACACTATGTATCTATTTTGTATTTTATATCATGCGGCAGAATACAGCTATGGAAGATCTCTTACTCTGGGTTTACTACTTATTTTATATTCAAAGCAATATAAGCCTACACAAAATGCATTTGAGTTCAGACAAGGTACTCAATTTTGGTAACTATTGTTAGAAGAAGAAAGATTTTTTTTTCCTCTGTGTTAGTTCACATACAGGCAAAAATATGAGAAAAGAAAGTTCCTTTATGCTTTACATAGAGGCCAGGAGATTTAACATTGCCCATGCTTGAGGAAATATATAAAAGCCTTTGTGTGTCTGAGTTGAATTTCCCAATTAAAAAAACAAAACAAAACAAAACAAAAAACACTGGCATTTAGAATATTCAAAACCTGTATTTAAATTCTACAGGTTAATCCCGTATTTAATTATTTGTTCTGCATCCTGTTTTTATATGTCAATCCCAGTTAAAAGATCTAGCTGTGTGACTTCTCCAGGGGTAGCATTTGTGTAAGTTTGCATGAGATTTGACATATTAATCCCTGTTTCTCCCATCATCTCTAATAACAATCTCTAATTGAACATGTGAGATCTAAACATCGGAAGGGCCCAGTTCCATGTTGTTTGTGGTACCGAGTCTGAACTCGTCACTTTCATGACAGTCTCCTCTTTTCATGTGGTTGTGTCTACAGCCAGGTGTGTAGTCTATGATCTGGAACCTTTTCTTGGAAGGGTTATTTATTCTTGCTGCACAATATGAGGATGGGCTGGCACATAGCGTTGGTACCACTAAGGAGCTAGCAGTGCCAAATTCCAAGGCAGAATGACCATGGTGTATCATATGGTAGAGAGCCATCAGGGGAACTCTATCTGCTGCAAGCCATATCATCTGTTCCAGTAGCTTAAAAATAATGTAAATAAATAAAACCTTTAGACTGCAGCTGCTGTGACTGAAAATGTTATTATCATTTATTGGAAAAAGTCTTGTAACGGTTTAAACAGGAGGTCTTTGCTAAGCCATCAGATGTCTAACCAAAGTTGAAAAAGGAACACCCCAAACAGTTTGGAGGGGGAAAAGAAACAGACATTTTCTAAAACTGATGAACAATTAAGCTGAGTCCAGAGACTCAAGCTATCCTACTCATCTAACGCATCTTTGGGCAAAAGATTGTATGTCTTTCTACATGGAAGGCTACCAGTATCCCAGGAGCATCACTGTTGCCACAAGCTGGTTTCGTCTGTATCATCACAGCTGAGACACATGTGCTGCAATAGCTGTTGTGTCTGTTTCCAGTCCCAGAGGATTTCCCTAAGAAAGAGTCAAATAAATGGTTATTAATAATTTAATCTATGAACAAAAGCTGTTGCACAAAGAAAAGAAAAAAAAAGAGTGTTTTTGTTTGTATGGACAATTTCAAAAAACCTTTATCCACCTTTTGAAAATGCCCAATTTATACTGATGGTAACCCATTAATTAAACAATAGTTCTGCTTTTATATTCTCATTAATTTGGTGGTTTATTTTATTAATCACATACCTGCTGTACATAAAAGAGTTACTTTACAGCTTGAGTAAGAAATGCATAGTCATCTATTTAACTATGCCACTTTGACCAGAGACATCACTAAGTGTGATTACATAAATTTCTAACCAAAGCAGCCCTTTGCAATAAAAAGAAGAGTGGCTAGGGTAGGAAGCATGGCAATAGTATTAAACCACTATATTTAGATTAAAATTTATATGAGAAGAACAGAACATTTTATTACTTCAAACTTATCTTAAATAACATTCAAAATTTCCTCTTAAAATTAATCTTGTTTTATTGAACTATACTTTTTATCTTAATGCTATCCTATTCAAAATTGTTTGGATTGTACCTAAATGATGAGATAACTAAAGGGTTCAAAAACATTCTGATAAGAGTTGATATGAGTTTTGAATCTATGTTGGCTGGTGCATGAATAACCAAGATGACACATTCAGCACAAAGCTATGAAATTTTAAATTTGGTTGAACAGATTCAGTTTTTGTCTAATAAAGTGTGACTCAGCATGGAGTAAATCAGTGGAGTTATCCTTAATTCCACGTGTTCAGCATCGGTCTCTAAATTTCTACACAATCAAAAACATTGCATTAGCCATTAGAGCAGATGTGGAAAGAATAAGCATACAAATTCGTAATTTAGAATTTTCATGTTAATCCTGAAGTGGCTCGTTTTATACAGCTATGTGTTGCTTGAGTCTTTCTACATAAGAATACTTAAAGTAATCAGAGGAATCATGAGCTAAGTGTGATACAGCAGCCATACATTCTTAAAATTATTCACAATTATTGACTATTATTCATTCTGTTGTACTCCTACAGAATTCTGTGAATAATTCAATTTTTGCATAATATAGATAGTTACTTGACCAGGTAGTTCTAGAATGACTCCTGTTATTGTTGTTCTCACATGAGATACTTAACAATATAGTCACCTGATACAGCTTGTGAGTGAAATCTCCATCCCCTGGAAAAATGAAAAAGCTTTCTAGAAGAAAACAACTCAGAATTCTTCTGTGAGAAAATCTTGGTCTAAAGGCTTATGGTCACACAAAAGGTAGCAAACTGGGAAAAAAAAAAAAAAAAAAAAAAAAAAAAAAGAAAAAAATTTTGGAAAAATATTATGGNNNNAACTATATTATGGAAATATATTATGGAAATAAAAGCAGATACAAAACTCAATCCAATTATAGCTTTGTAGGTCCCTAGCTGAATGATAAGTTTATTTGCTTTTAAAGTCTTCTTATGTTATCCCTACTTCTTAACACAAAACAACCTTCAATACAAAAATATTTAACTTTTTGAATTCTTACTATTATAGTAAGAAACATAATTTTTAACATAGCTTATTATAAAGGATGTTTTTTTTTTCTTTTTGGGGGACTGTGGAGCTGAAGAATCTTTGACTCCAGAAAGCTTTGAGCAAGCACTCACATACCAAGGTTTTGTATTTGAATTGACATACACATTGCCATTTTACTTTCATGTGTTTCCACACACACACACACACAAATAATAAAAAAATAAAAATGAAAATGAAAATAAAAATAAAAATAAATCAGGGAAGAGCAAATTTTGGAAGACTGGAGAAATTCAGAAGAAAGAGAAGTGTATTAGCCCTCCACCTGTTTAATTTCTTTAAAAGAATGGAACATCCATTGGAGAAAGACTTTAAAAGTTGGCAAATACTTGTACAGTGCAGCCACACAAGCCTACTTCCATAGATTAACTGTGGAAATCTCCAGATTAGATAACTGAACAGTATGGTGTCTGTTTGCAGTGGCTTTAAAAGTGCTGTCTTAACAACTGGTCACAACCAGGTTTGTAGGAATTATTTATGGATTAGTTTTTCAGCTTCTTAAAATGTTTCATTCTTGAAAAAGGAAGGAATTGCCTCTATTGAATGATATGAGTATATAGATAGAATGAAGTTTAAGGTAAAGACCAGTCCTTTCCTTATAAATCGGGTCAATTGAAGAGATATATCTTTCAAATGGAAGAAATTGTTTGTTTTTGTTTGTTTGTTTGTTTGTTTGTTTGTTTTTAGGACAAAATTAACATAATCTGCCATGCACAGAAAACTTGACATGTTGAGCTCTCTATGGTATGTTTTTGGAGGATCTTGCTTGTCTTCTGGAAAGCCCAATTTTTTCACCTCTGACAGTTTCAGGAGATTGGACATCAAAGTAAAGATGATTGAGAGTTTCGCCCCACAGTAGGTCAGGGAAGAAGGTCAGGGAAGAAGGTCAGGGAAGTATATCAGGGAAGTATTTCCCACCAAGCCACAGATTTTTTTTTATGGTGGATGACAACCCAAATAATCTACATTGTATCACATCCTTAGTCTCTGAAATGGCAACAGAACTTCTCTATTTCCCATGAAAAAAAAAAAACAAAAACAAAAACAAAAACATTAATAAGCATGAAAACTATTAACTGCAGCTAAACAATAAATTTGATGAATGGAAGTATTTCTCTGAAGATATTGCTAAACTTGAACTAAGAAAAAATATATTTTTTTTACTTTTTAAAATTTTAATATTATATTACATAGCATAATTTGGAAAGATTTCCAAAAGTTTTGGAAGTACTTTTATGAAACAATACTTTTATTATGACAGTATTAACAATTAGTGTAATTAGATAAAAGGAATGTATTTGTTTCTAATATTAGCAATTTAAAATTCATTTATTCTTACCGACCAAAATAGAATATGAAATGGGCAATTTTATTCTGTCCTTTTTTACATATACTCCTTCAACAGTGCACTTTCATCATTACTGTAGAATCTCTTTCATAGTATTTCTGCCTGAGTTTAGTACCATAGAGATTAGTCTTTTTTTTTTTTTCCCAGTCACAAATTTTCCAGTACTTCTAAATACAAGGTAAACTTTAATTTTCTGAACTTCCTTATTTAAAAAAAAAAAAAATGTTTTTTTTTTACAAGTTCTGGAAAGAAGATATCTTCCCTAATATAATGCAGATGACACTAATTCATTGCTTGTTTTGTAAGAATATTGTTATATAACTATAGGCCTGTCAGTGACTTCGGTGCCGGGGAAGCTCATGGAGCAGATTATCTTGAGTGTCATCACGTGGCACTTGCAGGGCAACCAGGTGATCAGGACCAGTCAGCATGGGTTTATGAAAGACAGGTCCCGCTTGACGAACCTGATCTCCTTCTATGACAAAGTGACACGCTTAGTGGACGAGGGGAAGGCTGTGGATGTGGTCTACCTTGACTTCAATAAGCCTTTTGACACCATATCCTACAGCATTCTCCTGGAGAAACTGGCTGCTTATGGCTTGGACTGGTGTACAGAATCACAGAATCACAGAATCCTTTAGGTTGAAAGAGACCTTCAAGATCACCTAGTCCAACCTATGACCTAACACTAACAAGCCCTCCACTAGACCATGTCGCTAAGCTCTACATCCAAACTTCTTTTAAATACATCCAGGGATGGTGACTCAACCACTTCCCTGGGCAGCCTGTTCCAATGCCTCACAACCCTTTCAGTAAAGAAATTTTTCCTAATATCCAACCTAAACCTCACCTGTCGCTACTTAAGCCTATTCCCCCTCGTCCTATCACTTGACACATGGGAGAAGAGACCAATCCCCACCTCATTACAGCCTCCTTTAAGGTACCTGTAGAGAG
>VXAA01006630.1:62202-74372 GCA_013399115.1 Anseranas semipalmata
TAATATAAAAAATTGATTTCTCTAGAAAAAGTTTGAATCTTTCAGCATGTACAGTAGCAGTACAAATCACTACCATGTAACAGGAGAAACCGAGTACTACACAATTCAAATAGAATAAGATTTTACCTCATATTCTATACTTTTCTAAAATATCAGTTATTACTGCTTTAAAATGTGTTCTAGAAATGCCTTTAAAATAACACCCATAATAATGTGTGTTTAATGAAATCCACTCATATTAAATACTATAAAAACAGGATTGTTTTTCTGTGGATTATTTCTTAGGACTTTTTTCATTATAAACCAAAATTCAAAAACTTTAAGGAAAGAATTCTGGTATCTTTTTTTTTTTTTTTTTCATATCTGGTTGTTTGCTGCCTTCTGATGTTCCACAGCCGGAGATTACAATCCTAGTGGGTCTCAGAGTATAAAACCTACCACTTTATAAATTATTGAGTAGCATTTAACAGTCAAATGAGAGTGCGGAACAAAATTAATTTGTTCAAATGCATACAATATATTTGTCAAATACATACTTTGAACCCACCGGTTGGAAAACAAACAAACAAACAAACAAACAAACAAAAACCATTACTACACTTGTCTTCTGCCTAGGAATTTCTATCGTTATCTTTCTGTGTCAGCTAAGATCAATTTCCCATTGAAGCAACTGGAACATTTGCACTAATTCGGGATGCAAAACTGGGCTGTTTCAGTGCAAATCTGAATGATTTAAACTTTGCTTTTGGAACACCTTCTGATTATTTTATGTCTTGTTGTATAGAAAGATTGAGCCATACACCTTTGGATGATACAGGTAAACCCATATCATGGAAGTATTAGCTTGGACACTCATATGAAGTGTGTCCACTGGGGTGGGTAATGGTCCAGCCATAAACTGTAAATCAGAAAAAGTCTGAAAGACCACGGTCTTTTTCAATCTGGGGAGAAATAAACTGCTATGTAATGGTGCCGAGGTCATAAGAATACATTGTTGGAACCAAACATTAAAGGTCACATTTTAAGGGGTTTTAGGAGGCCAGAGTGTATGTAAGTACTCTTTTTTAGCTATTAACCATCACTGCTTATGAGGATAGGTGTCAGTTTATTGAATGGGATTTTTCGAAAGCCTCTTTCCTTTATTGTGCCAAAATAAATCCTATGCAAATTATTGGCTAAATAGCTCTATCACTCAGATGTTTTGTGTAGAATCTGAAGTAGATACAGATGTGTACTGCCTTAATGAGGTTTGTAGGCTGCATCTGGGATAATATTTCATATAATGCATTTATGGCAATTCTTTGATCAAATTGGATAAAGTAGAGTTAAAACAGATTGTTTGTTTGCACAACTCCAGTGAAATTATTGAAACAATGGGTAGAAATAGAGGTTTGTAGATGGTAGCATCAAACATCAATTTACTTATATATATATATATATACACACACACACATATGAAAACTGCAGCAAAAAAAAAAAAAAAAAATCATTGTTCTGGTGCAGTGAAAGAATCATAATAGGATAGGAGAGAAAAGAATTAGATTCTTCAGTTCTCTTTGCATCTCCAGTGTGATGAACTAACCATGCAACTGAAGTATAAAGTCCCTGTCCAAGATCTTTCTGGTCTTTCTTTAAGGTACTCTTTTGGCTTTGCAACCTTAGTCTTTAATGCTTGCACAATATTTACATTTTTAATGTTGATAATATTCTAGATATTTTGTAGTTTATTTGGAATTCTAATTACTTTTCTGCAGAACAACTTTCAGTGTGTCAGCATGTTCAATGAAAGCATCAATTCTGTGGGTAAGGTGCTTTGTATATTGATGATTTTTATATTCACAGAGAGAATAAAACTGAAAGAAATGATGCCTTTTGGATTAGATGATTATAGTACTATACTATACTATAAAGTATAAAACTATAAAGTTTTGGCCAGAAGAATGAGCTCCACTTCCTTAGAAAAACTGCAGCAAACTTTCAGTGTATCTGAAAGTATCTCCAGAGCCTTCAATCTGTATAAAGACTGTGGGATTGGGTCAAAGGGGCTGCTCTGCAATTCCAGCCTGAAGTTCTTCCTGCAGCAGACATACACTCACTGAAACCAAGTGGCCTGCTGCATCTATTCTACATTTTTTTTTTCTGTGCAGATATGCAGCATGGAGAGTTGATGCATAGATCCTCTCCAAAGGTGTTGGGCTCTGCTAGCATTCTTTACCGAGGCTATACATGAATGTACATATTGCAGCAGTATTTATGAAGTTCTTTCATGCTTGGATGGCTTTATTCCAGAAAAGGCAAATAATAGAACAAAAGCTCATTGTTAAGGATCTCTGTTTTTTGGGGAAAAAAAAAAAAAAGTCACACATGTTTGAAAGAGCACACACAAATTGTTAAAAGCTAGAGATAACCGTTGCACTCAAAAACATTTACACATATTTCAGTGAAGGAAAAGCTGAAGTTAAAATACAACTTTTGGAAAAGCTCAACATCTTTTAGTTGCTAAGGTTTTTAGTATGCTTGTTTTGTTTTGTTTTGTTTTGTTTTGTTTTGTTTTGTTTTTCTCCTGGGTAAAGTTTGTTGCAGCTTTCGAACGTGGAGCTCATTCTTCTGCCTGAAACTTCCTAGTACCCCTCTGGTCCCAAGGGCAATGTTTCTTTCTATTTTCTTCTCTCTCTTTCTGAATATACAAGATTTTTCAGGTAGTTTCAAATGACTGTCAAGAAATATAAAAATAGAAGAAAGGAACACTTCATGCACATTTTTTATAAACTCTGCATATGCATGGATCAACAACATTCAAGTCTAATTTGTTTTGTTTCATTTGTCTCATTGATAGGTTTATGTTTGGTTTGTTTGTTTGTTTGTTTTTTAACAACAACAACAGCTCCTTCAGGGGGAAAAAAAGGAGGGGGGAATAGGCAAAATCTAAATCAGTGTGGAGGAATCTATACAGGGAATAAGGCAAGCATTTTGACTGGTGAATTAAAGTCTGAACAAGCTCATTTCAGTATCTGAAATCACATGATGAAAGAGTCATGTCTCTAATGCAAAACTGCTCTGACTTCTTTTCCCCAGGTCTGGAGAAAAGTGGAAAACATAAACTGTATCATTCCTATAATCCACAAACAATGCAATTTTATTGTTGGAAATCACTTCTACTTATTGTAGTTAACCTTAACTACATATAACAAAATAGAGTCACTGGGAAAAGTACTAAGCACATATCCCATGGTGTATGGTCCTGTATGAATATTTTGTCATTCATGCAATAATTCTTTACACCTTTTTAGTCCCCACCTTGCAGTTTGTGATTTAATGCCTACCTTTTTGTCATATTCCTGTTTGTATTTCCTCAGGAAATTTCTATCTCTATTCTAAGGACTGAACAGCCAAGCCTTTTCATAATGCCAGTAATTTTCCCAATGGATCTTCCTTTAGCATGCCTATTTGCTAATATATCTTTGCTCTTGAAAAAGTGTTCCTTTATTCCAAAATAATCATTAGAAGCATTCAGAAGATGCTTCCCTATAATTTGTAATTAGCACTCACTTTATTCTCCAGATATTAACGAAAGAAAAATCTTCCATGGTCTATGTTGGAATTACATCAAAGATGTCTGATGGATAGAAATATATGACAGATTCTTTCCGAGTTTTGCACAAAGGAATGCTGTATTGAATGAGCATCTTTGTTCCTTTAAGTTCTATAAGACAGCTACTGTCACAGTTAGACAAAATGTCACACTCAATGTATTCTTCTCTTAGTATGTTCTCATCTGGAATAAGTAATTTAAGGGCAAAGACTTTGTATTTAAATGCTTCAGTCAGTTTATAAACACCTGCCAACATGACCTTAACTGTTTACTGAGTAATGTGTGTTCTTTGCAAATTTATGCATTCATTGATAATAATTGGGAGGAAAAGTACTAGGAGAAGTATTAAATGGTATCTTGACAGGAAATTTCCTCAGGATTTTGATAGGTAGTGTGGTCAGATTTGGAAATGAAAAATGTACTTAGTAAATTAACCTTTCTAAAAATCCAAGTCCATCTAAACTTTTAATTCACTGCATTTTATAATGCAATGGGTTGAAATTATTGCATGCAATTTTTATATTTCTGCAAAGTATTCTGTCTTTTTGTACAAGCATTTCTGCTTCCCAATGCTATAATTTCATGGGGTTATGATGAGAAAAACAGGCTGGATTCTCTGGTGATATGAAGTGGGGTGACTCTTTAGTGTTACATCTCTGTGCATGTACAGCTGAGGAATTGCAGCAGTAGTATAGATGTACAAAGAAATCCTCAAGAAATATTGCAAGATATGTGTAAGAAGACAACATCATGTGCTTCTTACTAAAGATCTTTCCTGCTGTCACCACCTTTCTCTTGCCTGGGACACTATTCTTCTAAGCAAAAAACCCCATTAAGTATCTCTTATTCTCAGAATGGAATTCCAAGGGCCTAAATACTGCATAATTAAGCTCTGTGTAATTATGTGAATTTTCTATATGTTGGTGGCATTTTCCCTGTATCATTTTTGTAATCAGAACAATGCTTTGTAAATAAAGGCATTTTCTCCTATGTTAAGAGAGAGAAAATAGTTTGGGTGTCTAGTTATCAGATATGAATGATACCATCTCTAGGTTACGGATCCAGTATGGATCTAAGTTACTACGTCCAGTATGTGTTAGCAGCTAGAAGACTTTTTTTGCTTTTTAATGTGTGAACAGTGAATCCCCGCCTGGAGAAAAGACTTTTTAATAGCTTAATAACTTCATCAGAAAAGCAAGTAAGAAATAGCTGAATATAAATTGCATTGCTAACCACGTTCTTTTGTAGTAAAAATGGGTTTTCAATCAATTATTACAGAGGGAAGTACGAAACATCCTGTAATTTGCCATATCTACAGTTATTCTGAGATTCCACAAAAGTGTGTTGACCTTTGAGTTGTGGAAATAATTTGGGCAATGTGGTACTCCACTAGAAAAGCTATGCAGCTCTAGCTCTTGGGAGACAAGCTAGTCTGAAGATCGCTGATCTACTACAGTGATGCATAATGAGAGCTCATACTTGTAAAGAGAGCCCTTTTCCATTTCAAAGCACAACGATGAGTTTCCAGCGTGGGAAAGGTGGAGGAATTGTGATGTTGTGGGACACTCCTGATCCTACTCAGGAAAGAGGAAGATCCAGATACCACAGAGCACAGAGAGAAGATAGAGTGAAAAAGAGATGTACCAAGGACATGGGAGCTTGCAGCTCATGCAGAAAGACAGAGAGTCTAGTGAGAAAACAGCAAACAGCTTGACATCACTGGTAATGGGAAGAAAAGTTGTCGTATACAAATCCTTTTATTTCTGTTGCTCAAAGTAAGCACTTTGAATTTTATCTGTTTAAAAAAGTTAACAACCCCACTGCAGATTTTTTAATAAAAACAGGAACACTGTCTTTTTTTTTTTTTTTTTCCAAAAATCTTTTCAGTCCTTTGGGGAAGCCTGCTGAAAGGAGAAAGCATAACCACATAGCCACAAAACTCTATTTGACATTGTCTCTGTTACAACAATTTATAACACAGAGAACAGTTCCATCCATATTTCACTTATCACAACCCATTACAGCTTCTGTTTCTTTGTTCCTGTCACTTTCTAAGTGTAGCTCTTTTCCCTTTCACAAATTTACGGAGTCACAAGGGGAACACTACACCTACACCTGCAAAAAAAGATATAGACCTTTTTTCATTACAGTATAGCATTCTCCTTGAAATAGCCAGAGTGATCTGCAGTATCTTTCTTGAAGATCAGCTCATAGGAGTAGATGTAGAGAAGCTAATGTTGTATGACAAGGAAAAAAGCAAAAGTTAGCTTTACTGAATAGTTCTCACTGTAAGCAAAGTAGATAACTTTCTGTAGGATGCAGTTTTGGAAAGACTTTGTCTGCTACAGTAGTTTCTGTCTAGAGAATTTGTGTAAGGAGAACAACTGCAAGATGGCAAGTACGCTGTAACTGGAGGCACTTTCACTTTGATTTTTTTTTTTTTTTAATGTTACAGTTTTGCAATCTTCCATTTATTTCAAAAGTAATGCTAAAGTAGAAGTAACACCTCTATATTAGACCCTTGGTGAAAAGGAGAAAATAGGGTGAACAACATTATGCCTCTGTTCATATTCCGAATAACAACATACTCTGTGATCCTGTATTGGAGAAGATATATTCTGAATTCAAAGAAATCAAATATTTATAGATCCTGAAAGAGGTAAAAAAAAAAATGCTGTTTGCAGAATTTGTTATAAAATATAATTTCTGTACTGGTCACATCATCACCTGGCAGAGAACTCTGTGGTTTTTCTTTTCAGAAGAAGAACTACCTCTTTGTCACATAACATTTTTCTTCATTTCTGAGAGGAGCATCTCTTTGTTATTTTCTGCCATTGATACCCAATTCTGCACCTGGCTGACCTTGCCAAAAGAAATGGCAGCTGAGATAGAACAGGTGAGAAAAAATCCCTGCCTATTTCTCCAAGCCCAGTGTTCAGCTCCTCAGTCTTTGTTCTCTCTTTCTCTCCTCTTCTGTTAGACTGTGAAGGGAAGAAGAGTTATACCTTTCATTGACTGCTTTGAAAGTCTGATGTGGACTACAAATGAGGTGAACAAAAATTATTGAGCTCTGATGTTAAAAAACTGTTTTCTGTTAGGAGTAGGTGGGAGATCACCTATCTCTTAGCTGTTTGGCTTCTCTGTCTCTTGCATGCAGTTTGCTTTATCAAAGCGCTTTTATTGGTTGCTCTTCTCCTCTAACAGCCTAACAGGATGTGTTCAAGATCAGGTTGGATGGGGCTTTCAGCAGCCTGATCTAGTGAGAGATGGTCGTGACCATGGAGGGGATATGGGTTGGACTAGGTGATCTTTAGTATTCCCTTCCAACCCAAACCATTCTATGATTCTGTGATTCTGTGATGTAGAATCTGAGTAGTAACTAAGTCACAGGTATAGAAACTGATATGCAGGGAAAAGTGAATGTGAAGGATTAGGTTCTGGGACAATTCAAGGAAGCCACAGGCTAGTGTGTGAACTCTTCTGTTGTTGTTGTTGTTCTCATTATATGTAGATATTACATTGTATACCTTATAAATTATTGTGAAGAGAAAAACATAACCTATCCTGTCAAGCCAATCTGCTTACAGTTCTTAATACTCATTGGTATTTCTGTGCATTTTATCTCTTCTTGCTCAAATTTGTGCTTTTCCTCTGCCTCCTGCAGTTACTAGCACCATATTGAGTTGTTTGGATTAAGGGTGCTACTTATTTCTGGAGTTCCAAGTACAGCTAATATCCTATCCTGGGGAAGCCTAATGTACTTTAGTACAAGTAAATAATCTGATTTTCAGAAAATGGAAGTGAGTATATTGTCTTTCCATATGTTGTCTCTGTTTAAAGCTAGATGATATATTGATATCTGTTGAAGTAATAGATCAAATAAAACACCTTACACATACTGAAGGAGGGACTGTATAATAAAGACTGTAAAACTGAAGCAACATAAACACTAAAAATCACTCAAATCCTAGCAATCTTTCCTTCCAGACACTTCCATAGCAGTGGCTTCAGATGTTGCAAGGATGAGATCGTGGGCATTAAGATTTGGCAAAGACTACTTTCTAGAGTGATTGGTTTGAACAGAAAGAAAGAAACTTTGAGGAAGCTAAGTGAGAGTTCCATGGACAATGAATTTCCAGAGCATTCTCTTAATGCTGAGTCTTGTTACCAGTTCTGTTAATTTATGTAGTGATCAGAATGGATGCATTGTTACTGCTGGTGGCTATTTTATGCTGATGAGACTTTCAGTTCAATACACAGTCCATAAAGTCCGAGCAAATCTTTCTGCTGCCATAAATGAGCTTTCTACAAGACTTAGACTGAATTTTGTTTACTCATATTTTGTTGTAGTGCCTAGCTTTCTAGTTTTATTGATGAGATAATCTGACTGATAGGAGAGATTGATAATCAGTTTGCTAAAGTAATGTCTGCTCAGTTTGGTCGTGGCCTTGATGGCTGCGAGAACAGTTTGATGAAGAGTGAGATGGTACTTTGAAAAAATGCTATTTAAATACAGCACATGTGCTCTGTTTATTTATACATATTGTTGTTCTGAAGGACACAAATTTTTGAGGTCACCCAGAAGTCAAGGTAAATGGAGTAAGCCACAAAATGAATGTTTTTAAGTAGACTACTTGCAGTTGAAGTTATGAAGATGCTTCTAGATTCAAATCCTAGCATATTCTTTACAATATTAGACATGTATTACGATTGGCATATCACTTATAACAAAAATAACTAGAATAAAAAGAAGACGTTTTGGAGAAATATTTTACTTCATTGAGAAGCTTTTAGAATGACTTTTATTTGACCTAACATAGGCTGTTCATGTTAAGGTTTTCACTTACTTGTTGAAATTCAGAATAAAATGTACTTCAAGATATTTGATAGAGATGTTCTGCTTAGTTATATTCCACACAATACAAAACTGGCATCCAACCACCAAATAACCCACATAACACCATGTAGCATCATAGGAGCCATCAGCCCAATAACGGGACTTCTCCACACCCGTGAAGGAGCCCAGATGCACCATGGCAGGAGGGAGCACCTCAGTAACCCAGCCAGGGGAACAAGCCTCTGTCCTGGCCCTCCTGCGCTGCCTCAGGAGAGCCCAAGAACCATGGGCAGGGGGACACCCATCTTGGGGGCGTCACCAGCAGCAGCTCTGCAAGGCACCTCCCAGACCCAGGGTGTCACTACTTGGAGTAAGGGGCACATCTGGGGATGCAGGGGAAGGTTCTTTCAGGATAACACGTGACTGGTTATGGAAACATGGGGAAACGGAGGGATAAATGGATAAAATGGTCAGCTCGCATGCACAAAGTATTGGTCAGTGTGCAGATCTGGCCATGCTCTGCATCGGGTCAGCACAGTCTGCTCTGTCTTCTTATGAAGCTCAATTTCTAACTCTTTTCCTGAGTGAGGTGTGTCTGTGAGTGTGTGTTTGTGTGCCAGTCTGTGTGACACTCCAGTGTGTACCAGTTGCTGGAGTGCTGTATGGTCTCAGGGGCTTGTATGTACAGACCCAGCAATGGAGGAGACTGGGATCCAGGGGCAGCTGCTGGGCAGCCTGGGTGTCTGAGCCCAGCTGCTGGTGGGATCCAGCCTCTACATAGGTATACATGTATATTTTCCCCACTACTAACCTACATCATGGAAAGCAAAAGAGATGAGCAGGATGAAGCCGTTGGTGCTGTTTGTATTCCTGTGAGTGCTCTGTGTGTCTGCCTGTGCTGATTTGTGTGGCCAGCCATGTCCATGTGTGTATTTGTGGTGTATGTATATGTGTGTTTCTCTGTGTGTGCCCACTGGTAGTGCATACTCAGCCTTGCCACTGATCAGACCTGTTAACATGAGTTGTGGCAGCCTTGACTCTGGTGGGGTGCTGGATTTGGCCTCCCCCTTATAATACCATCTGATGTAATTGAAAAGTACAGTTCAGACAAAAATGAAGAGAAAGCAAGCTTTCTATTTTTGCCAGAGTGTGTCTGTGTTTGAAAAATACATGTGAAAAAAAAAAAAAAAAAAAAGCTATGTAATCCAAATGCAATGGTAGGAAAGAGCACGATGAAGCTATTTACTCAAAGAAGTGTCTGTTTTATGCATCTCAGGTTTTGCAGGAGAATTGTTTATAGATAAGAACTTTATGAGAAGTATTCATACAGAGAAGAAAAGTTTAACAATTGCGTGAGTCATGTTTCACCTCTTAAAACTTGTTTTATGTAATTTTAATAATGTCTAATGTTAGCAACAACTGGCTACCTCTCCCACTGTTTAATCAATACCAATAACTCTTCTACAGCTAGGGTGGAAATATTTTGCTATTTGCCATATGTGTTCCAAAGCCCTCTCGGATTGCTGTTATACATGCAGTGCTTGGTGACCCAACACCAGGTCTCGGGCAGCTGATTTTCCAAAAAGCAAACCTTACTTTAGTATTTAACTCTTTATTTTTCAAATGTTTTATTTTTTTTTTGCATGCCTTTGATAATTATAGTATAATCTTGATCCTCCCTGAACTGAACCCAGTGCATAGTCAATGAGCTCATTCTACCTCACTCCCCAGACTTAAGAGAACTGCTAGTGATGAAGAGAAACAGAATTTTACTGGGAAAGTTATTCTCAGTAAACACTGGAACTCTTGGTGGCACATGCGTTGAAAAGCCCAAAGGTACAGAACTAAGGTTCTGTTCTGAAGCAACCAGGTCTCCAAGCAGTATCTTGTCACTGTAACTTGGTAGCTGTAAGTGACCTCCTGCAGTCACCAGAGGTTATTTTTGCCAGTTATCAGATGATGTATCATTAACCTTACTTACAGGTGTTTCCTGTAAAGGCTTGCCCTGAGACCAACATTTTGTTGTAAGAGTAGTGACCTTTAATAATCTAAGATCCGTATACGCTTTGATTTTAGTTTAAACTTATTGTCTGACAAATTAACATTGTATTAAGCTGGATGAAATAATAACATTTGTTCAAATGGCAATTCTTCAGCTTCAAAAGGTCCAAGGAATGGTTCATATTTATCGTTGCCAATTTTTTTCTGGAAGCAGTTCTCAAATATTCGTTAAGAAGAAATGATGAAATACCTTTAACATTCTAACTCTCTGGAAGTATGAGGAGGAAGCCATACCACATTCAGCTTGCTGTCAGTGCTGCTCTACTTCCTTCATCTGAAATCTGTCACAACAACCTAGTCTTACAAATATTGGTTTACAGCATCATGTATGCACACACCTGTTTGCAAATTGGTCATGTTATATAACTAATATCTTGTAAATCAGTAAAGTGAACAGACTTTGAATGAATGAGATGCTTTTAATGTAGCTGAGTGTGCTAATAAAACTAGATATTTCCCTCAATTATTGTAAAGTGTCTGTAGTTTCAGATGGTTAGGGAAGACAGATCAAACAAACACCTTAAGAGATCTTCTCAGCTATTTCTAATTAAAGGACTTTGCTAGTCCAGAAATACAAGCAGAATCCTTGGAAAACTACTCTCATTTTGGGCATGTTTGGCAGTAAAACTTTTAAAAAGTGAAATCTATTATCTAAAAGGTAAGAAGGAAAACGAAAATGTCATTTTTTTTTTTCTGCCAATAGATAGATGCAATGGTCTCCAATGAAGTAGAACTTGATGTGAAAAATTGAGGTGGAAGGAAGAATTGTATTATATCTGGTTCTGTCTTTATCCAGGTGATGTGCAAGACAACACATTGAATAACTCGGTGTGTGTTTGACAGGGCAGGGAAAAGAACAAAAGGAAAAGATGAGTTTTGTTTTATTTCATTTTATTTTATTCAGAATTACAAAAAATCTGAAATCATTGAGCCCAATCAAAATACAGTCCTAACTGTAGGACTATATAGGAAGGTTTAAAATTTCAATTTAACTTGTATATAAATACAATTATTAATATATATCTCCCTCCCTGAAAGTATTTACTGAAGGAAATAAAAAATATAGAAGTAGGAAAACTTGTATGTATATCAAGCTGCTGTTTTAGCCAGATACATGGAATAAAAGATTAGATTGTGTGTACTGTGTATATCCATTGACTACAGCTTTCATGTGAAAACATTTGAAGGTTTATTGGTCCTACAGTACCTTAAATCGTCTTTTGTCAGATTCTAGATTCTGGATTGAGGTTAACTTTAGAAAGAATATTTTAGTTGGTAACATACCCCACTTTTCTGTTTTAAAGTAAATAACATAAATCACTCTTTTATTGGAATTAAAAAAAAAAAATGAAGAGAAAGAAAAAGTCAAAATGACGAAATAACACACAACAGAAATGGACATCTGCCTCCCTCCACCTTCACAGAGAATCACAGAATCACAGAATCATTTAGGTTGGAAAAGACCTCCAAGATCATCCAGTCCAGACTATAACCTAACACTAACAAGTAATCCATTAAACCATGTCACTAAGCTCTACATCTAAATGTCTTTTGAAGACCTCCAGGGATGGTGACTCAACCACTTCCCTGGGCAGCCTGTTCCAATGCCTCACAACCCTTTCATTGAAGAAATTTTTCCTAACATCAAACCNCATCAAACCTAAACCTGCCCTGGCGCAA
>VXAA01006631.1:0-22739 GCA_013399115.1 Anseranas semipalmata
ATTCTGTGATTCTGTGATTCGTGGTTAAAATGGAGGACAGATGCCACCACAACCAGCAAGCACAGTTAGAAGGCGTTGCATGATTAGGCTTGCAGGAGCAGCAGGCTGTGTGTGGGGCGCTGTGTTTGAATGGCTGTTTTCAGTGACCACAGCGGCATGAAGGGTGCACTCACGCCTGAGTCACTGGGACTAGCAGGTAGCCTTTCTGTTCCTGTCTCCTGTCACTGCCTCAGGTGTGGGAGGGGACAAAATGGCCGCCAGTCCCCCCACCCCCTTCCCCCAGCTACCCTGCTGTGCCCTACAGGGAACGTGACAGCACTTCTGCCCCTGCAGGCCTCATCCCTCACACTGGTGACAAGGCAAGAGATGCCAGCATGACTATTAAGGTTAAAACTTTCCTCTGGATGCCTTAAAAGGAGTTGAATGACTTGTTCTGGCTTCCTCCCATGCGATGTGACTGTGAGGAAACCTCTGCTGCATTGCAAAGATTCTCCTTCTTATTTCTCTTGTCTTGTAATAGTTTAAACTCCTGTAAGTCTACTAATCATACTTTTGTAAGTAGTACAGTGCTATTACTTTGAGGAAAACTTTAAAGGAAGATTGCAGTTCTTTACAGGAAGTTTTTTTTTTGTTTGTTTTTTTGTTTGTTTGTTTGTTTGTACTTGCTGGTGTTTAGCTCATGGGCCATGTTTGGGGGCTTCATGTGCCATACGGGGCCCCTCAGGGTGGCATGCAGCCCTTGCCCGGCACTCCTGCTGGCTCTGTAACCTCTGAGCCTGGCTGCGGTGAACACAGGCTGGACTGCCATCGTTTGCTGGCCTCTGGGCCATACGTGACTTGCATAGTGTCTGCTGCAGTTCCTTTTGTTGCTGCCTAGCAGTATCTTTAGAAAGGAAAAGAGGAGTAGAAAAGTTTGGGGGGAGGAGGAGAATAGGTAGGGATTGAGGTCAGTGGGAGCCACTGGATTCAGGGAGGGAGTAGTGGGGTAGCAGGTCCTCTACTGCAAAAAAAGGATTGCAATGTATTTTAGACTGCAGCCTTGCTCATGGCTGAAATCCGTCAGGAGGTGATCCTGTGGGGACCATCAGACTTGCTGAGTAATGGGAGGTCCACGGGAAGAAGAAGAGATGGACACTCCTATGGCCTTGGAATCCTGTTACCTTCTATCACAATGCTATTACATTCTGGGGACATTTTTGCTATCATGAGCTTGGGTGGTACCTCTCTGTTTAGGGATGCTGCACACAGTCTGAGGAGAGCCCCTGTAAACTGGGGTTCTGGTCACCCCTCCCTGATGTGACACAACAAGTGACCTATTCAGTAAACTGGTATTTATTCAAATGTGCCAAACATTTTTCATGTAAGGTGGCAGGAGGATGAATACTAGAACTAGTAAATTCCTTTTTCAGCCACTATTAGTGAGACCAAAACATTTTCTTGTGCAGCAATGATCCCTGTATGTCATCTTTTTCTCATAGTCACTCCTCTGCAGTTTCTTTTGTAAGGCTGTTTGTATGCAGTCTTTCTTGCTAGGCAGGCAAAATTGTCTGGGCATCGCTTTGTGAAGTAGGTTGGAAAGGCAAATGTGTAAGTGGCTGAGGCTGTACAACTGTGACTGGAGGTCAGGCCGATCCAAATATCAGCGACTGGGAATCTGTCTCTGCCTAGCTGTGCTCCTCATTGCACCAGTAGTGAACGGTGGTAGTGGTGGCATCAAGGTTGATGCTGGGAGGTCCCTACAGACACTGTTGCATATATAATCTAAGTAGGTGACACAGTCTCAGATGCTGGGTAGGAAGTGGTGAGTGCCATGCAGCATGACCGAAGTCACCAGAAAGGAGGGCGAGAGAACTGGGACTCGAGCTCGGTTCCTGTGCCTCCCTTGCCTCAGTGAGGAAATTTTGCTGTAAAATCTCTGCTGCGACTGCCACCCTTCCAGACGGCATGTCGTCTCTCCTGTCATCAGCTGCTGAACTCTGGCCTCAAAGGACAAGATTTATCATGTGTTTATGTGGATTTGCTTTGTGAAAACACAATAGTCCATGTATTAATTAAGGTCTTACAAAACATGTAGGCTGATGATTTCTGTTTGGACAGTGCATTTTTCCATAAATGTATAGCTTGTAACTCTTTTTTTTGGGGTACATATTTTTAGAACAGAACTTAAATTTTGTGAATATCTGTTGAACATGAAGATAAGACGACGCGCGCCTTTCTCAGAATACAGGGTGTGAGAATTTGTGTGTATGGCCTACTAACCACAAGGGGCGGAAGACCAAACTGCCTGGCTTCTGCTGTGGTGTGACAAGGCACAAGTCACTCCATCTCTCCTTATGCCTTGCTGCTTCTTTGCTTTTGTACACTTCAGGTATGGCTTTTCAGTAACGTTGTCTTCACTCTGTATGTTATGTACGGCACCCAGCCTTGTGTGGCCTGAATCACAGTTGCATCCCAAAGTGCTGTTGTAACATAAATAATAATTACAATATTGCATATGTATTATAATTAATTTAGTAACATGGCCTCTTATGCAGGATTCATGGAGCTTTTCGGTGATATTGTCTTGGTTTCATAAATTAACTTTACTGTCATTTGTAAAGCTTTCCTGAAGCTTCTTTGTTTTGAATGTTTCTAATGTGCCTGAAGTATTTTGGTACATGGTATTTAAATACAATAGGAATCATTTAAAAAAAATAGAATACCGATCCTGACAATGTCACTCTTGCTCCCTCTCCTTCAGTCAGTCTTTTAGTTAGTTTTGTAGGAATTTTATATCTAAAACAAACCAGCTATCACAGAAAGCTATTGGTCAGATCTAATCAAAATGAACCTTACTCCTACTTTAATAATTTCCCACAATGAATTCTTGCAATCTCAGAGGAGCCTTTCATTAGGAGAGCTCATAGCCTTTGAAAGAACAATGAACTTGTATTTCATTGCAACAGCCTGTTGAGTTGAGTGGTTATGATCCCCATTTTACTGATGAGCAAACTGAGGAACAGAGAGAAGTGACTTGCCTGGGGCTATGTGGGAAATGGGATATGAACATGGCTGACTTCTGGTTTCAGTCACTTAAAGTATTTTCATCTTTGTTTTTTTTTTTTTTTTTTTTTTTTTTTTTTTTTTTTTTGGTCTTATTTCCCTAACATTTATATTCTTTCATGAGTGCCTTTTCTTGAAAATTAGTGTACATTGAACAGTCACTCTTACTTGTACTGTCTATTTAAGGTTTTCTTTCATTTCTATAAATCTCTCTCTCTCTCTCTCTCTCTCTCTCTCTCTCTCTCTCTCTCTCTCTCGGTATCTTGACACACACATGCAGTTTCTCCCTCCCTCCCTCTTTCTCTCTTCACGTTCTAAATAGGGGCTCTACAATGGGAGTATAGGGACTGAGCCCTAGTTTGCTTGTTTGTTAGATGTTGTGGCTCTAGGAAGAGGTGCCCGTTTATTTGGTATGTTCCAGTAATCTAATTGTAAAAGTGGAATTACCACTTAAAAGATGTGCAAGAATGATGGGGAGAGAAGATCTTTAAGCCATGAAGCTAAAATGAACTGAAGTTATAAGCTGGAAAGTGCTGCCGTTGCTGCTGTGGAGAGAAGCTTTATTTGAAATTACAAAATGAAAATTACCGATCAATGCAGCCAGAATGGAATGATTGATATTTCAATTGCACTTCTAGAAAATGTAACATAGCATAAAGATACACTATTTACCTTCTTTTCAATTCCAAGTTTTTGCACATTATAATAACATATATAAGTGCATAAGTGGGCATTTCCAGACGGTGCAGTTGGGAGCAGAGATGAAAAGAGCTGCAGTATATATCAAACTTCAAGCAAAGCTCTGCTGCAGTAGCATTTGCTTTTAGGAAAACAGTGACAAGAATGGTCTCCCATGGTTGAACTTATGTTTTCTTTCCCTGAGTGATGCTGTAGAATGTAACGGTCAGGCAGGAACTGCACCTGCCATGATCTGCACTGTCGCTGTTATCTGTGCAACGACAGGATGAGGAATGAGTGCTTAGAGTGCAGAACTTGTTAACAACTTTTCTATCCCTACAGCAGTTCCTGGGAAGTACCTAAAAGTTCATATATTCCACAGTGAAGAACACCTTAGTTCTTCTGCCCTTGTATCTCTGGATATGTTACTGCAATCCTTGGAAGTAGACTTCTTGCTACTTAAGTGCTGTGGAGGTGACCTAAGAGAAGAATTTGTGCTCCATACCTTTTTGATGGATGAAATACATCATAGAGATGAAGAGCATTGCTTCATTTTACTTTATGCATGAAATTAAATGCTAAAATATTCTTAGCATAGTAAAGTAAATCACCATTCTAAAGCTTGGGCTAGGTCTCCATCCTCATATTGTGTTCCTGCTAATGATTTATGATTTCTGGCTATGGCTAAACCATCGAACACTTACTTAAGGAATGGGGAATATTTATTTGCTTACAAATATTCATCATGAAACTACACAAGACTTAAAGAATCTATGTAAGAGTAGAAAATTTATTTTGGCTTTTGGAAAAGCCTTGTTTGTACAGTATCTACACCTCTGGCTATATTTGACCTGCTGCTACTTCGGAGAAAGAAGCTTCCTTTGAGAATGTGCAAAAATGTGATTTTGAAACTGCCTATTCATTTTTTCAATTGCTAAAGTATCTACAGAGACAGGTTAAAACAGCTATATAAATATTATGATTTTCAGGAATGTTTAGCTCATTGTATTTCTGTAATCAAAAGAAAAGGTCAAGTCCTGTGTGTGGTTGTAGAACAGCAATAGCACAGTTCTGTCTTCTGCTACAGACTTTTAACAAATTTATGCTGCTGTAATGGAATGTGTAGTTTGGCCCTGCAGTACCATTATGCCCTATTCATTCCCATAGCAGAAGCTCTAATTTTCTATGACATCATAAGTGGTTGCTATGGATATGATTGCTGTGACACAAACATGGTTAGTGATTAGGACATCAGATGAAAAAAGGTTATGTGAAGAGGAACTCTTCAGGAACTGCAGCCTGTTTTCATGCAAATGTCCCTAGCACAAAGCGGCGGACGAGGAATGCAGAAAATAGAATAAATAACCAGAATTGCCTCTAAATGAAATGTTTTACCAAGTTTTCCCTGAAGCATCAGCAGCTCTTTAAACATGCTGGTGATGGCCCATCACAAAGCCAGATGTTACCATTTATCAAGTAAAGTAAAGAGCCCCTCCTGCTTCCACAAATATGAACTGAATATGAAATCAAATGGAAAACTGCTGCACTAACACCGGAGAAGACATAATGTAACTTTTAAGCTATCGACAGACTTGAGAGTAAAAGAAGTGTATGACAGGAAAGAATAAGTGTCGTCAGCATTACTTGATTCATCTTTCAAAGGCAAAATTGCAGCCATATGTATAGACTTAAATCAGTTGATGGATGTCCTACAGGTTATGGTTTCCTTCTCTTCTCTCTCTGTCACCTTCTCCTCCCTTTCTATACGCAGGTCAAGTGCTCCTTAGGGAAAGGACCCATTGCAAAAGCTCTGAGCAAGCTTCCCACAGCCCCAGGCTAGCAAAATTGGTGTATAAGACACAAGGATAGCAGTTGTAAATAATTGTTACACTTCACAGAATCACAGAATCCTTTAGGTTGGAAGAGACCTTCAAGATCACCTAGTCCAACCTATGACCTAACACTAACAAGCCCTCCACTAGACCATGTCACTAAGCTCTACATCTAAACGTCTTTTAAATACATCCAGGGATGGTGACTCGACCACCTCCCTGGGCAGGCTGTTCCAATGTCTAACAACCCTTTCAGTAAAGAAATTTTTCCTAATATCTAACCTAAACCTCCCCTGGCACAACTTTAGCCCATTCCCCCTCGTCCTATCACCTGACACGTGGGAGAATAGACCAATAATTGCAAACGTACTTTCTCTTCCATATCGGTCTGAAACCAGATGAAAGAAGAAGTTGGTCTACATCCAGCTGAGCACAGCTGAGCCAGTGCCTGGGTGAGAGTGATGTGTGTAAGGAGAGGCTAATGCAGTCAGTCCCCCACCCTCTTCACCAAGAGCATTGGTCCTCCTGCACTGCAAAATGATGTGGAGCATCCAAATTCTGATCAACTGGAATGCTGGCTTATATGGTCAGGCAACATCAGCTGTAAAAGCATTTTTTTCTAATGTTGTTTTACCTAGAACTTGTCCTTTCCACTCAGATGGGGACCTGGCTATGTAGGATGAAGTAACCATTTTAATGCTGGATTGATGTAACTCGGTGAGTTTGGGATTAAATGCAGAAGCATTCAAAGACTCCAGGTCTTCAGAAAAGGCATGTACAAAATGACAACAGCCCAGTGTTACTGTAGGTGTAAAAGCCTAATAATGTAACCATGTAAGGGTTTGTGGCAAGAGGTGCAGGAAAAATGATAAAGTTGGAGAAAACAGATATGCTTTCATGCATGTAACTGCTTTTTCAGGTCTGAAGGTTAAGCAGCAAACTTCAAAGTACATATTGAGGGTAATTGTTTGGCTAACTTAATTAGGTTAACTCCAATTAGACACTTTGAAAGAAAAGGGCAGTTGGGACCTGTGGAGCATCCAGAGAGAGCAAGAGAGAGGTGATGGGGTCGTTGTCTGAATGGTTTTTTATTAACATTTGAAATTTTGTGTTAGTTGGAATGGCATAGAAGGAAAATTATAAAATGACGTAAAACCAGTATGGCTACCAAGCTCATGATTTTTAGTACTGTATTAGGTTATACTTTAAGTTCCCAAGGTCTTCTTTTTGGAAGTAATGTGTAGGTCTTCTTTACATGCAAAGTCTGAGAGATCAGAGACTGAAAAGCTGTACTGTGAAAAATGTTCTCTAATTACTATTTCCGTCCTTTACATGGTGTATTTCAGTGTTCACTTGGTGCATAGTGATGAAGCGTGCTACATCCTGGGATGAAGGAAGAATAGTTCTGTCATGCAATATTGGCTGCAGTGGCTGTGCGGATAACGTTTGTGTTTCTGGTTGTGCTCTAGTGCGAGCTGGTTCCTTTCAGCATTTGGTTTGATGCTCACACGTGGACTATGGAGGTCATTTTAGTAACTGTACTGTACAGCTGGGGTATACTTGGTCAGGTTACGCTGGTAGATACACAGCTGAAGGGGATGAAATAAGTTCCCTCTGCAACATATGAGCATAGTCAGTGTCTGTGCTTCAATTTAGGCAGGGGCCATTCTGTCCCAGTGCTGCCACTAGCAGTGCATTCTCCTCCAGAAGGAGGACTGAGGCAAAGTCCACCCATCTGCAGCGGCTCCAGGAGGTCCTGTGCACAATTTCTGCCTCTCAGAGCTTCCCCTCAGTTTGGTGCCTGTTGTACAGTTTGAGCCCAATATGTTTCAGGAGGGTGGTTGTGGAAGTGGGGGAGGGGGTCGCTAAATTATGGTTGCTGTGGGAACCATAACTTTGAATTTCTTGACATCTGTCCAATGACAATCTCAACATTAACGTTGCATTAACATAGTTTTTTTGCATTTAATTAAAAAAGATGATGGCCTGGAATCTGTTAAGGAATTTAAAGCCAACATTTAAACTGTTTGCTGGGAGCAGAGATGTCAGAGCCTCTGCTCTGGAAACACTCATGTGCGCTCACTAAGCATTCTGACAATGTACAATAGCCACAGAGATGAGAAGTGAAAGCATGATGTTTGTAAAACTGTTGCCTGTTTGTCTCCTTCTGGTGGCTTTGCCCATCTTTCCTGTCTGAAGGAAACTGCTCTGACTGAATTTAAAATAACTTGGAAACTAAATAATTGTCTCCAGTTCCTCCATACGCTGTCGCCCAGTGCTGGCCACTGACTCACTTGTGTGTGCAGGCTGAGTTTTCTGGGATCTTGTTTCTCCAGCCTACGCTGTCGTCCTGCAGGTTCTTAAGGGCTGATGGCAGAAGCTCTTTTCATGTATCAAGATATGCCTGACTATAAATGCCTGACTGTGGTATTCATCCTGATTTCTGGACTTGTAAAAATGTGTTTGGGTTTTCCACAAAATATTCTGGTGCACTTGCTAATTGGTTTCAATTTTGAAGGTTATGCAAAAACCATTTATGGCTGATAGGTGTTTCACCTCGAAAGGTTTGGAGGAGCTGAGCTTTATAACTGTCTTTTGTAACCTTGTCTTATTTCAATAAGTTCAGCTATCAGACAAATAGACATATGGACTATGCTAAAGTTAGGTGCTGTAGATAGGAGAAAGATGTTCATATGGCACTCGTGTTATTTAGCCTTCTCTCATAACAGAATACCATACTGTTAAAAATTGTCTATTTTTATGTAATTCTTCCACTTATATTGAGATAAAAAAAATTATTAGTCTAAGGTTGGCTCACATCATCAGAGCTTCTGAATGTTGGCAACTTCCCTACAGTCTGTTGCAGGCAATAACTGCCAGGGAAGTTGCTTGAACACAGGCAAAAAATAGGTCTTCCTGCTGAGCCACCAGCCCAGTAACGTAAGGAAGAATTTAATACCATGGCCTTAAGAAAGTTTCCGTGTTCTTCACAGACAGTCGTGCCTTTGGTAAGGTGACGGAGGGAGAATATAAAATCCCAGAGTTACTTCAAGCCTTGAAAAAGTTGTGAAAGAAGACTTGGCAGTTAGTAGCTTTATGTAAAAGATTTTTGCATATAAATTGCATATGCATATGACATTTTAGCTCCAACTTTACATGTGTTTTGGAGGTTGGATGCAATCTTGTCCCTGCCTGTCTGTTTGCTTTTGCCATAGCTGCATCAATATTAATCCTGTTGTTTTTTTCCCTCTGGCTTTTTTTTCTTAATTTCCCTCTCTTCCAGTTTTGACTTAAAAACTAGCAGGTTCCTTTTATCCCAGAAAAAAAATCTAGGCATCTCTCCTCTATTTTTTTAAATGAATTATTATATTTAAAGCATGCATATTTCTTCTTTGTCTTTTGAGTAGACTCTCCCGTATTCATCTGGTGACAAGAAATGGCTAGAGAGCTGGTAAGATGAAGAGAGATTCCTTTACTGGAGACCTTTTCTCTTCTTTAAAGGGAAAGAAACATTCTTTAAGTACTATTGCTATCCTGTCTCCCACCCCTAACAGTATCATCACAGAAACACGGGCTTTGCCTTACCAAGTAGCTGCACGCTGTATTTAAGAAATGCCTCTATTCTAAGCTTAGAGTTGGATGGACCATTTAAAAATGACTGTTTATAAATTATGTTGTCTTTTTGTTTGCAGATTGTCAGTGAACAGCCTAGTTCATCTCCCTTTCTTTTTGTCTCATTATTCATATCCTCCCAGGTAACATATTTCATTCTTTGGGTTTCTTGTAAACTGTTCTGAAAAATAGAATCAGGTTCCGGCTTATGTTTTTGAGCCCTGTTTTTAAGCTGCGCTGCCATGTGCTGCCCCTCATTACCTGCATGATGGAGGTGGTTGTGAGCAGGAGGATCTGAACGACCTACAGTTCTTTGTCCCCATGAAAGGTAATCAAAGTTAAGAAATTTTCACATTCAGTCCAGCTAGAAATGGCAGTGTTTCCCCCAGTGTTAGCTGATGAAATAAGCAATCCCCCTTCCCCTCCAGTTCTAGTAACAGTGACTCATTTCAGTTAAGTCACTTGGAATTACTTTATTACTACAGTGGGAAAATTGAGGCACTCCAGGATATGGTAGCACATCACCAATATCTGTAGTGGAGGGGAGCTTCAACAAGCAATTTGCAGAACTGCATCTCACTGCGAATGTGCCTTTCCTCTATCTAATATTTTTTATTATTTAAAACAGTGTTTGGATTTCAGCTTTTTTTTTTTTCCTACTAAAATTTCCCACGCTACTGATTTGTTGTTTTAGTTTTAATGAACTGAAAGTTGGAGAGTGTTAAAGAGCTAGGGATTATCTTTAAAGCCTCATATTTTCTAGCATATTTTTTCCCCCTGAATGTTTTTAAGTCAAAAAACTGTTATCTCACAATCATTCTCACTAATTTCCTAAGATGGACACATGATGCAATTAATACCTTGAACCTGTGGTCCAAAATAAATGAAATTGACAACTCAGTGGTTCAAGTTAGCACAACGTTTAATTTGATTCCTAAGCACATAAAAGTTGCTTCCAGTTGAATAAGAGAATGTAGCTGAACACGGGCTGTAATGATGCATCAAAAGGTATGACATCCCCACTCAAATCATTTATAAACAGCAGAAGAATTTTAAGAACTGAATTACTACCTGAACTTCAAAAGAGACCATGTATTTCTATTAATATAAAGAACAATTGCGGGCTGTTAGCCGTTAAGTTATTTGAATATGAAATTCATCAAAAAGGTGGTGGAGGAGGAATATATCTGCACTCTAATGTGGATAAAGGATCTTCTGTGTGAGGTAAAATTACTTCTGAAATCAGAAAAGTTTGAATAAACTCTAAAGAAGAGGTGCAACTTTCTCTTCAGAGTGCCTTTATTCTAGCCTCAGCTCAAACTGTCAGCTTCTTTCCAACCAGATCCTGAACACACCTAAGATGCAAATTTCTCTTTCTACAGCCTGGATCCATTCCTGACTACAATTTTTCTGAAACTTCCCAACCTTCTTTAAAAAAAAATCCATCTTTTACACTGTTTTTCCCTTTTCCCTTTCCTTTCCTTTTATGAAATAAAAAGACAAAGCCATTGGAAATAGAGTACATGTTTATCCTTAACATAGGAATTGCCCTGTGGAAAGTGGAGGATGCCCCCATACGTGGGGGCTCTGCTCCACATCACTACAAATCTCCACCCTGACTCTTTTCACAGATCTTGTCTCCCAGCAGTGAAACAGGGGGCTAAAGTTCTTTTTTTACTGGAAATAAATACTCACTGTACTGTACGCTGTCATAACAGAGCTTTCCGGTGTCACCTTTTCACCTCTTTTTTAGTTGATGAAAGCCCTTTCAAGGTGCGAAGAAGGGCCAATATTCTGAACTGGAATTTCTTGCACAGTTTTGCTTTCACAGAGGTGTAGCAAGCAGCAGATAAATTTGCTTTCTGTATCAATGTGAGTAAGCAGAGCTGGTACTGCAGAGCAACCTTTGTCCCTGGGACCTGGGCAGCGATGTTCGGCTAGACAGATAAATAACCACATTCAATCTGACAGCCTATTTAAGGGGTAAAGTGAGCAAGTTTTAGCGTGACTCTACACCAACTCTGTCTTGCTAATTACTGCTTGAATGAAAGCTGTTTTTCAGGGCCCCAATATCTGCCAGGCACAGCAAAGGAAAACAATAATGAAAGAAGGCTTGACATTCTGTCTATAAGATGCAGATTGTGTAATTTCAGACTTCTGATTTTTAGATTAGCTAAGCATATTCCTAATGTTGCCACACATTGATTCAGGATAAAATAACAACAAAATGGAACAGGTAATCATGAGGCAGTTTGAAAAAGTCTGTTCCTGTTCTGTGTGGGAGACATAATGAAGTTAGCAGTAGTAGCACAAGCAGGATGCTCTGACATTTGATTCATTCAGCTTAGTTTGTAGGCCATTTCTCCATAGTTTTCAAGCTCTGAAAACTCAAAGGTTTGTTCACTCTCTAACGCTGATCAACTTGGGATGGGGGGAAAACCTAATAAAAGAATGGAAGTTCAAGTGAATGTGTAGATGGGACATGTTTTAGTAGGAGAGGGGGAAAAAAGGCAAACAAACCAACCAAAATTTAGATGTGCTTTGTTTCATTCATTTAGATGTCTTCTAGATTGGCAGCTTTGGATGCAGGATGAGATGAGAGCTTTGTGTAGTGAAACTACGGTCACTAGAGTGGAGAAGAAAACCATCAAAATTTATTTCATGTCTGACACAGAACAAGTATTAAGCCAAAATCTTTTATTTTACAGAACTAAATCTGAACTTGCATGTGAAAGAGAAAAAGGAAATAGAGAAAGAAGCTTAAAGAAATAAAAAGAGGAAGTGGGGGGAAAAAAGGCAGTACTAAAACTGCAGTCTTAGCCTTCTAAACCCTTTTGCTTCTCTGATTGATACTTTTCAATTATACCTTCCCATTTCACTGACATTTGAAATGCTATTTTTTTTCTAGCGATAACTTCAAATGCTTAAGTTCCAACAGCACCAGTAACCCTGTTTAGCTGTAGTAGTAAATTGGTTCCTTGTACAACATAATGGCAGTGACAGCCTTTTGCTAGGGAAATGAGTTCTCCAATGGGACATGCCTATGATAAGACGTCCGGTTTTGAAATTGTATTTCTCTGTATCAGAATTAAATCTGGACTTTATATTTCTTTGCTGCCACTGCTCTGTAGCTGGTCCCTATACAGTACGACCAAAGACTGACAAGTAATGCTTACACAGGAACCCTTTCACTTAAATTGGATTTGTCCTTTTATGTTTCCTCCTATTATTAGCTATTAAAATCTCTCAAAACCTTTTTTAAACAGTGATAGGGTTTGGCAAACCTGAAACTCACTTACTGGGAGGAGGAAAAAAATAGAATTCTGGTATTAACAGCAGTAATTTCCTTTCCTAGGTAAAATTAACTCGCATTTAGTAAAATACAGTATTGATTCCCTGTGTTATATGGTAAGATATACGGAGTATCTTCATTGTGTTGAGAAAGGTCAGGATTTGAATGTATTATATGGGCACAGCTAAAGGCCTTTTAAAAAGGATACCAAAGAAAACACAAATCAGTGCCACTCCTGGGTACCTTTAGAAAATCCAAGCCTGCTTTCTTCTGGCTGTCATATTGTATTTCTTTGAGCCTTTAATGGTTAAAACAAAAGTAATGTGCCTCCTGTGCTGTTTGATTTGCATTGGTGCCTGACAGTACTTTAAGTGTGTGCATTTTGTTAGTGTATTATTACTATATGCTGGAATGGAACAGCACAATGGAGGTCACTAGGAGATCATCACCATATGTAATTTCATTTTAACCTTAGCTTTATATTATCACTTAAATAACAAAATAATAATCAGTAGGTGGGAAAGCGGAGTTCTTTTTTCATTTCTTGTGGTAAAAAATTAACTCAATGTGACCCTATATCGGTTGTCTCATTACAGATACCAGTACCATTTCTTCTTTCTTCAGAGAAATGTTCCTTGCAAATTTAGGAGAGAAACTGCTTCGATCTTCAGAGATCTTCAGGAAGGAAAAAATAGTTTACATTTTGGCAATGGCCTCTGACTCATTTCTGATTTAATTTAAGTGTGGGATGTCTTTACAGTAGAAGTTACAGACAAGAATATGTTCGGACCAAGATGGGTCTTGAAATGAGCTTTCTTGAAAAGGCTACTGGTTTCGTACATATACAGACTATCTATGTAACATTTATGTGTGATTTGAAAAAGCTGCAATTTTTTGTCTTCAGTTTGCATCAGCAAACTCTAACATTGGGCCAGATGATATTCTTCTTACTTATGGTGGTGATTCCACCACACCCACTAAATGATTAAAAACGATTTTATTAAATTATTAAATTTACTGTGTAATGAGTATTTGGCCCTTTAATTGCTGATCTTTTCACTTTTTAAAACATTGACCAGAATATAACTTTTACAGCCTCTGCCTGTGTTTTCTAAATGTCATTAATAATCAGAAATGTTGAATACAGAAGGGCAAGTTAAATCCTGTCATTGAAACAGCAAACAGCTTTAGTCAAATGTATTGGCACAGGATTAAAAATGCATCAAGCATGTATTTGTCTTCTCAATGGGAAGCCCTTATTAATAGTTTGAAGAGTAGAAAGCTTAGCCTTATACAACAAGCACTGTAGTTGTTTTTTTTTTTTTTTAAATATATTTTAATGTGTGAAATTGCAGGATGCCAAGGTTGCCATTAGAGCTCCTCTCTCATTCCAGTAATTTTCCCACTTAGATTCATTCTTTCCTTTCACAAAAAAAGCACTTCATAGTGGTCACAGCAGAAATGCAGTGATACTGAGTAGAGAGCAGTACTCTTGCAAGGTTAATTACTATACCACTGTCAAAATATTGGACATAACTACAAGGACATAAGTCGGCTCACTTCTCTGAAAAATCTCTCCCCTTTTCTTATGCACAAGACTCCTCTAAGGAAGTGTATGTGCTTTATTCTTAATTTTAGAAGAAATGTGGAGCTGTAGGCAGGATATTTTAGAGAAACCTCCTTCTTTCATTATGACCCCAGTGCAAGACAATAGAATGAAACCACTGAATTCAATAGACCTGTGGACATGACTCCTACCTCAGGGGTCCCTTTGAAAAATAGATCAGGTGAATTGTCTATATTCAAAATTTTGTGTTGGCTTCTGACTCTAGAAATTTAAAAGCAAAAGTGTTTGTCTTCAACCTTGTCATCCTTCCCTATCCAGCCAAGACATGTAGGAGGTTTGGGGAACTGGAAAAACAGCTTCTCTGTATTTGGGAGAAAACCACATCTAATTAAATTTTAAAATGAAATTAAGGGAAACCACCAAATCTATGTGTGGCCTGGCAGATGCCATAGTCTGTGTTTATTAGCTGTGGGCCAGCAGGTTGGAGGCCCCTGAAGCCCTTACTGGAAACCTACAACACAAAATTAAACTGATTTCTCTACCTCATTCACAAATTTGATCAAACTCTGCTTAATGAAGAGTGTGTATGAGTCTCTCCCTGGCTTACAATTTCTAGCAAATGTACAGGAATGCTTCTTCTACAGATGGTGACAGAATAGCTAAAGGCAAAATCTGACCAGGTTTGTTCTGGACCACACACTTTCCTGTTCTAATCCAGCCCATTGATACCCCCTCAGCTGAGTTAAATAACAGTCTTGTTAAGAGGTCAACATTAGTCCACTCCTATATTTCACCCAGATCTTTTTGTGTTGTCATTTCTGCTTTTTTGACAGCCAGCTGCTGTCACTTGGCCATATTGTTGTGGTCCTTTTGCTGATGCTTGCTGGCTGAGCATGCTCTTTTCTCTAGCTGTCAGGTCCAACCCAGCCCTCTGCTACCACTTGATGGAACTGGCCTGGATGTTTTCCAACAAGGAGCCCAGATGTAGGAAACAGGTTTCTGCATTATCAGATGTAGAAAACAGGTTTCTGCATTATCGTCTTTCACCAGACCTCTTTGCCCTAGGCACTGCTTTTTTGTTTAGGCAATACCAGAATTTTGGATGGGCTATCAGGCCTTCAAAGATTACTTTATGTTTGCTGAAAAGGAAAGTTGATCTGACCCACCAAGGTGTGTCCAGTGTTTATTTTGAACTCCTCATACAGCTTGACTGAGAAATGGGCTGAATAAACAGAATTGAGGCTGAATTCTAAAAGAATAAATGTGGGAAATGTCTTGTGCTTTGCTCTGCTCTCATACAGCACACATTTTATTATTTACTCTTCTCAAATCATTTTTGAAATGTGCTCACCACATTATTCTGTGAGCAAGAACAACTCGTTAAATTAACAATGCAAATAAAAACAATTAACAAGCTGACCACGTCTGCTAATAAGCTCAACCAAATTTGCAAGCTGACATAAACCACCACCACTACCAAAAAAAAACCACCACAGACCCCCCCAAACAACAACAACAACAAACAAACAAACAACCCCCCCCCCAAAAAAAAACCAACAAAAACCAAAAAACAAACAAACAAAAAAATCCCAAACCTCCAGACCATTATAATTCGTAATCTTATAAAAACCTAACGCATCTTTTAGCCTGCTTGGAGGCCTGAGGCCTTTCCGACAAGTGGAGCTGTGAGCGATCTCTTCACTGGTGATTCTCATTTAGCAGACAACTGACCTTTAAGTCTGGGGACTTTTACCCTGTGCCCTTTAGCAGAAGTTAGCAGTTAGAAAAGTGAGAAGGGTGGCTTTTTGAATAGTCAGTCTTTAAAGGCCTTGGAGAGTTAAAATCAACACCTTAAATTATGCCCCAGATGAGCTTGGCATCCCATTTGTCCTGGTGAGCAGTTATTAAAAATCCTTTCTGAGCACAACAGATGATGGGTGGTGGCATGCGCACTAAACGAAACCTCTCAGAGATGTAAGTCTTAAAAGTTCTTCACAGTTTTGCTGTCCCCTCCTATAATTAATGGTGAAACTGAGGCATGGAAACTAAGTGTCCAGGGCCTGATTTTGTATTCAAAGCTGTCTTACCTGTCTTAATTGGCAGCTCAGTTTTTAAATAACTGGCTTTCTGAATCTCTTCCAGTTGTGTACACATGGCATTTTGTTAGTTGAAGCTTATTGTCAACTGGCTTTTTTTCCTTGTAAAAAAATCAATGCAATTTGAATTTTTCTACCCAGACTGAATCCTTGGTAAATTGTTGTGGATAGTTATTGATTTCTTATATCTGTGAGTTTTTTATTTTTTTTAATTATGATTTTTTTTTTTTTAAATAGCATTAAGGTAAACAGAAGTCTTATTTTGTTCATTTACAGGATAACACTTATCTAGACAAAAGAACACATAAGCACAAGGCTTAGCTCTAGGAAAGAAGCAGCAAATCACTTCCAATAACACAAAATAAGAAGAACAAAACCTTTACGTTGCTGAGCAGAATGGGAAGATTGCTTCTTCTTGTCACTAATTTTGATTGAACTGAGTCTGTGCTTTTGGAACTTGTTCACTGATACAAGAAGAAGCATCATTTAACTATTCCTTATACTTTCATGCCGACAAAAAGTAAAAGCAAATAGGGTCTTAATGAGGATCGTGAGTCTGATCTTGCCCCATCAAACCTGTTAAGGGAAGGGAAGCATATCTTTTAGACATCAGGTTGATTCTTGCTTGCTTCTGGATTGTCTCCAAAATATACAGACGGTTATTTCCTATTTCAATTTGAATGCAAGTGGAGTCGCCATTTCTAGAAGCACAAGATAATCGAAAGTTGAGGAATGCTGATAAGTTTATGATGTCTCCACCCATCAAAAAAGTAAGCATTTCCAGTGATGCTCAAGGCTTCTAACCTTTGGGATAAAAATCTTTCAAGAAGGCACTGCGAGATTCAGTTGCAGTGAGTCTGAACCTGACCCTCACCCTCATTTAACCTTTGACTGGAAATTCAGACTGAGTTATTCCAGACTGGGATAGTTTGACATCAGTTATTTTAGCATACTGTGGTAGCATGTTAAAACAAGGCAAAAATTGAGATGAGCTGGAATTCCATAGTGAGGCATGTAATAATAGTAATAACTTCGATAAAGTAGAATGAAGGGAAAGATAATGAATTCTAGCAGATTAATGAATGGCTAATGTGGGCTTCTTGGGACAAAGAGCAGTTCTAGGGAACACGTGATCCAAGGAGTAACTTGAGTGTTGTGAACGCTGATGCACAGTGACAAACAGTTATGAACTCCAGCATTTCACTTTCAAAAACTCTGATATTTAGCTTTTATGCAGTACAACTGTTTTAGGGTTAGGTCATACACCAGAGCTACTGTACTGCGGGGAAAATTGGAATTAATTATTGCTGAATGGGATGCCAAATAACGGCAATAATCCAGAGGAGGATATTTTGAAATGTTTGGTGTCTCTTCTTTTCTCTCTCTCTCTCTCTCTTTTTTTTTTTAAACTTTCATTCTTCTCTGGTTCCCTGTGGAGTATTCAGTTCCTAGGGTGGCCTGAGGAGAGATCAGTGATGCTGTGCTTTGTAGTCTATTACAGCACAGCTGTTCATCAATTAGAATGGAGAAAATAATCCTGCTGTTTTAGAATAGCGTGATGTGCCTGCTACGTTATCAGGCAAAATGCAAACTGGATACATGAAACCCACGCAGTGAGGCTGCCAGTGTGAGGGGAACCTCTGACTCAAAAAAAGTTCTCCTTTATTTTTCTCCTTTTCTTTGCCAGTTTAAAACTATAATTACAAACTTGAGCTCCCACTCTACCTTATGACGTGAAGGACCATCCACAGTTGCCTTGCAGGAGCCAGTAGAGTTATTAGTAAATCAGAGTTCAAGAATAAAGCTAAGAAATCTGAACCAATGCTATGCTAATGCAGTGTCAGTTTGTACACTGCTTTTTTTCCTTTTTTTTTTTTTCTTCCATCAGGCCTTCTTTTCTTGTAATAGCAAAGGAATGTGTGCTGAAAAGCAGATAGTTAGTGCCACTTTGTCACCATATGCCTTTATATTTGGAAATTTGCATAAACAGCAAAACATTAAAACAGGATTTATAACCCCCCTCAAAAATAGAAAATATATGCAGAAGTTTTAAAAGGAAACCATAGGAGTTAAGTTAAAAAGCCCCAGCCCTAAATCCCATTAATTGGAAACTGTGTTTTATTTATATTCTTAACATGTATCTATTACATAGGCTGTGTAGAACAGAATATTGTTTTTATGTGGGTGAGGTAGACCTGCTCACGGGCAATGCTGTGTATGTGTGTTGCAATTCTTAATGTGTGGAGCAGACAGCAGAATTAAAAACCCGAGAAGCAGACAGAGAGAGATGGAGAGTAGTTAAAGCAGAATTGATCCTCTCTGCTCTTCCACAAATGCACTGGCGTGCACTCCGGTGCCACTTGCAGTTATACTCAGTCCTTATGGAAGGGAAAAAGTATACTCTGAGATGCAGGAAATCCTTCCTCCCTGTCTGGATGCTGACTGAAATAAGTAGAATAGCACTGACAAATTAATTAGGGAGTGGGGTCATCTTTTTACTTGTCACAGGTAGTTTACAGCTGCAGGTTATGCCCCAATCACTGAATTTTGACTTGGGTTCAACACCTCCACCTTCAGCCTCTGCCTTTAGACACTGCAAAAGGAGACGTGATATCAGCCCAGGGGTGAGTTTCACTATTCCTGACTTTTACCTGGGAACAAAGTGGAAGGATTTTCTTTTTATGCCTAAGGCCATTTTATTACGTGGTCTGAGCCATTGTTATGTCTTAACAGCAACCTGAGAAGCATCCGCAGGTGGGCCTGTGGTGGCCTCAGGTCTTTTAACGGGAGGCCTCAAAAATAACACTTGGCATCAGAAAGCATCCGCTTGCCCACACGCAGGTGCAGGGAGGCCCTTCTGGCCACAGTTTCCCCTCTGTGGATGCTTTCAATTGCTTTGCAAAACTTGATCATTTTGCTTTTTTTTTTCCTTTTCTTCCCCCTCAGATTTGCATTTGGGCTCACCATTTTGTAGCTCTTCTCACTTGTGTAATCAAACATGTGTATGCATTTATGATTTTTGTTGTTCCCCTCTTTCTTCCCAACACTCCTGCTGTTACATCTTTCACAAACATTTGTCTTCATTTCTCCCTCTAGTAAGAGAACACACTCTTTAAAAGCAAGGACGCTGGAACAGAGATTGTGCTTTATTCATTTACTTTGGCAATTATAATGTAGTAAGTTATTCATTATTCATAATGCCGCATGTACTACTGACTAGTGCTGTATAGCTGCTAAATGTAAGGAAGTTGTAATATGAGACATTAAGTGATATGAGATCCTACTACAGCATTGCTTCTGCTCAGTCGTGGATCAGAAGTGGGGACAAAGCAGCCATTTTGGGTGCAAATTAGAAAGCATGTAGATTAATAGTGATCACTGGGAGTTGTATGGTTAATCTGTGCCCAGTAATTGTTTTTTGTTTTTAATTTGCCTTTTTTTTTTTTTGTTGGGGTCTCTGAACAGAATCCCAAATCCTCAGATGCATTTGTTAACTGAACAGGTCTACAAATTTTGTTTGGGTGTAATATTTGGCTCGCAAACTGTTTGTAAACAGCTCCTTGAAAAGTTGTGCACTTCATATATGCCAGGTTTTCCATTGTCTAAACAAATTCTCAATACTGTAGATGTATTTTTGATTTCATCCATGCTTATCTCCAGTGTCCTCACACAGGACAAATGGTGCTCAGCTGGGCACCACATACAAATGAAGCTCTTTATTTCCATGGAGAATAATAAAGGACCAGTGAAGGATTTTGCAACTGCCTCTCAGCATAGTTGGGGCCTGGGCTATGTATGTGGTAGTTTTACTTATCTTCCATTCTGAGATGTTTCTTGTGCTGCTAACAGTAGTGATAAATATGTGCTAATGAAAAGGGGCGGAAATAACTGCATATATACCTGGAGAAAAAGTTAAGTTTCATTAATTGTGCTGTGTAGGGGGTAAATTATTTGATAAGAATTCAGTGATTCACTTCATTCACCTTTAGCATCTACAGCATAGTGTGGTGTGGCTTTTATTTGCTTGTTTCATCTAAGCGAGTCCCTTGAGCTAGTCCTCCTCCTATAGTAAAAACTAAAAATCTGGGGGAGAGATTCAACTGATGTGTCTGCTTAGGGCTAGATGAGCTGAATCCTTTCAAGTGCTCACTGCTCTCCACTGGCCACCCGTAGAACTCAGGGTGACTGGCTCAAAAGGGGGTGTTAAAATTAGGGGAGAGGAGTCCAACCTTTTTATCCACTCAGCAATGCCTCAATAAACATCATTAGTATGGGGCATGAACATGTGAGCAATAAACATTTTGTGCTCATTTATACAGTATTATGTGAAGTGAGGACAAAGACGCTCATTAATTTGTCTTCATAACTGACCTACTGAACACAAAGTGCCAGTTTGGCAAGTGAATGCAAGGTTCCCTGTCAGGATGAAATGTGCCTATTTGTACAGAACTAGCAAAAGACTTAGGATCTGTAAATCCCAGGTGAATACTCATGGCGATACTCAGTGATATAAACGTGCTTTGGTCTTTTGAGTGCTGCCCTTCCACCTCTTCCATTACTTAGCCCTTTCAAAGCAGTTGGTCTGAAAACGTGGAACATCATTTCAGAGTTGGAAAGTTTTTAGATGCCCAAGATCAGACTTCAGACCACTCAAAGGTGTGGGATTTTGTTTGTTTGGTGGTGGTTTTGTTTCTGTTTGTCATTATGCCATGCCTAATTAAGTGTTTTCTAGCAATTCTCTAGGATTTTAATCATGGATAGCAGAGGCAGAAAAGCATGGCTTTTGTTTACAGTTGTAGCTGTTGTTTGAAGTCATTATGTATTTCCTAAGTTATTCTTAATGGCAGAAAAGGCAAGTAAAGTATGAGGCAGTTTACAGCCCAAGATGAGGCACTCTTGCATGCTCTATGTTGGAGGATAGCTGCAGCTCCTTAGTGCAGTGGTATTTAGTAGCTGAGCCGCTTCGTTGCAGTATCGCTTTTGCATAAGTCGTCATTGTGTTTTTAATTGTGCCTCAAACCACAGTGTCTGTCATAGCAGCAACCTCCTTTCAAGGATCTAACAGAAATGTCTGTGTAGAATTGATTTCCCCATATGCACTGCAAATATGGGGCAGCACTGGGTGTATTTTAGAGGAGAAGCAACGCTGGTTACTTGATTTGAGTTGCCACTGTGACTGTACGCACCACTGATGCGTGGAGACTCTGCTTCTGGGCTATTCGCTGTGAAACTGCCCAGCAGTTTGAGTTTATGTTCATGCTGATGAAAACACTTTATTCCTGGTAGTATTTTTCCAGAAGGCTTTTCCTAAAATTTCCACGTTTTCTTTTTAATTCTCAAGTTCTGACTTTCCTTTCAGAATTGTCATGCAGAGGATGGATTATTGATGAACGAAAAGAATAAGTGCAGACCCCCCCCCCCCCCTTCTGTTTTAGAGTGTGTTTTGGGGGGTTATCTGCAGAAAGTCTGTTTATCTTCAAACCACTGCCCTAACATGTAAAAGAAATGAATATGCTTTTCCCTAGACTCTCATTGTATTTGTTATATTAAAGTTTATGAAGAAGTGAGAAGCTTAATTCACCAATGAAATTAATTTGACGGTCCTTCACTAATTCTGACTCAACGTCTGTCAAAGTTGCAATATAGCAACAGTTCAGCATGACTGGCAGTAACTGCTCAGAAAAAGCCCTGGATTGGAATAGCATATTGATTGAACTTTGGCACTAAGACAAACATCTGAGCAGGATGTGAGAAGAGGTACAGCACTGGCCCTTAAGAATGCCACTGCTTCAGTTGCTTTCCCCGGTAAGAAATATTTCCCAGTAAAACAAACAAACAAAAAACCCCCCACATGAAATAATAAAATAGTACAATGAAAAGGCAGTCCAGAGGAAAGTTCAGACATGTTTGGACTTTACATAAGTTATTTATTAAATACTCAAAGTGCTACTGGATAAATTAAACCTGTTAAGGAAATAAGGGTTAATGAAAACTTAACAATCAGACAAAAGTTACTAAAAGATCCAGAATTCTTCAGTTTAAAGGCAGGCTTTAAAAGAACCTGGGAGATCTAGGCAAAGACATCTCTGAAACCAAGGGTGCCATTCTGTAAGTATTTCATGGTTGAAACACAGCATTTAGAAATGCAAAAGAGTTTTGTATTGCTAGAGAGAATGAACTTTTGCAAGATCTCTGTTAAGGGTACTGTTGAAGTCCCTTTGTTCACAGATAAGACAAACACTTAAAGTACTCGAATTTCAGTGATCTTATGCTTAAAATTGAGCTTATGCTTAAGCACTTTCTGCAATCAAGGTGAAGAGCCTGACCACGAGCTTTCTAAATTTGAGGGGAGTTAGACCCGTCAGAGGGAGCCAGAAAAATGGTTATATTTTCAAGCATATAACCCATACCTTAGATAATTTGCATCCTCTTAAATGTCCTGAGGCTTGAAAATAAATCCTCAGATAACCTACACATCCTTGGAAGCTACTGAGCATGGGACCTGAAATAGAGATCTGTGGATCCGTGTTAGACTTCCCCTTGCAACATCCACATACTTTTGCTGCTGTGGAATCAGTTTTCCTAACAGATAACCTGTGGTTTAGACGTATAAAGATACA
>VXAA01006631.1:22787-61833 GCA_013399115.1 Anseranas semipalmata
GAGAGAGAGAGAGAGAAAGGCATGTGTGCAAGTCTGGAGAAATTCATTATTTATTTGTGGCTGTGGGAGACCTTAGCTCTGCTTTTCACCCCAGTGTGGAGGCATTTTGATCGAAAGCCCAGTGTAACAGAGAGAAGGATCTCACACCACAGATACTTTTTGAAATAGAAATAAAACATGAAGTATTAGTATCCTGGAAATGTTAAAAAGAAATATGTAAGATTAAAACAAACAAGTCAAAATGTGGGTTTTTTTTTTTTTTTCTTCTGTGTATAGATATATACATATATACTTAATTTAATGCAGCAGGTTTGGTTGGTCTATTCCTCTTCCTCCCCCCACCCCTTCCCCCCCTTTTTTAAGCATATAAATTCCAACCATGTTTTGTGTGAAGGGTCTCAGTGCATACTGACATTGTGAGTGTCAGCTCCAGATCACTTTAATCAGAGAGTGGATATGCATGATAAAACGGATAAGGGACTTTAATCAAAAAATCCGCTGGTCTGGAAACGTGACGCACTCCGCCAAACACACTTCATCCCACTTTTCTTGTGCCACTGCCAAGATTTTTATTTCATGAATATGCATTGGACATGATATTACATTAAAATGTGACATTGTTGTGTAGTGGTAGGGATTTAGAATTAGAATAAATAAATAAATAAATAGACTTCTGTAAAGTTTTTGTAATTGAACATTAATATCATGTTGTGATTTTACATATATTTATTCACCTGCCCCCACCCTCTTCCTTTTCTCCAAAAAATCTTTTTTAATTAAATATTGAATTCATCCCTTTCTGCTTAATAACAAAAACAATACTAACAGGTAGATGGATTATTTAACTTTTACCTATAAGTATAATGTATAGAGTTCTCACCAAGGAATTGTGGGTTTTTTGCATATAAAATACGTCTGCTGCTCTGTGGCTGGGGGCATTTTTGCTTCTTCAGCCAGGAATAACTCTATAGCACAGAGCCCACTCCAAAGTCCATTATTCTCTATGCAAAGACTGCCTCTGAATTTCACAGGATTTGGATCATGCACCTAATAAACCGAGAAACCCTTTGTTTCCCCCTAATTTTCCTATGTTACATTGTTTCCTGGAAATTGGTGAGGATTCTAAAACTGATATATGGAAATTTGCATCATTAAGCCTGTGCTAGTCTCAATTTTAGAGTTGTATAATTCCGTGTACTTGGGCCAATCAGCTTTTAGTCACAACATGTAAGCATTTCTACATCTGTCTCTTTGTAAACCCCCACACCATGAATTCTGAGAACTGATCTCTCAGACAATATACCTTGAAACACACATCCTAGCATGTGGTGAAGCATTCATCAGATTAAAGATGAATGTGTTTGCTGTCTTGCCGTTTCTCTGCCACAAATACATACAGGATGGCACTTGAGGAAAACAAATTTGTCTAAATGGAGTGGTTTGCATCTGAAAAAATGTGGGCCAGGTCTAAGTGGGTACAAAACTGCTGCGTTCAGTGGAGCTGTGCGTAACTGCACAAAGGATTTGCCTTTAAGTAGGCACAGGCACGTTACTGCTGAAATACTGGTGAGCGGCTTTGTGGGGTATCTAGGGCAGATAATGGGTGGGTAGGAATCATGGAACGGAGTTCGGATCCCTTCTTTTCCCCTGATCTAGGTGATTTGGGTTAAATGAGAGAGTGATGCTGCCCTCCTTTCACTTGCGATTTGAAATCTGTAGATGAAAGCCTGTTAAATGGTTAGGGAGTTTTTGGGTGGTATTTATTTATTTATTTAAGCTGGGGATAAGAACAGATGCCCTTTATTTACCAGCTGAGGACTGCTGTGTGTTGGTTGTTCAGTGAGGACCTCTTCTTGTGATGGGTGCTTTCTGAGACTAATGTTAATTAAACCCAAACAAACAAAAAATCATAATTACCTAACTAATGATCTGAAGCACCAATATTTCATTACCTGTGTTATTCAAATGTAGTAGAGAGGCTGCATAGAGCTTTCTGGCTCTGTGTAGAATCATGTGGGATTTTTAAGCAATAACCACACGGAGAAGATGGTCTCACCTAGCCCTTAGCTATGCTCCAAACTTCTCAAAGAGAGACAAGAAAAGTAACTCTGTGGCTGAGCAGTCACTGACAAGGGCAAACAATATTGGAGATAAAAATGCAGAGCTCTTTAAACTGCTTCTACACTAAAGTTATGGTCATTTCAAATAGAATTTCCTTTATGAGACCCAATTTCTACAGAATTTATACCTGCTATATATATCTTCTGCTGGTGAAAGCTTGACATTCAGTCCCAGATACTAATCAGAACAGGAAATCTGTGAGAAGCTGAGATGCTTTCAGGAATTTTACAGGCACTTAGCATTAGATTTTAGTCCTCATCAGAACTCTCTGAGCTGGCCTGGACATTCCAGGGGAGTTCAGAATTGCCCCTTTCTGTAATATTCATTTGATAGCATTGTGAGGACCAAGAAAGATGACAGCAAGGATGACAGCAGTCCCTACCTTTTCGCCCATTTTTTTTTAATTATTATTTTGGGGTAGCAACAGGTGGTTTGTAGAACCAGCTAGCCTCAAGCCTAGTCTTGGCAATATCCCTCTCTTGCTCTGTTGGAAAATTGCCATGGGCAATATGGTACAAACTCTTCTCCAGGATGTTACTGCAGTACTCAAGTGTTGTTGCATGCCACTGGCAAAAGAGCTCCTGTGTGTCAGCAGGGTTTGGTGCTCTTTATACCTTCTTTGGAGCCCAACAACCACAGTGCTCCCAAAGAGGTTTATGCCTTCATCCTACCGGTGTGAGTGCAGAAGGCTTCATGCAAATGAAAAGATGTCCATAGTGTTCATACAGCCTCAGAGGAGATATTGAGACCTTACTGACAATACTTTTCCTCTCGTAATTGATCAACAGTAGGATCTTGTTACTTTCAGTGCCTGTCCGTTTCTCTTTTAAGTGGTGCCTTTCTGAAAATGACTTTATTATATAATACACATATTTGCTTGGTTGTGATAACTTGTAGAGAAACTCTGCTCATAGTACAAGCGCCAGCTAGGTTTACCGCAAAGCCTGTGATGTCTGAGCTCACACCAGCATGGTTCTACATAGGAAATACTTTCTAAAAGTCAAATTAAAGTTCTTTTCAATACTTTTGTCCATCTCCTAGAATAAGCTACACCCTCAGGCACTAAAACATCAAAGAAGTTAAACTCTATACGTCCTCTGCTGCCCACCTCACAGTGCAACTCTGTCATGGGTTTTACTCTAACCAGGCGGTTAGGGATGTGGATGGACTTTTAGCACAGCAGAGCAAGGGATGCACACTTCGGTGTAGATTTTGAAAGGGAAATCATAGTTATGGCAATAGCCAAATAGTCATACTGTTAATAGATTAGAAAGGACTTAATAGAAAGGACAGTGACTTCAATGGAGCTACATTCACGGTCTGGAATTCCTGTAGATTATGGACATGTACTTGTAGGAGAGCATTTAGTGGCTGACAGAGATATCTGCAAAGATAGACATCAGTCAGAACTGCCTAATTTAGAATGAAACATCCCCAAAGGAAATTACCATTACAAAAACTATTATTTAATATTAAAGGTAATTGTAACACAAGGGCATGACTCATATCCTTGTGTTACAATTACCTGAATATTAAATGATAGTTTTCTGAATGGTAATGAGGGGATCTTAAACCTGACACTCTGTCCTTAACCCTTGCTACTGTGCCTGAGAGTTAATATTTCTAAGAGCATGTCTCTACAGTCTGTCACCCACTCATCTCCCCCATTAGTCACGACAGGGCATGGAAGGTAGATGTATAACACCAGCTTTTGCAATACAGTGGAGAATGCTCATGTTGTGCTTTGTTATAGAGGATAACTGACCTGTACAACCATCAGAGTCCAGAGCTGATGCATTATGTTGATACCAAAAGTACTTTAGTATGTTAGGCCATGACAGACATATAAGGATTCATATCCTTACCTTTCTGTGCTTCATGCTGTGTTCTTAATATTCTTCCTTTGCTGTTTTTTTTTTTTTCCCCAGAATGCAGTTGCTACACAGTTCCAGCTTATACCAAAAATGTGTACACAAAAAAACGCAAACACATTTTATGCTTGTGCTTAAAACCTTTTAACATTGGATTTTCTATTCTACAGAGAGTTGCCTGTGTAGTTCCCAACACAGAAGTGGGGCCTTAGTTTAGAAGCAGCCTTAGCATCACTTGAACATGACAGTTATGTTCCTGCTTATCTGTATGTGGTGTTGCTACTGATACTGCACAGACATCATCTGCTGCAGTCCTGTACCTGGTACCTAACTAGAATTAAGCAGTTAGTAGTAAGGTGGAGTATATGAGTGGAGTATATGACTTAAGAATAATAATAAAAAAAAACCTGACATGCTTAGTCAGAATGAATAATTTTGCATTTGGTTATGCCATGTTGGGTCATCTTAATGGTTACATCATGTCATGTTTCATTGTGTCACAGCCTATGATAGAATATGACATAGGAGAACCACTGCATGCAGTTTATAAAAAAATAAAAATAAAAATATATACTGTTTTCTTATCTATTTCTAGCTGTGATTTCAGCTAGAGAACTCCCACTGTGAATTCATGTTATTAATTAGCAGGTTGGGATATCTGCAGAAAGCAGATAATTCTGAGATACCAGCACACAGTGCATTAAAGCAGATATCTCAGGATGAACTCAACCCTAAGAACTGGGTCTATATTTGAAAACAAGTTTAAATCGGGAAGTAGGATTGAATATACCATTCTGCTCTGTGATGGACACTATTGCTAGGGTATAATACTCCTGCTTTAATGTTTTCCCTTGGAGTTAAGTATGGGAAGAGGGATTTTGTTCTCCCCATTTGAAAAATCAGACTAGAGCACATGGTTTTGGCTATAAGCGTGTGGTCTGCTCTCTAACACAAAAGTGAAGGGGATTCTGCGGGATAGGACAGAACCTCTCCAAGAAGTCCAAATGTCTGCTAAAATCTATTGAAGATGGGGAAATCCTTGTGACTCCAGTTGTCTTTTACAATTGGTGGAAGGAAAACAGTGCAGCAACAAGATACCTTTCCATCTGTTTGTTGTTAATACTAGTAGATGTGGGTTACAACAGAAAAGCACATGTTTCCCTGTTGGACTTGCAGTGAGGTAACTTTAATTCAAAGTTAAAACAGCGCTGTATCAGCTCGTGATGACCAGCCAGGTCCGACTGTGGTGCGTGGGTGCTGAGGGTTTGTTTTCTGCAGCAGGCAAGCGATGCCAGTCGAAGGCTGGGATTTTCCAGGAGATGTGGTAGCCCTTTCTCCTAAGCAAAGGTCCTTCTGCATCAAGAAGGAGCCTTGTCCTTTTTATAATCCTGCATGTTTGTAAGGCTTGGTGTGGTTATGCTTGGGTCCAGGGAATGGGAAAAGGCACAGCAGCCATAGCAGCAATGAGATATACTGTAACAGCTCAGGTCAATGCTCCGTGTTTTTTAAAGTCCTTAAATATATATTCAGATGATAGGGAGCTGTCTGTATGGCAGTGATCCAAGCTCTGAAAACCCATAAATACATATTTACATGACAGCTTTACATGATTTACTCTGGAGATCTTGCACAGTTTTCAGGTGGGGTCTTCCACTGCCTGCAATATAGGGCAGAGAAATGGTATTTCCGCTGCAGACTGTGTTCATCCTTCAGGCCAGCAAAAGTAGCTGTTCTAGGTCAGGCAGACTCAAGTGTGGACAGCCTCGCTGGGATTTCTGGTAATTTACTAGTAGCTGGAGATGATAGAGAAACTCAACAGAAGGCCTTTTGAGTGCTGAATATAGTTTTAGCAGATCATAATCTGCCCACAGAAATGTTACTGGGGATTTTGAAATGGTTTGGTTGTGACATTCAAGAGTTAATATACTATTTCTAGGCTTACCGACACTCGCAAGCTAGCTGCAAGGCTCTTGCAGCTTGACCAGTAATACACCTATACCTAGATTAATAAGTTTCTGAGTTACATGTTAATAAGGCCATACTGCATACAGGAACAATGTTAATGTAACATGAGTTACCCAAAAATGGCTCTGCACAGAAAAGAATTGTCATAACTGAAAGTCTGTTTTGTCTCACTTTTTATAGAGAGACACTGAAGGTGAATATTGTTCACCTGCCAAAGAATCCAGCTGCACATTTGACATCTGTATTACATTGCACAAAATGAGAAAGGAGCATCCCTTTATTTATTCCTTATTTAATCTTTACTCAGTCCAGTGGGCTCAGGGTCTTGTAGCAGAACTGGTGATATGCATTAGGTACCCCAGAAAGATGCATTTCTTAGTTGGAGGCAGAAGTCAGGTTTCCACAATGTAGTGGTTAGCAGTTCCTGCATCTACTCGTCAGGAGGGATAATCACACAAGACCAGCAAAGTACTTCAGGATCTGCTTACCTTTGAGCATGCAGTCAGCCTAATTGACTTAACTGAGATTACATACAGGCTTAAAGTTAGTCATATGCTTTGCTGGATTTGGGCATTAATCCTGTGGCCTGAAATCTATGGAAGCTTTGCAGTTAACTTGAAGGCCACTGAAATGAGCTTCCTTGAAAGGCCACTTCTGCAGCAAGGAATTTTTTTTTTTTTTTAAATGAAACTTCCTGCTTCCTGAGGGGTTGGCTGGATCGCCTGACAGAGGAATGACTGACCTGCAATTTTAATGGCCCCTGACCAACTTGATCCTGAGCCTTTCCCTTCTTGTTCAGAGTATCCACCAGCAGATCCAAGGTGGCTTCTTGAATTTTGCTCAGCATTAAACTTAAGGATTATCTTAATCGATGAAGGTATTGTGATTGGTTCACTATCAATGATGCTTAATCAGAAGCTGAAATGTATAATGTTGTGATTTAATACCAGTTTACAGCTTGAAAGAGGGGTAGTTCACTGTCAGTATAAGGTTTGCAATTTTATTGCTGAAGTGTTATTTCTAATGGATAGCAAAAAAAGTAGGGTAAGGAAACACTTCAAAATGAAATCTTTTCCTTTTTAGACACCATTGTGAAATTGAAGTTAATTATTATTTCTTAGGACTAAAAGCAGTTTCAGGTATTCAACCTGCTTGAGTCCATTGCCAACTTTTGTGGCGTAATCATCTCATCTTCCTATTTGTAAAGAAGAAACAAAACAGGAGAACGATTTCTTCCATGTTACATGTTTCGGAGGATTTTGGTACATACACTTATTTTTCTCAATGAATATTTTACATTGTCATCTTATGTTACATTGATGTCCCAGAAAACATATCTTGCTTTCTCCTTTGGGGAAAAAAAAGAAAAAAGTGAATGAAACAATTACACCCAAATTTTTGTAGTTGTGGAAGTTGTGATGGCATTTCTCCTAGAGGCAAAATAAATATAAAGTTTGTTTTTAGTTCAGCGTTGCTTCTACATCCCTTATTATAGTATTATTCTGAGTCTACTATTTTATAGTATTGAGTTTTTCCTGATATGCCCGCAGTGAACCAGCATTATACAGAAGCAATGGGATTTTGGGGATCCATAAAAATATAAGAGAATTGGGCCATGAGATACCCAAAGCTATAGCTCATCTGAGCGATCGCAGGACCTCAGATGAGGTGGAGATCATGGCTGACTTGCATATAAATAATGCTTAATTTGCTTTGGCACTATGAAGTATGTTGCTCCAAATTATGAATGTTTGGTTTTGAGAAAGAAGTCTAAAAGTTTTGGCTCTTCATCCTTTACCAGGATGCCGAGATAGTGCAGCTGCCCTCAAGATTCAGCCTTATCTCACTCTGTTAATTCACATGTCACAACTTTCAGGATCTCTGCTCCTTATTTTCCAGAAGTTTTCCCCTGAGGAGAAAATCTCCAGAAATCTCCATGGCTTGTAAACCAAACAAATCTTGATGCATTTCTGATCTTTGGTTAGTAGCAGATCTGTGACAATATAAATGGAGCAAGGAACAAATCTTCTGCTATAGAAATTGTGCTGTTTCTTCTTTGGTCCACATCTTTCAGGAAATCACACACCACTGTTTGATGTCTTGGGGAAAAATTACCTGGAGTGTGTTCATTTTGGAGACTGTTTTAAAACAAAATGTGTTCCTTCCTTTTCCCTTTCCTTCTTTTTCCCTTTTTCTCCCTTTCATGGTAATACAACCCACAAGTTCGCCCAGTTCTGGAGAGTTCTGCAGATAGCTTACTCTTAATTGGAAAGGTATAATTAGAGCAACTGCTTGGAGGACACTTGAAGTGCTAGATAGGCTTAGCTATTTTTATGGTCTCAAAAGAAAAAGGCCCATCTTTTTTCTCTTTGTTTGGTGGGTGGTATAGCAAACCCAGCATACAAGAAATTGTGGGTAGCTTTTCAATTGATACTACATTGAAAATGATACTGAATAAGTTCCATATTCTGAATTTCGTAGCACTATCATGCGAGATTATGCGAAGAATTAAAAAATATAGACTAGTGTGTTAAGAAGTCAATAGTTATGCCTAAGAGTCCCCTTTTTCTTTCTAGTGGGTTGACACACAGCAAATGTCCCAGTGACAGTGTTCTGCTTTGTCTGCTACCCAGCGATATCCTCTCGCTGGCATTCCCATGTATTTAGGTGGTCCCTTTTTGCCTTCCACCTGTTGGTATCCACACAACTGAGGCAGTGCCAAAGCACGTCCTGGTATGAGTGCAGTCTGCTACTTCGGTTGTACCATTCACCGATTGATGGTGGGTGTGATGGTTACTGAAAAATATCATCTAACTGCAAATTAAGAGTTTCTGCTTATTTTGGAGCAATCCTTACTGCGGCAGTTTGGGAAAGCGTTGAGATGGGTGCAAGCCAATAAGACTGCAATGCAGATCTCTCCTAGTTCTAGTTCTAGGTTTAAGTCGATCAGTATAAGATGTTCGATTTTTAGTTAAATAATATTAATGACAAAAAGAAACCCAAAACACACCCTACATCATCTGTACATCTGGTCAATGAGACAGAGTAACTGACATTATCTCCACATGGTCTTGCCACTTCTTTGCATGTCTCATGGGAGGTTCTCTGGGTACCAGCACCAGCTGAGCACGTCTGGATGACTGCAGTTCCAGCTCACTGCAATTGCCATGCTATAAATGCTGCTGCCATCGTACAACAACTGTGGGTGGCCTGTCTGACCCCTGGGAAGTTTTGTTTGCATTTGAGGCTTAGTCTTTTGTACCAACAGCAGTGCAAAGCCAGCATGGAGATGGGGAAAACATAATTTAAGTTGCTGTTGTCTCTCTGAAGCCAGCAGTATCTGTTTGGCTTTGCTTGTTCATTCCTTGTAGTTCAAGCGAATGCAACTATCTGGTAAATATTACACTGACTGGAAATGACTAACATCTCATCAACACAGAGAGGGTCCAATTGAATGAAGGTTTGTGTTTTTTTTTTTTTTTTTTCTTTGAGGAACGGTATGTTGCTACATAAATGGTAAAGTATCCAGCCTTCAACCCCTGTGCCACTCTGCCGCTTTCTGACATGCTCCCGAGTATAATACTATTAAGGCACACAGACATGCAAGAGCATGACCCTTAACACGATGCCGTCTTTTCGCAGGAGCTGTGACTCTGATCTAACAGGGCTTAAATGGATAGGTGCAGCAGGGAGGCTGCAAACCGCGCCAGGGCTCTGACAGGGGCCGCCACGGTAAGGGCGAAGCCACGGGAGCCCTGGGGCGCTGGGGGTCTCGAGCACTCCTTGCCTTTGCCTGCTTGCTCCCTGCCCACTGTGTGGCAGGGAGAGTGGGTGCATGAACTCCTGCAGTGCTGGCAACGAACGCAACGTGTATCTGCTGTCTGGAGCGAGGGAGCAGAAAGATTCACCGTGGAGCCGAATGAGGCCGTGCAATCTCTGGTGCCTGCTGGTGTAAACATTTAAAAGACCTTTAAGTTATAGCACCACTCCAGGCAGCAGACAATCTGAGACATTAGTGACCATCACTCTCACGAGGGGCTGGTGGGAGGAAAGATTTGTCCTTCTGTGTTACCACAGAAAGCTTCTCCTCTTAGCTAGCTTGCTCATTTATAACTGGGGTTGGAAAGTGCAAACCAAAATGAAACCTGCATTAAAAGAATTTTGTGGGCTGTACAAATCATAAGGGTAACTACTTCACAAAATACTGTCAACTGAGGCATATATTTAAAAGGTTAGATAAAATATCTCCTAGCCATTTTTTTTCCAGTTCTTTTCTTTTTATAGTCCACTGCAAAACAACAATAGATAAAAAGGCTGTATATAATGCATGTATTTTTTTTTTTTACCTTTCCCAAAGGAGTCTCTGTGCTTCCCACACTAATTGTAGGTTTTTCTGAAAATGCAGCATGAATCATTTATAAATAAAGAGACTTTAAAATCCCTAAAAGACTCCCTGAGGTATTCAGTATTTCAGCATAAAATAACTGTTAAATGGAGTTATTCTGAATTAGCTTTTACTGGAAAGTGGTGAAAATAAAGTTTTCTTTTCACTGTGAATGTGCAATAATTCTTTTACACAGCTACCCAGGGTAATTGACAAGCGATTTTCATAATTCAGGTTTTAGCAAAGAAATCATCTGAAGTGGCTAACATTAAATGAACAGAGCTGCTATTAAAACATAGCTTTCAAGAAAAACTGCATGAGATGTCAGAACCAGGGGCTCTGTGTTGAGACCTTAAAACATAATTCAGGCTATAAAATAAAAACACAGACATTCAAGCTCCACAACAAATTTATACATATATCCTCCTCACACATGCATGCACACACTTAAAAGTAATAAAGAAGGATTTTTTTTCATCTTTCTCTTAAAATCCTGTGATTAGTTTAGTGCACAGATAACCCTAGAAAGACAAGGCACTCAGAAGAGGTAACTGATTTACGTGACTCCTTTGGACTTGGTAACCTTGAGTGTCCATACCCACTGTACAATCAGGGGTCACATTTGATCTGTGTGTGTAAAATTATGCAGAGGAAGCTTCCTCAACACTCTGTAGTTGATTGACAAATTGGTCTGTCACTCAAATGCTCCTTCAACTTATCGTGAACAGTAAAGAAAATTATCTGTTCTGTGCATATGTGAGAAAAAGCCTGTTCATTAACCTCTAGACTGCTGAAGCTGTGGAACATATAATGCTTCAAGGAATAAGTACTCTATATGAAAAGTATGCAAAAGATACAGGTATATACATATTTATATACATATATTTTTGTGTAACATATATAGAAATGTGCATCCATAGTAGACCAGCCTGTATGATACATATATATTTCTGTATATATTATAACAGGTTGTACAGCAAACTTTAGGCACCCTTTTGTATGAGTTTTGTATGTCTGCAATAGCTACAGATAGGTAAACACCTCTAAGGTGCTTCCTACAGGTATTTGGTACAGCTTGCTTCGTAATCTAAGATGCCTGTGACTGTTATCCCTCAGATATGCTGCCTACAGTGTAGCTCTCAGATGCTAGGTTATTTACAAATATCGATGTATCACAAGTGCAAGGATTTAAGAACAGCTGACAATAAAGGTAGGACCTAATTCACTTCAAGTATTAAGCAGAGGCAGCTCGGATAGATTTAGTGGAGCTGTGCCTGTTTATGTCAGCAGCAAATTTAGTTTTACATACCATGGAATACTCACCTGGCATCCAGTTGCTTCAGCTTGGAGAAATTTTTGCAAGTCATGTATATGTATGTGTCTTTTTTGTACCCCTTGCTAACTGCTAGTCTGTGTACTGTTATTTATCTACCTAATCTAGGTGAGAAGAATTAATCTCTCTAGGCATTTCTCTCTAAATGCTCTACATGCAGCTGAACCTTTACTATGATATCTACATAAAAATCTGAAGCTACAAGGTGATGACACTTGTGTGCATTGTTCATTGTTTTATTTTTTTATTTTTTGTTTTTTTTTTTTTTATTTTTTTTTTTTTTTTTTTTTTTTTGTTTTTAGTTTTTTTTTTTTTTCCCCCTAAGCCCTGTGTGCTGGTACCAGAGAGCAGTGCTGAGGCAAACTCTCCATTTCCAAACTTTGTGAAAGCTCTCCTCGCTGCCCTGACTCGCGAGCTTCTGACCCAGCCCTGGCGATTAGGTAACACATGAGACCAAGCCTGGAGAGTGAGCGTCTGCTCTCGACAGGATCAGAGAACCCCTGTTTTTGCGTAAGGTATTTACCTCAAATCTATATTGTTAAGTGGCATAGACTTGGAGATGGGGGGGGGGGCGACAGTGCAGGCAATTGGTCTCAATGAAATTTTTTTTCCAATATCAAACTTTTTGCTTTTACTACTTAAAATTTTTCTTTGCCAGTGGCTGACTAGCTTGAAGTCTTTGAAACACTGAGCTTTCTATAAAATCCAAATAATTCTCTGTAAATCAAAGTACTTGGCATGCTTGCTGCAAAGCCTGAAGGTTTTTTTTTTTTTTTTTTTTAAGGTAATCTCTAGAAAGTAGTTTGTACTCATGTTTTCACAGTGATTAAATATGCAAAGTAATTTTCATGATTATCACCCCGTTCTGAACCAAATCAGATGCGGCTATGCTTCTCTTTGTACAAAGCCAGTTATTGGATCAGATTCCAAAACAAATCCCCTGAATTTGGCGGATCATCATTTTAAAAGGGGGCTTGTTAAGGTAATGATTAAATTAAACCACCCCTTTAAGAATATTTAGATCTGGTCCGCCAAGCGGAACGGTCTAATGGTTTTTAAATTAGAAGCTGCGAATGCTAGTGAATTTCTTTTGTGGGTCAAGTGGGTATTAACAAATGCTAAGACTGTTCTCTCTTTTGTCATCACCTTGAAATCTGCAAAGAAAAGCGAAGAGTGAGAAAGACACAAGGAGAAAAGCAGTGTTAGTATTTAACATCAGTGCTTTTTAACCAAGGGCAGCTTCAGATTTACAAGGTTGGATAGGAGAAGGTATGAGATGCTGCTGCTAGTAATCTCTTTATACCTCACTCTTGAGAGAGAGACTGAAGCTCGAATCTTCAAGGAAGTAGAGAACCCAAGTGCATTCAATTCTGGCAGTCTTAAGCTATTGCAGAGGTGTAATAGCCTGCTAACCACAGAAGCGTGGATAACAACCCATACCTGTGGCTTCCAGATTTCTTAACCCTGTCAATTTTAATGTGCTTTTAGCCTCAGATGCTGCTGGGATTTTGTGGTGGGGAGAGACAGTTGTTTGCTTTTGTGGAGAGGATGGCTGGGTTCCTTCCAATGCCAAAGACTTCAGTTGCTCTTTTGGATACCCTAGGCAAACTGTATTTGTCACTAGTATTTTTCATCCCACAGTCCTAGCTGATACTTGAGTTCTGTGAATATTGGATTTATGGGGCATAACAATCTCCCTGGTGGGAGGAAATCCACGTTAAAATATAAATCTGCCAAGTCAGGTCAAGTCACAGATAACAAAATACCAATGCTGTTCTTCTGTGTTTAGTCCCTGTTCCTACTTAGTCATACATAAGTTTCTGAAAATGGCACCTCTTGGGCCAAATTTTTTCTGTACTAAGATGGTTTAAAAGAAAACTGTTGCAGGGGAAGGTCAGAGGTAAAATTTGAGCTACTCTGTGGAAAGTGGGGAGAAAAATAGCTTTCTGCTTATTGAAACAAAAATCCTTGTGGCCATTTTGTTTATGAATAGCCTTCTAAGCAAAGTGGTTACATCTGGAAAGCTGGCTCAGGATACAGAAATAACCATAACTGGCAAGGTGCACTTCTGCAGGTGAAAATGTCAGTTTTCAGTTGACTGAATCATGACCCTTTAGAAATTGCATGCTTTGGACATGCGGCTCTGTACAGTTTGCGTAGGGCTTTTTGCTAAGCTTGTAAAATGTGCACTTAAGGAGAAGCATGCTCTGTGTGTGCGTGTGCATTTTGAGGGAGGGAGAAATGTAGGCTAACTTCACTGTGAAATGAATATTTTCTGACCTGACAAACGGGTTAGGGAAGATGGCTTACTGTGCTGAGCCCTGGGTTTGCTCATTGCAAAAAGGTAAGTAAAGTGATCTGGCAAAGACAGGTTGGCATCATGTAGGATTTACAGAAAGAGCATCACTCTGATGCTCCTAACATACTGGCCTCATTTTGTTGCCTGTGCTCATCTTATCAACCCACAAAAGCTCCAGTGAGATGCTGCTAGGAAGTTTTGAAGTAAGTGAAAAAAATCATTAGGGGAATATTACTGTTTAACACCTGAGAATCCAAAAAAATTCACAATTCAGGCTCGATAAACAACCTTAACTCTGTTCCCTGTACTTAATCATGGTGATACAACATTTTCTGATTCACCATGCTGGTTTTAGATTTGTTTACAGTCTTGGGGACAGTGGACAGTTCTATATGACCTTCCATACTTGGTGCAGTAGTATGCAACAAAGCAAACCCAAAGTTTTGATGTGTGTGGCACTGCAGATGATGCTGAGGGACTAGGAAGCAGTTATAATGTGTTCTGCGGGTTAATTCTCCTTGTGTGGAAAGTTATTGTCTATCATGGCCAGATTTCTCTCTCTCTGAAAAAAAAAAAAAATTAGTAGTAAGTTCCAAGTAAAAATCACTGGAAATAATTTACGTTACTCAAAAATGAAAAACTAAAGACTAGTTTAGAAAGGAATAAAGAGAAGATTATGACAGATTGACATGAACTAGGGTTACATATGTTAAACTGGTCTCTCCTCATTACCCTTTATTATAAAGGGTAAGCAGCCAGTAAGACTGATCAGTTTCTATTTTGCATATGAGATTGTATAATACATAGCAAGTGTTTCGTTCACATTGCCATGTCATTATTTTGGTCAAGAAATCATTACACCACAAAATATTAGGTGGAAATTCTTCTTGTTAAGCATATTAAATTTCCCATACACTGTTTTGGAACTGAAAAAGTTCTTTCCCTCTCACTAAAAACTTTTTTTTTTTACTATGCTTTCAAAAACTGGACTTAGGAAGAATACTTCCTATAACAATAGAAAGATCACAAAAGTTTGGACGAAGGCCAGCATACTGTGAAGTCTAATCTAACAGCATAGTAACCAGGTTATAAAAAAATTCCTCCACAAGGAGGCCCAATTCATAATTAATGCATAATCACGGAAGGTTTTTTATTCTTTCCTCAGAAGCACAATATGTTGGTGTTTTTATGGTCTTTTGGGCCATTCCCTTATTCCCAACTATGTTTTTCCTAAAATAAGAGTTTTATCAAAATAAGCTCCCAAAGTGTCTGGTAAGTAAAACCCTGAAGCAGTTCTGCTTTGGACAAGATCATCCTGGGCTCAGTTAGTTGGAGAAAGACTCTGCAGCAAAGTACATTTTCAGATAACTTTTTCCAAAGTCTGTGCCCATCTTGATCCCTTCTCCTTTTTAACTTTTAGTTTATTGTAGAGACTTCTGTGAGCAATCACCGAGCCTGGGTCCTCATTCCTGCCTTCACCAAAGATGTGATTGAATCCTGGATTTTGCCTGGGGCTGACAGTTTAAAATTAACTCATCAGCAGGTCCCCATTTTCTAACGGCAGAGAAGACAGTGTATTTCTTTACCATGTCTTGCAAATTCCCTGGGAAAAGGGCTGCATGAACATGTCAGGTGGAACAGAGTATTTTCCACACTGTAACTTCAGAGGTACATGCAAGTGTTGTCTCTGTTTCTAGCAAAAGTAAATGAAAATGAATAAAGCATATTGGTTTAAAATATCCTCATCTTCTCTCCATTGTTCTGACCTTAAACTTGAGAACCGCTCTCTCTAGAAGTGGGTACTGCAGGATGAAGTTCTGCCTCAAAACGCCTTCAGAGCCTGTGGTTTTGAATATGTCATGGGCAAAGCTACCCAAAGGGCAACACTTGCTCCCAAAATTTGGTGCATGAAATCTGTGGCCATAATTGTTTGCAGACTTAAATCGTTAGCATAAACATGGAAACCAGGTTGACAGTCTGTTTTAAATTCACCTACATTATATCTTTAACAGGTTTACATAGGAAAATAAAAAATGCATGATAGCACAAAGAAATAAAATGGATATCAACCCCATGTAAGATCTTTTTGTTTTATTCTATATTTTGAACATTTGTTTGGGGTTTGAAGGTGAATATTTTTAGGCCACCAATATCTCACCTGGGATCTAAATTTCTCTGCTGAGTTGTAAGGTCAAAACTCTGCTTTTGGGTTATCTGCAGAGGGGATCTTGACTGCATAGTATGCCCTTGATCCCTGCACAAAACAGCCATTGACGTCAGTATGTTTCATGTGCAGATTAGAGCTCTGTAAGCTCTTCACAACAAAATCTGAAGTTATGCAAAAACCTCTTGTAGTTTGGAGTTTCAATGTGGAAATAAACCCAGAAGAGTTTTTATGTAGAATTTGCATAACAAACTAGGCAAAGAAAAACCTGAACTTTTTTCTCTATACAGGCAAGACTTTTTTTCCTGATCAGTGCCATGTTTTTGTCTTCTGGTTTTATTTGGTGTCATGGAAGGCATGCGGATTAAATACCTCTTGGTCAATCAGAAGAAATGCCTATGCTTTTGAACTGCACCAGTAAATCTTTAGATGTGTAATAAATATAACCTGAATGTTTTGGATCCAAATTTTGAACTCCAGAAAACTTAGGGACTAGAAGAAACAGGAATGACAGGGACTGAATGATCAGTTTGAGTCCTGGCTTGCAAGCATCTTCCACCTCCAACATCACTAGCTGGAATCAATTTTTTTTTTTTCTCTGTGTCCTGGTCAGCCCCCACTCAGAGCAGAACCTGGAGAATATAAAGCATATGATTATAAATTGCAAATTGGTCTAAGAACTGAAACCAGTAGGAGTTGCAGCGCTGAATCAAAGACATAAAGCTAAAGGTACAGATCTGTTGTGACAGATGAGAAAAGGAGCTTTCGTCCTAAATCTTTACAGATTAGGGGCTCTATGTGTGCAACATTTTTAGTGGCTCTTGGGATGTATACATTTTGCATAAAGTGACAGATTCCTGATGTCTATGGGTGAATTCTCTGAGCAAGGAAAGCAAAGGCAAGACTATGGACTCCTATCAAGAGAGCTGTTCTTCGCCATCACTGAAATAACATGACAATTAAAAATCATAAGGGCATTTACCTGCTCAGACAGAAATTGGTATATTTAGAACAATTTTAGTCTATTAGTAAATATTGTACATTTAAAAAAGGTTTATAAAAACGTATTTAACCAAAGTAGTCATTCTGGTCTCTTAGATAATTAATATGCATTGGAGAACTTTCCATTAAAGACTTTTGACTCTCTTCTGTTCACTTTAAAAAGCAAAGGAGTTAAAAAAGAGAGATGAAAAAAAAAAAAAAAGAATTCAGCCCCCCTGAATAATGATAGGCTTGGGACATAAACCATAAAAAACCAGGACATAGAAACTTCATTAAAACTTAAGGCTGGAGAACTTGTTCTGTGAAGCTGATTTACTTTTTTCTTCTTCTTCTCCTTGACAGCTGGAATTAAAGGACAAAGTGTCAGTTTAATTTTAAACTTCCTGGCTTTGGTCCATTTGTGTTGCAGCCTTAATCAGGAAGAAATAGTTCTGTTAAGGGTCATATTATTTTTGGCCCATGGGAGGGATGCTGAAGGTGAACAAAAGGGCACAAAGCTTTAGGCAGCGCGTTGCCAGGAATAAGCTGGGGACCATGTCTGCCTACTCAAAAAGGCTATCAACACAGGGGCAGCATCACTGCACAGAGCCAGGGCTGTGCTAGGAGCTGCTGTTAGTGGCACCTGTGCTTCTGCGGGAGCAACTTGGCTTATTGTTTGCTGCCAGCCAACTACTGACTCTCCTTTTGAGCCTAAAATATCTACCCTGCTTTTCTCATCTGCAGGTCAGCATTTTCTTGGTGAGCGCTGAAGGTAGGACTTCTTTGTGCTCTTGGACACAGAACCAAAAGAGCAAAGGAGCTCTGGTCCGGAACGGCACTTCCCAGTACTCCACAAATGAATGCTTAGAGACTGTATTTCTTGATGGTGGTGGTGCTTTAAAGTTTGGCGTGGAGTTTGGATGAGATATTTCTCAAACACTTGGCTTGAAATAGATGTGTTTGGGTTTATGTTAAAGAAAAAGTGGGAAAACTAGATAATACAGTAAAAGGAGATTTAGTTGCAGTTATAAATACTAGCATATGTCTTATTCTTCTGTTCTGTCCTGGATCAGATCTATCCAATTTGTTGAGTAAATTATGGAGAGATTTGGAGCAATGCTAAGTCCATCACAACCATCCAGAGGTTTATAAACTCTGTAGGCTTCCTGGCAGACTTTGCTCTGCAAAGTCTAGTGCTGGGACAGAACTGTGTAAATGTTGCAGGAACTGGAAAATCACACAACTACAACTATTTGTACAGCTTGCGGCTTCCCTGGCTGGGGGCTAAGACCCAAGTGTCTTTCTCTAGGTCTGTGGTGTATATGTGCTTCACTGGACAGGAGAAACCAAGAGTGGCTAGAGCTCATGGAAATCTTATAAATTCCTCAGCTATTTTGATAAGATAGTTCAAACCACTTTTTTTTTTTTTCTACACAAAATTGTGTAAAAATGAGAAATTTCAATATTTTTCCTTAAGTTTTCCAGACTTATGTAGCTTCAGAGATTTAGAACTATTTTAAAACTGGAATTTAAACACTCTTTGCCAACTTTCAGAATTTCCATATGAAGTGTTTTAGGGTTTGATAACAAACGCAGGCCAATAATTACTGATTCACAAACATCTTCCTACCACCGAGCATGTTTGAAAGCCCCTTGAAATCTGAAGAGAGAATCTCACTGACTTCAGCAGATTTTGCACCATGCTCTTGCTAAATCATAAAATTCACTCAGAATTTACCCTTCTTGCTGAAAAAGAGATTCCTTTTTTATTTTCCTAGGCACGGAATGATGATATGATTTTATTCTGTTATACTACTGAGGGAATGATACACTCACTGAAAGATGAATTCTGATCTCCTAAAGTAGCATTAAGCCAGGGTGTCTCTCACATTTTCAGACTGATGTGTGGGGAAGTAGTTTCTGCTTCATATGAAATGTTAGCATGATGGCACTGAAATTTGGAATGAATATAATTCCTGCTGTACCGGGGCCCTTATGAAAACAAGATTGTTTATCTTTTGAGGGTGTCCTGGCAAACCAAGGCTTAGATATTAGAAATAAATGCTCTTCAGTTTTGTAAGAACAGCGTGCCTCTGAGCTTTGCATTTTTTTGTATAACCCAGGATAGCGTGAAAGGAACCAGTAACAGGGAGGTAAGCTTTCATAGCATTATATCAGAGAACAAATGCACGCAGCTTTTTAATAAAGGGCAAGGACATTCTGTTGACTTTTTAGTTTGTTTTATTATAGGGATGCCATTCATGCTTCTATAATTAAACTTGTTTCAGCGCCTCCATTATAAACTCCTTTTTTTTTTTTTTTCCCTTGCTGAAGCAAATGCTGGCATGCTCCATCTGTTTCTGTGTCCTGGAGTGCCTTGTTTTTATGTTTTTATTTATTTATTTATTTATTGGGGTACTGCTTGATTGGGGTTTCTTTCTTCATTTTGGAGGAGTTTAGGCTTATCTCTAAGAAAGAAAACTGTAAACTGCTTACTAGCTCCTAAACTCTGTCTTGTCCTGAGGAATTTTGGCTGAATCTTTGGGGGTGTCCCCTTACATCATTCTTCTTCTCATTCTTGTACTTGTACTGAAAAGTGAGGATTTTTAATAAGATCCTTAACTTGGAATTAGAAAACCGAGCATCTATTTTAGTTCTACCAGAGACTGTCTTGGTGCTCTTTGGCCCTGTTGAGCTCCTCAGGTGTTTCTTCAGTGACTTCTTTCTGTGCCTTGACATTGTGCCTCTGAGCTCTGGTGGTACCTGCTGGGGGGACTAAAGATGTCCCCAGTGCCGTATCAGACCAGCTGGAATGGGCAGTGTGCCTCCTCCACAACCACCACAGTTCCTGGTCTGGCGTACTCATCTAAAGCAGTGTGTAAGGGTCCATGAGACAGTGGGAATAGCTGAAGGATAGACACTTTGCCTGGTAAGGACAGTAGGCAGGTGGGAACCATAACTTGTTTGGCACTTGGCATGAACAACCAGAGCTTGTCAGGCAGTGCCCTTAGTATCCCAGCCCGTAAAATACTGTTTGGCACCTTTCCTTTTGTTTATCCTCCCTCCCTAGATGGCTTTTTGTTTAAGGCAGGAACAGGGAGTATGCACATACATGTGTGAATGAGTGGAGAAGGGCTGTCTTTAGTTTCCTTGTGTGTCTTACCTAGGTGAAAGAAGACTGTCAAGCTTGGAGAGACTACATCCATTCTACGAGTTGTTTACCTGAGCCAAAATGTTTAGCATGGAAGACTGGCCCTAAAGCTTTTCAAGTATGTAAACCCTGTTCTTAACTACATAAACACTTCTGAGCTCCTTCTCCCAAGCCTGAAAATTAGTCCTTGGACTACGCCAATATATTTTCTTTGTGTCACTCCCCTGAGTCTTTAAGGTTTGGATGCCTGGTGTACAGATGCAGGCAGGCACTCCATGTGCATTGGGAAGGATTGATACACAGACAGTGCCTATTCAGGCATGCACACCCACCTGAGGTCCATGTCCAGGAGTCGCAGCGTACCGTTACATTACTGTGTTCAGTGCTTTGTGTTTAATATTTTTAAAATGAGAGAAGAGCAAGGGATAAGATGCAAAGACTAATGTTTCATTTGTGGTGTTCCCAGAGCTTTTACCTATTCAAATGTTTAAAAAAAGAAGTCTTCAGAGTCATCCTAATGTGCCATTTTATCATACAACTAGAGTCTTTTAAGAAATTTTTCTTACATTTGATGGTTGGGAAGAATGACAATACACAGTATTACTGTGCTGTTAGTACTTACTGGCTAGCTTGAATAAATGTTTTAACCAGAAAACGTATTGCAACTTCTGCTGCAGAAAAAAGCTGCAATGAACCTTTCGTATACCAGTGTTTTGTGATACCATGTTTTAGATATGATTAAGATTCCAGATTATTTTACTTGCACTGGGTAAGCAGACTGTGCCACTAACAGTCTAGGCTGGTTTTCTCTCCAGCTTGTTTTTCATCATTTCGACGAATGCTATTTTTATAGATTTCCCTCTTCAATAAAAGTCCTTGCTTTCACTAATATAACATTAATTTGTGATTGATCTTTTCTGAGGTGGAGGAATAAGGTCGAAGCATATATTGGCATCCTGATGGCTCGAGCTGGTCACTGCCAGCTCTTGATCAGCAGCCAACTTTTCAATTAGGAGGTGAGAGCGAGTGATCTGTGCTGTTTTTGCCATTTATCTCATCTCTAAGGAGAGACGCATTTTGCCTTTCTGAAAACAGCTCGGAAGACTCTGCAGTTTGAGTGCATTTTGATCAGTGGCTGATCTCCGCCTCACATCTGAAAAGTTCACTGGGGTTCTCAGCACCATTCAAAATGCTTGGAGGTGAAGGTATGAAACACAGAAAATGATCAGAGTGGTAATGATGATAATACCAGAAAAAGATAGACTGGTGAAGCGGCTAAGATATTATAATCCAAAAAAATGTTATGGGTAATTTTCTTCTCATAACCTGAGGACAAAAACTTTATTACTCTTTAAACTCCAATATTGCACCAATTAAATTTCAGCTTAAGAACTAAGGTTTCCAGTCCACTTTTCATTTGAAAATGTATCTCTTATTCTTGTTCCCAGATGTCCCATAAGAACAACTTTTTATTCTTCCATTTTTTCATCTTCATATTTCCTATAATTAAAAAGCATGAAGGAATATTAAATTACAGAAACTTTGGCAATGTGCTTTCAGTTTTGCAAAAGCACATTTTGAAATAATGCTATTTTCTCATACAAGAAATAATATATATTAAAAAAAAGAAAGGAAAGAAACTTCAAGCTCTTTTTCTTTTTTCCTGCTGCATTTAACTTTTCTACCTCACAGCTCAGATTGCTTTTTTTAATCAAAGCAGTAATGGAAGAACAGTCCTTACACTCAAATGCAATCACATTTAATCATATTTAATATCCTTATTTCTCAGCTGATCAGACTCTAAAAATTTGATTGCTTTAGTTTGATTTAAAACTTAAGATAAGTCAAACCCAATAAAGAAGTGTATTTTTGTTGTTACCGTGTTCCAATTGTATGGTTTCTTAAGTTGCTTTCGAGCTTTTGTCTGCTGCATTGTGGAACAGAAATTTCTGAAAAATATCTGCCCATACTGCACCCTCTCAGTGGAGATAGAGGTAGATTAAAATGGTATGATTGTAGCCAAACAATATATACATATATACATATATATATATATATATTTTGCATAAGCAAAAGTTGATTTGATGGTTCATTGGTCTTTCTGCTACAAGAGCCAGCCTCTGATTTGGTGTGAATGTATTGTATTGTTGTATCATCCTTTTCTGTTGTTTTCCCTGAAGTTGTTTCCCAACAATGTTCAGTAGGACCATATTCTGAGTTCTTTTACTCCCTGATAAATCCAAAGTAATTCCAGTTGACACTGAAGTCTCCCATCTCTGCCTGCAGTCTTCATTTTCAGGCTGTAAACAAAGGATTGTAGCTGAAGTGATGACACTCATCAGGTCTTTTGACTACATTAAAGTCCATTACAATTGCTGTAATTACCTTCTAAGTTCCAGAACATAATCTCTTTATAACATGCAAAATGCTTACTTCCTACTTCTATTAATGTAAAGGTAAACTGTGTGTTCAACATGTCAGAATTTCTTTTGATAAACAGTATGTGGGTTCCTTTATTCTCAAATTAGTTTATGCACTTCATATGGCAACACAGTAGTTAAAAGTCCCAAATGTGATCAGCACTGATGATGGTGAAACATGCCCAAAGACTACATAGTATAAGAACAAAACTTCAGAGACCCCTTTGCTTGGTGGTGAGCTGGCTGTAGGTAAACTCTTCCTTGATATCTCCCATGTGCATATATTACTTACCGTCTTACTTCCATGAGAACGTATGGAACGATTATGGTTTCCATATAGACTGAGACTGCAGAATATGCTAATACTTGATCCTCCCAGTCCAGCCACATACATAAAATTTGCTAAGCCTCAGAACTGAACAAAACTAATGAAAAGTTCCATTCCTTTTTAATTTGATGCATGTGTTCTGGGTGGATGAGAAGAAACAGAGAGGGAAAGGGCAGGCTCGTGCCAAAGTTCAGGGTCGAGTCACTATGGAGCCGTAGTGCAATCTCAGAGATTGATCTTTGGATTTCTGGAGCTGTTAGACCATGACGGTTCGACAGGCATATGTAAACTGCAGGAAAGTTGCTTTTGAGATATAGCTTAACAGCAATGAGAGGTAATCAAAAAGGCCTGCATGTTGTCTGTGTTGGCATCATGGATCAGGGTCTTGTATGGAAAGAATATAATTTCATTAATTTAGCATGAGGGTGAATTTATAAAATGATGGACACTGCTGGGTAATCTGGTATGCCTCAGACTTAAATTTTATAATTTCAAGGCTGCATTAACATAGCTTTATGTTTACTTTCTTGAATGCAGACCTGTCTTCTGGCGAGCAGATATTACCTTCTGTGAAATTCATTACACATGCAAAATCAAAAAACAACAAATAAAGAGGGAGTATAGCTCCACTTGGCAGAGTATACCATCCTTACAATGTATTCCTGGTTGCTGCCGGTGTATGTCTACTCAATCTTGTCACAGCAACTGTGAGACAAGGTAGAAAATGTACAATGCAAGAGAGGGAAATGTACTGTTAGCCTGTAACATGGCTGTCCTGTACTGCCTTTCCTTAAGTCCCCTCCATTCATAGCTTGGCACTTTTGGGGGCATTACAGATGATAGTGTAATTTAAAAAAAAAAAAAATCTTTTAGGGGAAAAACAATACTAGCACATAACCTCATGTCTTGATTACGTTCCAGTTGGCTAGCAGTACTCTGCCTTCCATTGTTCAGCCTGTTGTTTCACTCTGATCTGGTGTTTGCATTCATTTTAGTAGCCAAAATTATTGTGCTAGGCTGCTGCATAGTTACTATATTCTACTCAAGAGGTGGATGAGTTTTGAAGGTAATGTGAAATGATTCTCTCATAGCTTGCAATGTAGTTTGGGACAGAAGGCCCTGCAGTGATATAAGACGATGATTTAAGGTTTGGCAGACGTTGTGTAACAGTTACCATGCATTTTTCCTCCAAATTCTCCTAATTCAACTTAATAGGCAAATCATGTTTTCTCTCTGCTTTCCTGATCATCCTCCATTAACCTGCAGTCTTTGATAAATATGCATTGCCTCATAATGTTGCATAAACATTTTTTAGATGGCAAATAGAGAGTAAACAAAACCCAAGTTAAAATGATATTAAAGACTTTGATGGCTTATTAATCATTTATACAAAGCTTATTAATCAACTGGATACTTTAAAACAAAATGCTTCCAAAATCAGAAAACAGAGGCGATGCTGGTCTTATCTCTCTTAGGAAGTGAAAGCTAGTGGGACAAATTCTCCCTCTTGCTTTGAAAAGTTCAGACTCCAAGAACAGGAATATATCCCAGTACTGACTCACTGGCTCTGTCTAGACGTGGGTCTTTGATTCAAGGGCTTTGCCTGTTCTTGGTGTAAAAGGTTACTATGCACAAAACCTGTCTGCTGCATCACGGTTTTCTTCCATTTTTCTTGCTCCACCATTTACTGCTGAGTGAATGGTTTTCCCATCCCTCTGTTCAAAGCCCAGTGAATAAATGAGTGCTGTTAACTTTGCTTTGTATGCCCAAGAACTAATTGATTTGAAAAACACAACCAACCCCCTCCCTCTCATGTTAGCTCTTCTCTGCTAGAGGTTTTAGCATGCTGAGTGAGAGCACAGAAATACAAATGGCTGGTTCAATACTCATGGCAGCTGAGGGAGTGCCAGGCTGGGAAGCAAAAATGAGCTCTGGAGGCTGGGGAGAAACAGGAACCACTGATGGCAGGACTACTGATGGAGAAGACTTCTACCAAACTAAATGGAAATCTTTGGAGAAAGGTGGAAATAAGCAGCCAGGAGCGTAAGAAGAATAAACGGGTAGACCTTCTGCAATTAATCTTGAAAGGTAGATTGGCTACTATTTGTGAACCAATGTTTGATAAGCTGGTTATTGTTTTACTTCTGATCTTCTGCAGCCAGAAGCTCTGATTCAAAATTGCTGTGCAGTTGGGTCACAGTGGTAAAGGAGTTGGGCCCCTCAAGATATGGAGGCACGGTGTAATTCTTTTGAGCTCCTAAATCAGCGATGTAGTAAGAAGTAGCGCTCTTACTCAACTTGTTTTGATTAATGTATTCTTAAAGTTATGGGGGACATTCTGGGTCACTTGAAGTCAATAGCAAATTTATGTTGAATTTGTAAGGGCCAAGATTTTGCCTGTAATTTAAATGAGAAAGAGCATCTTTTGGCACGTTCTAAACTTGTCATGCTGAAGCATAATTTCTTCCTAAGTGTTTAACTTGCCTGGTTGAACATGAGTTAAAGGATACATAGCCTGGCCCACATTTAAACATGTTAGCTGGACCATATTAAAATTCACCCTTTAATTCCTAGTCTAGACAAAGTCACACTCCATAAGAGAGGGGAGAAGCTGTCTACAATCTGGGTGATTAATGGGCTGAAAGCAGATGTGAGATATAAAAGAGTTTGTAAGCCTTCTTTACTACCTGGAGGTAAAGTTTGGCTGTCACAGGCAAGAGAAAAGGGATAAATTTCAAAGGAGGCTGAAACTGCAGCCAAAATGCATTAAATGATTACACGGCCAGGACTTACTTTGATCACACCTCAAAAGTAAAACAAACACAAGCATAAAGAAGAAAGGTCCCCCCCACCCCAAAAAAAAAANAAAAAAAAAAAAAAAGCTCACAAGGATGAATTCATTAAAGAATGAGCACTCTAAGGCAATGGTACCAAACATGACTTGGTGTTTTAAATCCCTCATCCCTCTGTAAGGGTGAGTGGGACTCCGCTTAGGGTACTGGTGAAACCCTGCAGTTTCACATGATCCCCAGGGAAAGAAGGGGGTTGCTGTGAACCTTTGCATACATGTAATGTGTCTGGAAGCAAGTGGGGTCTAGCTAGTGCACTTTGTGCAGTCTTATGCATATAACCTAACACAGAAGTCATCAAGTAGCTGGAGATCAGTGCCAGTGGAAAAAAAGAGCCAGCGTACCAAGAACAAAAAATGAAATAATACCAACTCTTGATTGCAGAGCTGCAGAACCCGGTGTCATCACTTCCATTTTAAAGACAGAGAACTAGAGAAGGGAGATATGAAATGGCTTATCCCAGCCATCCAGGCTGTGAAAGGTAAAAATCCCAGATCTCTGTTTCAATCTAGTGTTGTCCTGCTTTCCTATTGGGAAAGAAAGAGGGCAAGTATGTTCATATATGTTCTAGTCTGGAGTCAGAGACGCAGGCAGCATGATGAGCACTGTATGGTCAGTCTGTGTGACTGGAGTTTAGTCAAGATAATTTTTGTGATTCAGGAAGGCAAAACAGCATGGTAGCTTATTTAAGTAGTTTAATTCCTCAGACTAGAGAATGGCCTGTCCAGAAACCAGGTCAGATCTGAACTTCACTTCAGTTTTAAAATTGTACTGTGCACACTTTGCTGTAGGAAGCAGGCAAACTTCCTGAGTACATAGTTTAGAGCTGATGTTTCTGTTCAAGCCCACATCTGATAATATTTGGCACTTTACAATTCCAAACCTTTGCAGGTGCTAAGTAACTTTATAATACAATTGTGAGACACACAAAAGACTACAGTTCAATTTCTCTGCCTTGTTTTCCTGAGTGTGTGGGAAATAATCCAGGCAAAGCTCAGAGGCAGCATCACTGTGTTTTCTGATAGCCTGCATATGAGAGATTGAGGACTCAAATTTGTAGTGTCCTGTCTTGTGTAATTTTACAACAAAATTCTACCAAGAGAGAAGGTTGTTTTATTCTTCTCTCTGTTGTGTGTACATTATTTAGTGTATCACGTCCAGTTTCAGAGCCTCAATTTACCAATGTTTAGAAAGGTGGGGTGACATATTTGCTCTTTCTAAAATTCCTTGAGAGTTAAGTCTGCAAAGATTTTTAAAAAAATTCCCAATATTACATATGCCGGGTTTATAATTTATAGTAGGTATCCACAGGTGACAGCATGGAGACAGAGGTCCTCTGAAATCTTAGAAAAAGTATAAACAAGTCTATGCCAGTGATTTCCTGGAAAGCTATGCTGGTTAAGGTTGCTATTTATTTATTTATTTGTTTGTAATATTGCTTGCAAAAGCTCTAACAAAAAAAGTACCAGCAAAAGAAATTCTATCTGGATATTTCACCGTGCATACACTAGGAGGTTTTTCTGGCATGCGTGAACCAGGAAAGCTTTTCTGCTGCAGACTAGGTCTACAAACACATTTTAAGAAATTCCAACAGCCCTAAGTATATCTAATTTGGAAAAGATTGCTCTGATAATATGTTAACAAATAAACATAAATGAAACTGAACCTGGAAAAAGAACAAACACTTTATTTTTTTGCTACATAAAAGAAAAATTCTGATAAAAAAAGTAGCAATAGAGAATGGTTTCAAGAAGCAACACAAACATTACTTTTTTTTTTTCATTTTTACATTTTATATTTTACTTTACACATTTTTAAAAGGAAAAAATACCATGTAATTAGTGTCACACTTTTACAAGTGCCTTGTGCAACTTTGATGGTAATAACTAATACAACAGCCTCAGTTCCTCTGTCAAGGGAAAGGGTGAAGTCTTCATTTACTTCTACTGTAATAGATTAAACTGGAGAATCCATTTTAGTCAGGGAAGAGTGGATGTTGGTGAAGTTATGAGCTTACTGCACCTTTTAAAATGAAATATTTAAACAAGTGGAACCCTACATGGTTGATGCATTAAGCTGACATAGGATGTAAATCAAACAACACCTAAACGTCCTTTAACAAAGTCAATTACATTATATAAGCATAACAGAGATGGAACTCCTTTATCCTGTGCATCTGCCAGTTTTTTTTCTATTGAGATAAAAACCTTTCCACAGATGCGGAATATCATTTATAACTGCTCAGCATTGTGCTATAAACTTAAAAGAAGTTAAACAAAAATGTAGTCTTTATTAATGTTATTGAAAAATGGTGTTCCATAGTCTAAACATCTACTGGAAACATCTACTCAGTTCCTGAAATCATCTCTATTAGATTATGTAGATACCATCTATGAAAATACTTCTAAACTTAATCTGTCAAGACTTCAAAGAGTCTATAAGCAAATACTTAGATTTGCATTAGATTTTTGACTTTGAAATCCATTATTGTAAGTTTCTTGCTGACTTTGATGTGCTGCCTTTACACCTCCTCTCTGAGAAAGGAGGTGTAAAGGCAGCACATTAGTTTATAGATGTTCACAGACTGTTTTTCGGATAAGACCATTTAAATCTCTTTTGAAGGTCAATCCCAGCTCTTATCATTCAAGAAGTAATAATAACAGAGAGAGTCTGCCTAGAGTAAGGACTGCTTTAAAACACAAAATAGCAGGGGTGGAATGAACTTACTTAACTCTTGACCTAGCACAATATCAGCATTCTAGTGTTTTGCTGTGACAATGCCCTGCTAAGGCATACTGTGAAATTTCAATATAGATGTATGGAATTAAACGATTAAGGAGAGCAAGAGGTTGCAGCTGTTTACAGCTGGCTTATTTTTTTCTTTGATTTCTTTGTTTTTCTTTGATACAATTAATAACATATTGACGAACCATTAAAATACTGCTTGAAACACACAGTAAGACACCCTATGTTCAAACACAGGACAAGAATTTCCTTTATGCATACGCCAACATTTTCAACCCTGGCTGGTTAAAGTTAGAGTTTGAAAATAATCTGGAAGCAACTTTCTTGCTTTTCCTGGGTCTGATTTTTCTTGTCACTAGACCCCTCTACTTACTATGTAGGTGCTGAAGTTTTGGATGTTTTTGGCCTTCTGGTATAAGTGTTAGATTACTATAAATCATAAGATGAATTTTGAACTATTTTGGAATGTTATTGTCTTACTTCTTATCGCTCCTGATCAAGAAAAATGAGAAATCTCTATTTTTCTTCTTTTAAGAAAGAGTCTGCATCCAAATCCTGTTTCTAGTCACTTTGCCTTCATTCATTTTGATTTCAGTGATATATTTGTCATATGTCGTGGTCTTACATATACAAAGGATTTTGGAAGCTGTTGGAAGTGTTCTTATTCTCTGAGGATGGAGCCATACTTTTGAATGCAAAGTTTGGCAAAGAAAGCAGTAGAAAACCCAGAAAAGAATGAGATTATTAAATTTATTAGTGACCAACATTTAGCATTTTTTTTTTCTTTTGTGCGTTTTGGATAAAGTTTGGTAGTGATTGTGGTGTAACATGTTCTGCTAGTTGAGTGCAGACAACTTTGCAATAACTAGATTATTTGCATGTGATTTATGAATAGAAAGAGTCAGTTATTGAAACTAACTTTGACCAGATGAAGTTCTGTGTGGTTTCAGCAGCATTTTCTGTCCCCTTAACAGATAGAAAGATGCTACAAAATACCAATGCAGTGCAGTCATTTTATAAGAAACCTTGTCTCTGCTGTTCAAACAAGACATAAAAGTCATGCTCTGAAGAAAGCAGTGGTATCATAATGCCATCCAAGAAGCAACAGAAGTGACCAATATCAAAGAGTTGTAATATGTAAATCTGCAGGGGTCCAGAACAGGACCTTTAAAAAGAACAGGACCAGACTGATTTCAGAAATTTTATAATGGCATGTTTGCTATTGTGTTTTGAGATGTTATGCATGCTTCTGAGTCAGTTTTCTGGTGATCAGGAAAATACAACTACCATTTTGTGCTTCACAAGTTTTTTGGAGAAAGTAACTTTAGAATGAGTGATCTTCTTTGCAAAGGGATCTTCTTGCCCAAATTATTTGCAAAATATCACAGTTTTCTGAGAAAACTGGACATTTAAAAGGTTATGTTTAAACGAAGAATAACAGGGAAAAAGTCAGATATGTCTTTCATTAACCTACTTAAATGCAATCAGCACCTAAAAGTGCTGTTTCAGCATAATACATTTGTGCTCCAATCCCTTATGTGTTTTCTCACATAAACAGTTTCAGACCCCAGCTTTGCTTCTGTTGATTTTAGGTGCTTATCAAGTCCACATTTTGAACAATTTTTGTGCTTCTCCCCAGATCAGCAGAGGCATGGAATATTTTTCACCCACTTTTCTGCAGATGGGAAGTGATGCATAGAGATGAAATGATTTAGTGTTTCACACTGTGTCAGAGCAAGTACTCGCGCTCACTATTCCTAAGGTCTAGATAAGTTTGGATCACTGCAGTAGCCCTTCCTTCTGGGTCTAAAGCCTACCTCATGGCTTTTGCAGCAAAAGGAGGAAAATTCACATATATGAGCCACTCTTCAGCATGTAGATGTAAGGGCTGTAGAACAATTTAACGCCAGTTATGGACTGCGTTAAAAGAATGTTCTTTAGAGGTAGTGCTCTGGTATTTTTTTTGTCGGTACAATAAGTGTATTACTCTGACTGCTCTAACTTCACAGGCAGGTTGGAGCATTTGTGCCACAATCTGTACTGTGGAAGGCTGGAGGAAAGCAACAGCTTGTGGGTAGAAAGGCTACTAAGCCCTCTGCACACCGGGAAACTGTTTTTTATCCTGAACTTTCCAATCTGGCCTAGAAATAAAAGCATTCCTAATGTAGGTCAGGAGGAAAAGAAGTCGTTTAGGCCTCTTACCCTAAGCTTACATGCCGTAGCAGGGATCATTCTTGTCACTGATGACAAACACTAGATTTAGATAGCTAAAACTTTAACTCCTGTAGAGATGATGAGGAATATCCAGGATCTACTTAGATAAATGTAAGCTTATATTTCTTAAATGCAAATGAAAAGGAAGTGTGCCTCAAATTCTTAAGATACTAGCCGAATCTGACTCAGGAACATCGGTGTGTATATATAGGGGGATCAAAGTGAAACTTCTTTTACAAATACTTTTCTAAAGATTCATGATTTTATGACCTCAGGGTTCTTTCTTTAAAACCTTAATGTGTATCATATTCCTTCCCTTGTTAGTTAAAAAAAAAAAAAAATCACAACCAACCAAACAACAATGACAAAAACAAAACAAAACAAACAAAACCAAAAAAACTGCCCAGCACAATCATTGCAGGGGATCTCAAATTCCATTTGTCTCTGTGTAGTTCTGCTTAGGGTCCAGCTTTCCACTTTTCCTTCTGACCTGACAATAGCAATGTATTTCCTGTCTGACTGAAGATCACTGGAGAAGTGCCAGTCATAATCTTTCCCTTATTGATTCTGGTCAGCAGCTATTGACAGCTTTAAAAAGATTATGTTTTAATTGGGGATCAGATAGATGGCATTTTAAGGTGTTTAATTTCACTTTGTAACTCACTATAGATTATCTGAGTGGTTCCACAACTCAAAGAGGATAAAGACAAATGTGTTGTCCTTTTCTTTAGGTGACCCTGAGTGCAAATGTAGCTCAGGCTAAAGTGACTGAAAATCTTTTTCTATCACTAGGCTGAAAAGGTTGAATGTGAATTCATTAGTGTTATCTTTGTTTAAGGCACAATATCTACACCTCACCAAGCTCATATCTTCAGTGGTCATACTTGTTCTTCATGCAGTTTAAGAGAGAAATAGATTGGCAATGTAAATGAGAAATCAAGACAAAGAGTCAGAATTCTCATTGTCTTAAAAATTGTATGTTCACTTACAGCTGTACAAAAGGGGTGCAGAAGTACCATCAAAAAGATTGGATGGAGGTCCCTAATTTGATGGTACTTTCTTCTTGCAAAGGAGATTGAAGGCAGTGCTGGAAAAACATGTTTCCTAAACTATTTCCTGCATATTCAAAGGAATGAAGGTATTCTTACAATAAAAAGTAATTCAAGAGACAAGCAGTTCAAAAACAAATAGTGATTTATGAGACCTACACACCCTCATGTAACTCAGCCTGAATAGCCAAAGTCCAATCATTCCACTTTTAGGACTTGAAATTGTCTGGTGGACTGTTTGACAATGCCTTCAAGAACGGTAGATTCATTTCACCAGGAGATGCTTAATAACACTTATTAATGAAGTTAGGAACCTAGTGTCCTGTGTATTCCAGCTGCATCAAGGATTATAATTATTTATTGTGCAGTAAATTTTGAAGCCCTTTTTCTCAGAAATGCTTTTTGTTTCTGGACAGGCTTGATTTGAGGAAAAAGGGATCAGATTTTCCAACATCCAGCTAAGTATTCCAGAGAAATTCTTTGTCTTGCATATGACAGATCTGATATGTCTGAAAGGCATCACATTCACTACACAACACTACCTAGTCCATTACTGATGATTTACTATGAATTTACTATGATCTATGAAGTACTCTGTATAAGAAAATTGCAATCTTAGTTAAAATAAAAGGTTGAAAGACCCTCTGTTGCTTAGTTTCATCATCCAAGAACATTGTTACTATTGTACATAGCAAATTGGAGACCACTGAAGGACTACAGGAGAAAGCTTGTTTTTTCTACATAATGGTTGTAAGACACATTTTTATTTAGGTAGGCAGTTATCACATAGAGTTAGTATTCCTGATAGATGAATAGATAAATGGGACCCAGATTATGTGATAGAAGACGGATCTTAAATATCCCTCTTAAAGAATGAGGTGAATGATTGGAATATAGAGATGAATGAAGTACTTGTTTCCCTGATATTCTTTATATATTTTCAAAATATGTTTAATAGATGATATGTACTCTTTGGGCTTTGTCATTCCACTTACTCCAAGGGACCAAATACAAGTTATTAAGTCTAATCACCATTTCCCAGACCATGCAAGCCAACAGACTCCCTGAGATGTGATTGGAGAGAAATAGGTGTGAAGTAGATGCCTCAAAGAGGCCAGATGAATTGCACACAGAAAATCACTAATTCTTTCCTCTGACTATGGGATCGCCTCAGTTCTAGACATCTAAAATTGTGAGATGAATCCCACCTTCTCTTATGTGAGGGTGCCTACCGTAGTTAGACTTTGACTGCAGTAGTGCAAGGTAATGAAGACATTTATTCTCTCTGCAGTACTTCTATGTGCCCTGCCACCTTTCTCCTTTCTGCCATTCTGACCTCACAGTTGTGAATGTATTCCTTCTTACACAACACCTGTGAGGTTGGGGAGCACTGTTATCCCTATACTACTGCGGGAGACTTGAAGCATGGACTGATAGACAATATGTCAAATATTATAGTGGAAGTCACAAGGACAGCTGGGAGTTGAGAGCCAGGATAGCATTCTGACAGGAACATCATTTATTTTGCTCACTGTAAGTGAAACTAAATAGTAAAAAGAGAAATTGGAATAATGAGTAGTTCTGTGGACTTTACAGAAGTGATGAGCCTTTAGAGGAAGGAAAAAATAAGGTGTCCTTTACTCTGGGTTCAAGATTTTCTGGTATTGGCTGAATATCAGGTCCTCATTTTCCTTATCTCAGGGAGCTGGTTGAATCAGCACGGCCTTAGAAATCCTTACAGAAATATGGAGAAAATGTGTCTCAGTCCTGTGGGCCCCTCATTGATTCCCCAGACCTGTTTTCTTTAATTTTTTACATACAGATTTTCCCTCTTCTTGCTTAAACAGTAGTCAGTTGTCCTTCAGAAAGTCTGTAGGCTCTTGGAACAGAAACAGAACACGTTATTTTGTGCAAAGATGGAAGAAATAAGCCTAGAGGAGTAGGACAAAAATATGAAGTGAGATGATGGATCTATGGGAACTGATTGAGAGATCTGAACAGTACAGTACAGGCCATCTATTTGGCAGCAGCGTTTGGTTGGCCTGCAGGAGGGTGACACGGATATCAGGAGGGAGAGGGAGGCTGTGGTAATCAAAGGGAGAGATGAATGCACTGCAGAACTTAAACTACCCACTAAGGACAGCCTCTCAGAAATACCAAGAAATACAGTGTACTTTTGTACAGTGGATTTAATTGAAATAACCTCCAAGCCCATGTTGAGAAGGCAGTATTAATTGGTTCTGCCAACCTTAAACGTTGAACAGCAATTTATATTTCATGCACTAACTCTCATATGGGCCAAGAACCAAACAAAACAGGCTTTCCTGTGGCTAGGGATGAAGATGGTGCCTTTTCTCTTTACATGAGATATTACATATCCCAGAGCTATTTCCTTACATTTGAAAAGACTTTATTTGTGGCTGAGGTCAGACTGACAGACTCCAGGCAAACAGCATCAAACTGTCCCCATAAAGTTTATTCTCAGAAAGTGAGTGACTCCATTTCAGAATGGTTTGGCTGGTGCTATTATTGTTGTCAGTCCAGAATAATAAGTATAAATATCATAATTAACTGATTGAATTTCCATCATTGCCAATGGTTTCTGTTCTCACAAAATGGCTCTGAGGATGAATGCCGTCATCTGGTACATCCTGAACCATTTCTTCAACCTAAGCTGAATTCAGCACAGTCCTTTTCATCTCCACGTGGAAGTCAACCCTTTGGTCTTTCCCAGCCTCAGGTTATACTCATTTGCTTTAAGTGGTCAGCAAACTCATCGAAAATCTATGCTCAGCTGCTTCCTGCTGTTTAATGGCTTGATTCAACATCAGAGAGAGAGAGAGGTCTCCTGCATTTTCCTCAATTTTATCCTTCATGCTCCTGATTCACTCATTCAACTATGCTAGTGATAGGAACTGTGGGACTCCACATATATAGATGCAATCCCAGCAGACACTGATATTTGAAGCACTGTGTTCTATAGACCTGCTTTGAGCAAGGTTAGTCAACTCAGCGCTTAAAAAGCTGGCAGCCATCTGGAGCCCAGCCTACGCCAGAGTTCAAAATTGTTTCCTTCACTGTTGGTAGCAACAATTGGGGGGCTGAAAGCTTGCTTAGAAGCAGATTTGTAGAAGAGGAGAATTCACTGCAGGCTGAAGTCACGAGGTAACCCCAGATCCTAGAGGTTCATGGACATTGTGCCCTGTCGTACAACCTTGCTTAGAGGCATCATTAAACTCCTGATAATTAGCAAGTCATTAGGTTTCAACTACACTTAAAGGTTAAAAGGAGAATCTCTTGTGTTGGATATTTTGTAATTTTCTTTCTATTGTATTCTTATGTATTCTCTTTGTGTTAAGCAGTTCTGGTGCCCACCTCTTACCCGTAAGCTGAAATCAGTGCATATTGAAACTCTTCTTTGAAAACAAAGCAAAAGTTATGTCAGCTTTTCTTAAACTGAGGCCACAGGAAAAAAAATGGTGGGGTAGGAAAAGTTTAACACTGGTGACTCTTTAATTTTTGATCAGACCCTTGGAGATGAGAGTTTGACAGCAAGCTCAAACTGTACTATAGCAGTGCAACACAGCACAGCAAAATGACAAGATGAATATCTATGCCTTGATGAGATAATGTTGGACATGTCATTTCCTGTAGTCAATATTTCCTGTAATGACTCCTTCAGTATGATCTTGCTTGATGAAGTGTTGTTTAACCACTTCTGTTATGTCCGTCTTTCAATCCACAAAATAGTCAAAGCTGTCTTGTTGCATTTGGAACAAATCTTAAACAATCCATTTCAGGCTCAAGAAGAAGACAAGGTGTGTCATTCCTAGTATGCCCAAGGAATTGTGCTAATATTCCTGGTACACTTTTTGTAACAGGTAAAGTAGTGTACCAATATAAACAGGCAAATTATTTGCAACAGTTGCAGATTAGTCTTCATGAGGGTAGTTTTCTTACAGGGTGAGCTCTTTTGAGAGAATCTTTTTGTGAGAATCTTTTGTCCCCTTCTGACTTTTAAAGTCTGGGAAAATAAGTAGCGATACTTCTCTTTCAGTGTGTTGAATGCATTTCAGTTCATTCCATTCCAAAGAAAAAAGAAGAAAAAACTGCTACCATACAACGTAATAGAGTGAGTGGAGTGGAAGAGTTTGAGAGATGGTCTGTATGATGGCTGTCTCTCTAGCCCTGCTGTGTGAACAGAGGGCCAAATCACAACTTGTCTATAACCCTTTTGCATTGTCTTTCCTGATATCATATTCATCCTGAAAGCTTTGGCATTCATGGAACCAGCTCTATGTCCCATCAACATTGCAGTCTGTCACAGCTCAGGGGACATCTGAGGTACTGAACATTAAGAGGATGCTCTTATGCCCCAGGAGTTCCCTGCTTCTGCAGTAGCTAGAAAGTGTCAGAGTTGCCCTGGATGGCTGCGTGAAAGCTTGACTCTGCCCGTGGTTAACAACAGATGTTGGCAGCAAAACGTCCTAAGAGTGGCGTGACTACAGTCTGTCATATTAGACAGAAGAAAACATTCCTCTCAGCCCCATGTGAGGGATCTGTACTTCCATTCATCCTGCCCAGACCTGTGGTTTTTACATGGAATTGTGTGAAGCTGCAATTAAAAAGCAGAAGCTAAATGCTTGGCTTGCTTTTCAGATTTTTACCCAGTAATAGAATATTTTACCTGCAGATAGCAGCAAACTCCTATGCATTGCAGAATGATATCTTAGCTTTGGGGAAGTACCTATTTATTTTTTTAATAAGTGAAAGGAGAAAAGCAGTATTTCTCTACCTAATTGATGAATCATGGCACATTTACTTTGTTAGCAGGTTTTGTTCGTTCATGTGATATCCTACAACCTGACACAGTGGCATGCACTTGCTACAATAGCTGCTTCTACTGTACCATGTACAGGTAAAAATGAGTAGGAGGAAAGGGCATAAGCATTTGTGACTTGCACTTCACTTGAACCAAGTCTGAGATAAGAGAATAGGCTACAAAAAATGTAGTTTCCATTTTGTCAGGGAGTATAAATTGGTATCTTAAATGGCTACAGAAAAAAACATATTTGAAATGGGGACCATCTGCAGGTTGAGTCCCTTAGGTATCAACAGAGAATAGTATCTAGAATTCAAGATGCTGTTGTAGCAAGGGGCTATAAAGAGGGCTGAGTGGGATAACAAAGCCCCTTGTATGTTATAGTGACTTCTCCCCAAAGCCCAGATATCTTTTGCTTTGCTTGCTGCATTGTTGCTTTTAATCACATTTCATTTTATTTTTTTACATTCTTAATTTCATTTTTCTGACAGAAATTACATTGTTAATATTGTACAAAGTGGACCTGTTCATGCATATTATGAATTTACTTTGATCTGACTTACTTGATACTGAAAGAGTTTTCTGCACCCTTGAAGAAACTGAATGTAAGATGAGGGTGAGGAAACTGAAGGCAACTGTGTAGCCGTGCAGTGCTTTGGTGCATGAGGCCTGGGCTCTGACATGTGATACATTGATGGTACAGATTTTTGCCTTCTGTTTTTTGACAACCAGCTGCTTAATAACAATCACCTTGGGCAGTAGTTCATGGTGACTAGTGCTTTATGGCATTGTATAGTATTCTCATTCTTATTGGCTGCCAATATTTAGATTGCAGTCACTCTAGAAAATATGTAAGCAGGTGCCACACAATGACATTCCTTCACTTTCTGACATGAGTTTGAATTAGAAAGAGCTGGATGATCACAGAAACCCCTTTATCTTCTGTGGTGATTGTTCTTTTAAGCATCAGTGGCATTGGTACATTTTCAGAGGGCTGTTCAGAGGCAAACACTGTAGTTTGGGCATCCAACTTTAACCTTAATATAAGACAAGGGAATTTTCAGAGCTGAAGGTGGGCATGGCTCTGACTCTCAAATTGTTCTGGAAGTCTGGAGTGCTCAAGGGCTCAGGCAGGCAGTGAGTCAATGAAATCTTCAGCACAACTGTGCCCTGGGATGAGGTTGGTTTTCAGTAAGTATTTTGCTCCCCAATTTATATTATAAATGCACTTTACACCTGTCAGGAACAAAAGTTCAGTTTGAAACAGAGCTTTGTGAGTTTACACATTTCTACTCTTCCTGCTTTTTGTATCGGTGTATATTAGAAAATCTTGTATGTGAGAAAAGTGGCTGAATGAAAGATTTTTCATGTTTGCATTTCCTGATGTCCTGTTCTTTATAAGTGTAAGGGCTTGCCACTGCATTAACAAATTATCTTGGGGCACAGATCTTCCGTTGCTATATTGTCATAGCTCCAGTGAAGTCAGTGGGGCTGAGGACCTGCCTGACTTTGCAATCAAGCAATCAAATAAGCATTTCCTGTTGTGGATAATCTACTCAGTAAATATGGAGGGTTTCACCTTACCAGAAATAATTTCATCCTTTCTCTTTGAATTTTTGTACTTAATACTATATGGCTAATCAATAAATTGCTTGATCAGCTGCCCACCCACACAGACATGTCCTTAATGCTTTCTATAAGTTGCTAACAACCCCTTGGCACCAGATGTGGAAGTTCTGGGAACCATCTTAACTGAAAAGACTGAAAATGCTGTCCTAATGATAAATGCACTGCTTCTAAGTGAAACGAACTTGGACCAGTGCACATTGTCAGGTCATGTTTTAAAATCTAACATTGGCAAACGTACCTCTTTGCCAAATTTTCTGATTTCATCAATTGATACTATTTGATGACTTTTTTTTTTTTTTTTTCCAGAGCTGCTGATATGCCAAATGATCTTGGTATCTAGGAATCCTTCTTTTAAAAGTACATTAAAAAAAAAAAAAGAAAGAAAAAGTAGATTATTATATCTGTTCCTGGTCAGCAGACAGTTTGAAATTGTAGTCAGAGCATGGCTAGAATAGATGCTTGCTTGGATATGTTGTTGAAAGATTATGTCCCCTGATAGAATCATTCTTTCTTTTTCTGTCTGCTTCCCTTATTTTTTACCTCAAATACCTTCTTACATATCTACACATTATGTTCTGTGTCTAAAAATGAGAAGAAGCTTAATGTAAGCCTCTCTTATATTTTCCACCAGTCTTTTGTAGGTTTTTGGTATTCTCTCTGTCCTTCAAGTATCATTTTCCTGAAGACCAGACTCTACTGTGACAAGCTGTTGCTCTCATTT